>JAHZTW010000001.1:377019630-377137999 GCA_020283515.1 Alliaria petiolata
TATATATATATATCATTCTATTTTTTAAGTTGTTTTATACTTATTTACAAATAAATTATGATAATTAACTTTGGTACAACTGAAAAACAATTATGATATTGAATAAATTAAAAAGTTAACTACAACATATAAATCGTAAGACACAACAAAATATTCAATAAAAATCGAGAAGATAAGAAGATGCAAAAATTCTGAATTGACTCTTCAATAAGAAACCATAGCACCTATGACTGCTTGGTCGCGACCGCTATCTACGCGACCACAAATCGAATTTTTTTATGATTTTGAATAAATTAAAAAGTTAACTCCGGCCTATAATATCATAAGACAAAACAATAAAATCAATAAAAATCGAGAAGATAACAAATTATATAAAAAATATTGAGAATAAGAAAAATGGATACAAAAATATACAAAATTTAAAAATATGAAAAATATATGGATTCAATGAAAGATATACAAAAAAAAAATCTTCAAAATAATAAATTGAAAAAAATAAATAATATCATAATATTAAGATTTAGACAAATGAAAATAGTATGAAAATTGAAGTATAAATAAAAATTCGTGAAATAATGTATGAAAGAGATTATATACATCATCAATAAAAAATGTAGAAAATAATATTTTTTTAAAATAATATAAAATCAATAATCAAAATATAAATATAAAACATATTTTTAGAAACTCAAATTAAAATAAAACCTGCGCATCGCGCGGGTTCTCTCCTAGTAACAATAATGAAAAGATGCAACTTATTCAAGTGCAATTGACATTTATTCAGATTGTAAAATTAATAAAAATTGAATAAAGCATATATTTACACAAAAATAAACTCACATAATAGAATATATTAATATATAATATAAATACAAAATTTGAAATACTAATAATAATAAATTATATATAACCCTGCGAAAATAGGGGTTCGATTATTTATCTATATCTTCGAACTATTGCATATATCTTATTGTATTGTAGTGTTTTGGTTTGTCAATAAAAAAATATAGTCGAACTTAATTTTTTCTCTTAATTGTGCAGCCAATTTTTATGTTTAAATTTGTTTATATATATTTTATATTTGTATTTTAAGGTATGGATTGTTTCACTATTATGTATGTTTCAAATAATACAAATTTTTTTTGGAAAATCAAATTGTTTTTTTATTTTTGTGCTGGTGAGTTATATGTTTTAAGCATAACAATATAAAAAAATGTATCGGGTGATCGTATTTCTTTATCATCGTTTTTTTGTTCAATACACTTTCACATATAACCATTTTTAATAATTCTATAATTCTTTTGAATAATCGCGTGCTTTCCATATAATTTTGATTGTAATTTTACATTTATAACCATAATAATTCTATAAAATATTTTAGAATTAATATATATATATATATAAATTACAAATAAATTTTAAAAATAAAAATATTTATTAAAAATGAGTTTCCGTGCAAATGCAACAAAAGCGAGTTTAGACTTGTAAAAAACCTCTCGAATCCGCTTAAACATCATACATTAAACATAGAAGAGTATTGCATCGGGCTGCGTTCTAATACTGTGAAACCGCTAAAAAAACCTCAAATTGTTTTCTTGAAACCCAAGAAAAAGACAACGAATTGTTTGGGATGACATCAATTTATTTTGATTCATCAAACTCACTACGGGCTTCGACAATGGAATGTTGTTGCCACAGTGTTCAAATTTATTAATTTCTTTTGGTCAATTATATCGTTTTAAATAGTCAACCAGTTGATCAGTTTTACAGTTTTACGGGATATTTCCCCTAAAAATAGATTAATGAAATTAAGGTGATGAATGTTTGTGTTGTTTTTAGATTTTTGTTTTTGATTTTTGGATTTTGGTTTTTGTTTTTAGATTTTAGTTTTTGAATTTTGGTTTTTTGATAATACTTGGAGAAAAACTCGAAAAATGTAGATTTTGGTTTTTGCTTACAAATTAGGAGTTATTTTAAAAAACTAGTTTCTCTAAATTTTAGGGAATCTATTTATCAAAAAACTTGATTGGCAAATAAAGTAGTTCTTGAAAAACAAAAACCAAAAACTCTTTCAAAAACTACAAACATTCAAGGCCTAAGGTTTTTATATTTATAAAAATGATCTTCAAAGCTCGGTGCTTTATTCAGATTCAGTTTTCTTAAATCGTTTATTAATATTTTTTTAAATGTTATTCTAATCCTCCTTCCTATTAATTGAGGATCCACTTTTTAAAAAAAAGTTGATGTGTCAACACCATATTCAAAGATAGTGTTATTTTTTGATAACCTGGAAATGTGACGTGTAAGTTAAAAAAGGAAATGTCTAAAAAAATTTTTAACACGTAATCTTGGGCCAGAAGTTCTTTATTTTTTTCGACAAAAAACGTGGATCCCCATTTTCAATTCGATTCGATCCCCATTTTTTCCCAAATCGATCCCCATTATTTTCCCAATTCGATCCCCATTTTTTCATTGATCAATCGCCAATTCGATCTGGATTTCTCTTCACGGCTCTTGGAGAGTTACGACGGCGATGTTCACACCGTCCCGCAATCGGAGAACTCACTCCCGACGGCGATCGATAGCGAGAAAGAGAGAGGCGGTGAGCTATTCGTGCCGCCTCTTTACTTCGGGTTTTCCGTTCAGGTTTCCCTGAACCGGTTAGTTTCAGCTTCCTACAGTCTCTGCGACTCCGATCCATCATGTAATCTCTCTGATTTTCATTCGCTTAATCCTCAATTTTGATGCTTAAGTCAGGCCTGCTTCGCTTTGATTCGCCGTAAGTAATGTAATAAGTCATTGGTTTAACTTCTATGAAGCTATTTAGGTAGGATGTTTAGGTTCAATGGTTTCATAGAAGCTAAATAGAATGCAGTGAGTTGCAGTTTTGATGAAGAACACAGTGTTAATATCTTTATGTTAATAGGTTTCCCGATCTCTTGCTGCATGCGAGGGTGCTCTTCTTGTTGTGGATGCTCTGGAAAAACCTAAAGAAGATGAATTTGTTCTGGAGTTGTAAGTACCTCTGTGGACGAATTTGTTTCAGCTGATTTTGGTGAGGAAATCATAATTTTTTTTAATCTCTTAGGTCAAAGTTGCACACTTATGACGATGTCGTGGAAAGAGTGGCCCAGAAGCTTGGTCTTGACGATCCATCCAAACTTAGGCTGAAACATCTCATAATTGCTATTCCCAGCAACCCAAGCCACAGCCTATCAAATACCGTGGAGTAGACCATTTGTCAGATATGTTAGTTCACTACAATCAGGTAATTGACATGAAGTTCGGTGAACTTTGTTGTTTCTTCTTACTATGGAATGCATGTTTGCTTGGTGGATTGACTTCTTTTTTTTTCAGACGTCTGACATTTTGTATTATGAAGTTCTGGACATTCCTCTTCCACAGTTGCAAGGTCTTAAAACCTTAAAAGTTGCTTTCCATCGTGCCACGAAGGAAGAAGTATGTGTAGACTTTTATTTGTGATTCATACTTTTGTTTTTTGCATATTGGATTATTTTACAATCATTTTAACCATCACTGTACAGGTGGTAATCCACAATATCAGACTACCTAAACAAAGCACAGTCGGAGATGTTTTTAATGAACTTAAAACAAAGGTGAGTCGATGTAGTTGCAATTTCTCTGTAAATTGGCTGGTTTAGTTTCTGAAGTAGGTGTCTTCGTCCTTTTAATTGATCTCTGGGTTGTCTATATATCACTGCGAGAACTACTTTTAAATGACAGTCCACTGAAATTTAACGCATGCGGATTATAGGGTGCATCTATTGCGGATTATCGGATTTGTTGCTGAGGAAATTTTGTTTTTTGGGCTTTTGATTGTAATGGATTTCTCCATACAATTACACATCCGATGTTATGCAAGTTAATCTAAGGTTATGACTGATACAGGTGGAGCTTTCGCACCCAGATGCAGAACTGAGATTACTTGAGGTGTTTTACCACAAGATCTACAAGGTAACAGGCGGCTTCTTATCTTTTACATTGTAGTCAATGATCTCATGATCCTATGAAATTTTTGCAAACCTCTCAAGTATAAAGAAGATTAAATCAAGATTCTGTATGTTTTGCAGATTTTCCCATCAACTGACAAGAGAAATCTTTAATTTTGATGCGACGATGAAGATTGGTGAAGAGAAATCTTTGTCTCTGTATACAAGGTAATTCACTTGCATTCTTGAACTTTCTTTACTCTATATATAAAATTTTATATAAAATGTATATAATACATACATTCAAAATTTATCACGTATAATTAAAAATTTTCTTCTAAACATATATTTTCTGTGTCTTATAATATGATTTAAAGATCCCGTATATTCAAAATTTTGCAAACGGATCCAGTTGATTAGCAATGTGCAATTAACATCCGTTCTGATTGCAATTAAAATCTAAAATTTATAATATATTATAACTAAATATAGAAAACGAATAAACCAAAAACACAATATAAGGATAGTAATTGCTAAACACATTTGGCTTTATTGATTTTTAAATTAAATGCCTTCAATACCCATTTTTCGTATATGGAAATACAATAAATCTTATGCAAAATTCTTGCTATTCACGTCATTGTCATTATTACCGACCCCTAATTAATATTTTATATCCCATAGTTTACCAAACAAATATTACATAACATATACGCTCATATAATATTTTGGAAAATAAGATATTGTATCATTGATTACGCTCTACTCTATATATGTCAAACACAAAATCAATACATCCGCAAACAAAACATTTTTTTCTTCCAGACACCTCACATAACAATGTCTATTGTTAGGAGTAAAAAGACATCTTTCAAGAGCAAACATTTTTTTCTTCCGACACCTTACATAACAATGTCTATTTTTAGTGATATTTTTATCTACATTTATGGAAAATGATAAGAAGAGCAAACAAGGATCCAAACTTTCCTACCAATCTATGATACTTTTCTATCAATCTATGATATTCCCTCTGTTTAATAAAAAATGTCATTTTACACTTTTTATCTATATTAAAAAATTATAAAAAATCTACTACAGTTGAACCTCTATAAATTAATACTCGATAAATTAATAATCACTATAAATTAATAAATTCCGAGTTGGGCCAGTGTAAAAATTAGCAAAATATGATAAGATAATAAGATAATAACTTTTTTAAAACTCTTATGTAAATATATGGTCTCAATAATAAGGTAAATTAATAATTATATATCTAAGCATATATATCTACATATATAACTAAAGTATTATAGTAAAAAATAATTAAATTATTATTTTAAGTTTATAAATATTGTTGATTTATTTTTAAATTTTTTGATATGATATTTTCTAAATGAATTTATAATTTCAAAAATATTTTTTATTGTTTCTTGATGAAAGTTAAAAGTTCAAACAGAAAAAATCTCTATAAATTAATAACTCTATAAGATAATAAAATTTCGAAGTCTCAACATTATTCATTTATAGAGGTTTTACCGTATACCTCTGACTAATATATTACATTTTTTTAATTAATATATTAAAATTATAAACTATTAAATCTGTCATTAAACTTTGATGGTTGTATTCATGTAAAAAATATACATATGTACTTTAGTTATATAAGATATGAAAATTTCACTACATACATTCGGCCCAACTTATTTGTCTTTCTTCAACGATATTCTAAATTATGGAATCTATGACACTTTTTGTTTTATCTATATTTATTTTTATTATTAAATGTTCATACGATGTTATTATTTATAACATAATTGATCGTTTTAAGACGCATTAATAAATCAATATACAATATTATTCATGTATTTAAATCTAACATATACAGTAAAACCTCTATAAATTAATAATGTTGGGACTATAATATTTTATTAATTTATATTATAATTAATTTATAAAAAATATTCTTTAATAGCATCAAAATAAATTTTTAAAATTAAATTCATAATCATTGTTTTAAAAACACTATAAAACACAATTAAACCAATGATAAAACAATTTATCGAATACAAATAGTTAAATACACTAAAAATTAATTATGTTTTATTGAAAGTTAAAAACATAACCTAATTTGCAACATATTTTTTCCATAAAACATTACATTTGTAAAATAGAAGGAATATATACAAATTATTAATTTATGATATTAATGGGACCATATCTTTACATAGGAGTTTTAAAAAAATGATTATCTTATTACCTTATCGAATTTTGCTAATTTCACACTGGCCCGACTCCAAAAATTATTAATTTATCGAATATTAATTTATCGAATATTAATTTATCGAATATTAATTTATCGAATATTAATTTATAGAGATTCTACTAGAAAATATTTTATAACCCGCACACGGTGCGACCGATCACCTAGTAAGTATTATATACTGTATACACCAGATAAAACGTAGTACATAAGCACGACCGATCACCTAGTAAGTATTATATACTGTATACACCAGATAAAACGTAGTACATAAGCATCGGAACAACAAACAGTATTGCTTAGTCTCAAAGCTCTTCCTTATTCAAATTCCCCCATGACCGTTGTGATCATCTTCCTCTCTTCATTCTCTATCAAAAGAAGGAACCGAGAAAAAACCCTAATCCCCTCTCTCTCTGACTCGATTTGCGATTTAAACGATTCTAGCGGAGGAATCGTTGTGATCATGACCGTTGTGATCATCTTCTTCTCTTCATTATCTCTCAAAAGAAGGAGCCGATAAAAAACCCTAATCCTATCTGTTCATCTCTCTCTCTCTGGCTCGATTTGCGATTTAGCGGAGGAATCGCTCAGTGACGTTGTGATGTCAATGATCGACGAGACGTATGAGTTTATTGCGCCGGATTTGGTTCGATTTGATCAACGGAGGCATAGAAGACGAGACTCGCCGAACGAATTGGGTGAGTACCGTGAGTTTCTTTCTTCTTGGTGTTTGATTCTTAGATCATCCTTTGTCTCGAAACAAAATTTGGGTAATTGTATTGTTCTTCAGATCTCTGCTTTTGATTTCTGAATTGATTTCAATCTTGTGGATTTGAATTTCGTTTCTGACGAATAACATAGGTTTTTGGGGGTTTACTGGTTTTTCTCTTCCGAGAAATTGAGAAGCGAAATTAGGAATCACGATTCTGTTTTGATCTAAAATTCCGTTGTGACGAAGAGGAATTGGTTAATTATTAGAAAATCGCTGTTCTGATTTGATCTTCAGTTTCATTGGTTAATTAGGGAAGAACATTGATTTCGATTGGCAGCAATCTCTCGATTCAAATGCAGAAGTGAATCTTCTTGCACGACTTTAAGTTTAAGAAAAGGTCACTACTACGTTTTGTTATTTAAAGAATCATGTTGAAGAATCTTAGAATCATGTTGAAGATCATGTGCAACTTTAACAATTTATCTATTTACAAGCAGGAACACATTTACTAAGATTATCTCTTGATTATGCGCTCACCTTGCAGGATAAAGAAGAAGTTAGTCTTAAGTGAATCAAATAGTTTTCAATATCAGCATTACACTGAAACCTATTCCTCCTTCCTTATTGATATATTTATTTAGATTCTCAATCCAAAACATATTAATATTCTTGTTTTAGATAATGATTGTAAGCATTATGCTTATGTTACTCGATCGTTGATCAGAAAATGTCACTACGAAGTGCTTGATTGGTTTTGAGAATGTTGTTTGGATCCCTACTCAAATGTGATCGACTTGTTTGTGCAGGAGGGTACACAATATTAGCAGAATGGATTCAAAGCAACAAAGAAGAGGGTGTGCTTGTGAATGTGCATGTCATATTGCGTTGCAGGTGATTTTTTTTTGTATTTTGGCCTCTTTTGGGTTTTAGTTTGATCTTTCTCACCGGTGCTTGGTTCTTATAGTTGCTCTGATTCGATATTTTCTATTACCATTCACATGCATCAAGGAAATTACTCGAAAGGTAGAAGAGATGATCAAATGTGGGAAACTAAATCTGATTGACCTTGGTGGTTCCAAGAATACCTCACGTTCTGGTGCACATGAGGTATACTTACCTTATTATCATCGTCTCTGATGTCAGTTCTTGAACAATGAAAGAGGCAGAGTCTTCACTCTTCAATGCAGTCATGGAAGCAGAATTCCGTACCGCTTGTTAGCTTTTTCACCAATCAAACATTCTTTTGCACTGCAAGTTATTTTTTTCACCAATCATAAAATATTTATACCACATTTTCTGCACTAGCGGCACTTGTCCCGCATAACACTCGTCCCGCAGTTTAACCGCACTGCATTCTAAATCCGCTTTTTCATACTACCAAATACGCGGTCACCATTCGGAGCCTTACTATTTGGCGAATTGTATCTGAGATTTTAGAAGATGAACTTTCTTAATAGTTTTGCTTTTTTAATTTTTTGGTAATGAAATAAAAACATGATTATGCTAGCGCTTTTACAACCTAAAATGGTTTCTTATAACTCACAAGGTCTCAATTTTATAAATTAGTTAGTCAATATTGTAAATACAAGGAGATTTTGCAAAATAAATCTTTAAACTATCAATTTATTGCAAGTTTTGTTTTCACCATTAAAAAAAGAGAAAATTGGAAATAAAGGATGTGTTTAGTACTCTCTTGTCCATCTACACCTTTATTTTAGTAGGTATAATTGTGCCTAAACTATCCCACAATCATATATTTTAACATTTTATTTATTTGTAAAATTTGTTTTTAATATTAATTTAAATACTTATAAGGAAAAAAATAAATATTTAAGGAAACACAAATTTTTTACCTTTCCAAAAAACGTAATAAAAATATTTACAAATCTTTTTTTGATCTGTTCTGCGAAATTCAGAAGGTGTCTTTTGCGCATTTTCTATGATCTGCGAATTGTAGAACGTGTCTTCTGCAGTTTCTATATGTTCTGCGAATCCGTAGGATATACATTCTGCATAATGTACGTATTCTGCGATTTCGTAGAATTTACATTCTGCATAATGTACTTATTCTCCGATTTCGTAGAATTTACATTCTGCTTAATGTACGTGTTCTACGACTCCGTAAAATATACATTCTGCATAATGTACGTGTTCTGCGAAATTCAGAAAGTGTCTTCTGCGAGTTTTAGAATTAAGAGTTTTAAAACATCTCTTCTCTTCATCTTCCACGCCGTTTCTTCATTGTATTTCTGTGTTTATGATTCATTCAGATTTCTGCAAAAATCAATTGTCTAAACCAAAAAGGATTGGATATATTTCACATAAATCTGGTGAGTTTATTGAATTTGTTGTTTGTTTTACCACAAATTGATATGTGCCAATTCTATTTGGGAGAATTTATTAAAAAATTTTTGTTCATCATAGGTAAATATGCAAAAAATTTATGTGACTTGCGGTGTATGGAGATCATTTGGCGACGAGTGGAGATTTATTGTTGATCAAGCAACAAAAAAAGAAATTTTGGTTACACCTTGATGGAGAAAGTGGAGGGACAAAAAGAAGAAGAATCGATTTAGGTGAAGAAGAAGAAAATTGAATTTGGTGAAGAAGAAGAATTGAACGAGAGAATTTGAGAGGATCGATTTAGGGTGAGGAAGAAGGTCGATTTTGGGGAGGAAGTATAATTTTCGTTTTCCGGTAATTTCAGCCTCAAGATTTTGAAGTCCAACTTTTTCATGTGATTTTAGATAATAATCAAAAGAAGAGTTTATATATTATAATTATATATTCAAAAAAAATAATTAATAAATTAAGAGGGTACAATTGGATTTCAATTAATATAAAGAATAAGTCACCAACAATTGAAAATAAAAGTGTAGATGAACAAGAAAGTACTAAAAACATCCTTTATTTCTAATTTTCCCAAAAAAAATTGCAATACAATGTACCCACCTTAAAAATCTCCGCAATATAACCATTAAGTATGACAGATATAACTAGAAACACACAATTTTAATTACATAATGATTTTACAAACGTCAACTAATAAATAAATTTAAAAAAAAAAAACTCAAAAAGAAACAAAGACTCGATTTCATAAACCAATATAGTGATCTCCTTCTTCGGCATGTTTTAACGACTCTCACAAATCTAAATCTAAAAGCAAAAAGCAGCAAACATATGGTACATACTATTGGTTATATGTAACCCGGATGATGAATTATGAACTTGGATAATGATTGAATCGCGTACGAGGACACTTTCCTTAAAGAGTATTTCGACCCTTATTAAGTCTTGGGTTACACGAAATCCCTTGTAAGATAAGACAACCAAAGTTCTCTCTTGTTCTAGGCAAAGATACAAGAGACACACTAGAGTTCTAGTGCTTTTATGTGTTTTCCAAAGATCTTTGATGATCTTTTGGAACAATGAATCTCTCTCTTTCTCTCTTTCTTATTTCTCTGTTTTTGTAACTGTTTCTTGTTATTTCTGATTGTGATTTTGGCAATGCCCACAACTCCTTTTATAGGAAACCAAAGGTCACCTCGGAAGATTGCAATGGTTAGTCCAAAAGTTATAACCATAAACCCAACAGTTGTAATGATTCATTCAACAGTTGCAATGATTGATAGAGTTGCAATGGTCGGTTACCAACAGTTGCAATGGTTACTCACCGAAGGTTGTAACCATAAACACAACAGTTGCAATGATTCATTTAAACGGTTGCAAATGTTCATTTAAGCGGTTGCAACAGTTCGTCAACGGTTACAACGATTCACTTAAATTTCCAACATTCCTCCCCCCTTTAAGTGTAATCATAGATTCATTAAATTAAATAAACAACACATAAATCAAACTCATGCATAAATGAAAATGTCGTAACGATTGAATTTTCATCTTAGTGATATTACACATTCCAAATGCCCGAGAATCAGGATGTCCTATGGATTGAATCCTCTCAACTCATTTGGGCACATGAAGATAATACACACACAAATTTCCACACTACTCTAAGTGTTTATACTTGACACTATTATAAGTCATGTGTCCCTATCCATTCATGAGTGCATACAAAGCCAAGTCCTAGCTTCTTGAAGCGGCTGCACTTCACACTCATATAGGTAGATATTTTAATCGTGTACCTGCAAAATACACTTTTTCAAAATACCTATTAAGAAAAATTTCAACCTATCCCTTTCTTGCAGTTCCAAGCACATTCCTTGGGATGATATAAAACATGTGCTTCAATCTTTAAGTGTGGGCTTTCCACATTGAATTCAGCCTCTAACGTCGTATTAGAGGGGAATTGGGTATCCCATCACCAAAGATTTCAAATGGACTTTAACCCCATCCCTTTCGCCGACTTAGTTACCAAGTCCCTAGCTAATCCTTTTGTCAAGTGATCCGCTAGATTCTGCTGAGACCGAACAAATTCTATGGTAATCACCCCATGAGTGATCAACTCACGTACCGCGCTATGTCTAACGCCCAGGTGTCGCGACTTACCATTATACACTTGGCTATAGGCCTTAGCCAATGTAGCTTGACTATCACAATGGATAGATATCGGTGATACTGGTCTCGGCCACAATGGAATCTCGTAAACTAAATTTCTTAGCCATTCTGCCTCTTTACCGGCAGCCGCTAATGCTACAAATTCAGATTCCATAGTTGAACTTGTAATGCAAGTTTGCTTTTTAGAAGCCCATGAAATGGCACCTCCCCCAAGCAAAAACACCCAACCACTTGTAGAAGAATGATCTTCCACGTTGGTGATCCAACTTGCATCTGAATACCCTTCTAGGATCGAAGGAAATCCATCATAAGACAAACCATAATTTATGGTTCCTTTCAAGTACTTCAGCACCCGTTTTAAGGCTTGCCAATGTTGAGTACTAGGATTACTAGTGTATCTACTCAACCTTCCTACAGCATAAGCTATATCTGGCCTGGTGCTCGTCATGGCATACATTAAGCAGCCAATTACTTGTGAATACTCGAGTTGTGACACTGCTTTTCCCATGTTAGGCATAAGCTTCACACTCGCATCCATGGGAGTGCTCATTGGAGAACAATTCTCACAATTGAACTTCTTAAGCACTTTCTCAATGTAATGAGATTGTGTTAAAGATATTCTTTTGCCTTCACGTTTGATTCGGATTCCAAGAATCACATCTGCCTCCCCCATGTCTTTCATGGCAAAACTTGATGACAAAATTGCTTTTGTAAGATCTACTTGTCTAAGGTCCGTGCCAAAGATCAACATGTCATCAACATATAAACAAATGATGACTCCATTTCCGGACTCATCAAATTTGCTATATAAACACTTATCCGACTGATTTAACTTAAATCCACTTGATAAGACAACCTCATCAAATCTTTGATGCCACTGCTTAGGTGCTTGCTTTAGCCCCTACAATGACTTTATCAACTTACACACCTTATGCTCATTACCAGGCATAATAAAACCTTCAGGTTGCTTCATATACACCTCTTCTTCCAAAATGCCATTCAAGAATGCCGTCTTGACATCCATTTGGTGAATCAGAAGATCATTAATAGCCGCTAAAGCAATCAATAACCTTATAGAAGAGATCCTAGCATATGTATTGAAATAATCAATACCTTCTCTTTGTTTAAAGCCTTGGATAACCAATCGAGCTTTAAACTTGTCAATCGTTCCATCGACTTTCATCTTCCTTTTGAAGATCCACTTGCTGTCCAAAGGCTTGCAACCAGGTGGCAGATCTGATAAGACCCATGTATTATTTCCCATGATGGAGTCCATCTCATCATTTATTGCTTCTTTCCAGAATGCAACGTCTTGAGACTTCATAGCCTCACCATAAGTCGTAGGATCATTATCAATATGATAACAATATGAGTATTGGAAACCAATCTCATCTCTTGACCCTTCAACTATATAAATTTGAAAATCAGGACCGAAAGATTTTTCAATCCTCCCTCTCTTGCTCCTACGAAGTATAGGTGACATGTTAGAAGGCATAGATGTTTCATCTCCTTCTTTAGTTCCACTTGGACTAGGAACCAAATCCTTTGGTATGGATATGGATGAAAAACGATTTTCATCAAATATTGCATCTCTTGATTCAATTATCGTGTGAATCGTTACATAATCATTAGGTTCTATAACATAAAACCTATAAGCTTTTGAATGCTCAACATATCCAATAAAGATGCAATCAATGCCTCTTTCCCCCAAGGTTTTAATCTTGGGTTGGGGTAGTCTAACTACAGCGCTACATCCCCAAACTCGAAGGTAGTTCAAGTTTGGTTTCTTCTTATACCAAAGTTCATAAGGGGTAAGGTTGTTCCTTTTGTTAGGAACCCTATTTAATAAATAACAAGCCGTTAACATGGCTTCACCCCAAAATCCGTCACTCAATCCCGAGTAGGATAACATGGAATTAACCATTTCCTTTAGGACTCTATTTTTCCTTTCTGATACACCATTTTGTTGTGGTGTATACGGAGCCGTAGTTACATGTATAATGCCTACGGATTGGAAATATGCAGGATCATAATACTCTCCACCTCTATCGGTGCGTAATTTCTTAATCAAGTCACTTTGTTGCAATTCAACCTCAGTTTTATAAACCTTAAACTTATCTAAGGCCTCATCTTTAGCATGCAATAAAAACACATAACAAAAACGACTATAATCATCAATGAACATGATGAAATATTTTTTGTTTCCTAAAGATGGGGTAGAATGCAAGTCACATAGATCACTATGTATAAGACCTAATACTACAGAATTTCTTTCAATACTTTTGAAAGGCTGTCTAATTATTTTATTCAACATACAAGTACTACACTTTTCTATATCCATGTCAAAAGTTGGAATTAATCCTTATTAAGACATATTAATCATACGCTTATAATGTACATGACCTAATCTAGCGTGCCATAGAGAAGTATCATTTTTACTAGAACTTGCAAAATAAATAGAATTTATAACTTTATTAATATTAAGCATAAACATGCCATTACAGAAATATCCAAATACAACAAATACACCACATTTCGATAAGATATACTTATCGGATTCATACACTTGTTTATAACCACACTTATTTAAAACACTACCAGAGACTAAGTTTTTCCTAATTCAGGGTACATGAAGTACATTCTCAAGATTAAGAATTTTTCCAGAACTAAATTCTAACACCACTTTTCCACGACCTAGGATAGGGGCGGTTGACTCGTTTCCCATATGAAGTACATATCCATCTTGAACAGGCTCATATGTCTTGAACCAGCCACGATCTTTGCAAACATGTGTTGTTGCACCTGAGTCAATCCACCACGTCACTTCATCATCCTGCACATAAAATGCCTCAAAAATCTTTGATACATAATTCACAATAGAATATAAATCAAAAGGAGAGATCTGACCTTGATGAGTGGATGGGCCTTGGTCCTTAGACCCTTGCCCCGAACGGTTTTGTCCTGCTCCATTCTTATCCTTTCCTGCCCGACAGTCACGTCTCAAGTGACCCGGCTTATTACAATTCCAACAAACGCTCTTAAGCCTTTTGTTAGATCCATAGTTAGTGTTGCTATTAAAGGGGCGTTTCTTCCCTTTATTATTCATCTTAGAACTTCCATTTTCTTCCATCATATTTATAGAAGAATATCCAGCCTCTTTGGGTTTCACTCCCTCTTGCGCCCTTAGAGATTCCTCTATGCGCAAATGGCTGCCAAGTTGTACAAGTGACAACTCTTCCTTATTGTGTTTCAACATGTGTTTAAAATCCTTCCATGAAGGTGGTAACTTGTCGATGATACTCGACACTGAGATGGATTCATCCATCTTCATGTTGTGTTGGGCAAATTGCCCTAGAATGCGAAGCAATTCATTGTATTGCTCCATAACCGGTCTAGAATCAAACATCTTGTAATTATTAAAATTACTCACAAGGAACTTCTTACTAGAAGCATCCTTTGTCATGTACTTCGATTCTAACGCATCCCACAACTCTTTTGCGGATTCAACATTCTGATAAACATCAAAGAGTGGATCTGACATACCGTTTAGAATGTGGCCACGACATATGTAATCGTCGTTTTCCCATTTAAGTTGCTTCCTTGTCTCCTCCACAGACTCGTTCTCGGCATCCTCTGGCACAGTAGGCATTGGCATGCTTAGAACGTACATTACGTTAAGCGTCGTGGGGAGAAAATGCATCTTCTTTTGCCATCTTCGAAAATCTACTCCCTCAAACTTATCCAGTTTTCCAAACTTGGATGTCATCTCTCGCACAGACACACTAGCCATAGTTCACAAGAAATTACTCTTTAAGATTGTTGGTTATATGTAACCCGGATGATGAATTATGAACTTGGATAATGATTGAATCGCGCACGAGGACACTTTCTTAAAGAGTATTTCGACCCTTATTAAGCCTTAGGTTACACGAAATCCCTTGTAGGATAAGACAACCAAAGTTCTCTCTTGTTCTAGGCAAATATACAAGAGACACACTAGAGTTCTAGTGCTTTTATGTGTTTTCCAAAGATCTTTGATGATCTTTTGGAACAATGAATCTCTCTCTTTCTCTCTTTCTTATTTCTCTGTTTTTGTAACTGTTTCTTGTTATTTCTGATTGTGTTTTTGGCAATGCAAACAACTCCTTTTATAGGAAACCAAAGGTCACCTCGGAAGATTGCAATGGTTAGTCCAAAAGTTATAACCATAAACCCAACAGTTGTAATGATTCATTCAACAGTTGCAATGATTGATAGAGTTGCAATGGTCGGTTACCAACAGTTGCAATGGTTACTCACCGAAGGTTGTAACCATAAACACAACAGTTGCAATGATTCATTTAAATGGTTGCAAATGTTCATTTAAGCGGTTGCAACCGTTCGTCAACGGTTACAACGATTCACTTAAATCTCCAACACATACAACATACTCAACTCACGCATATAAAAAGACACAAAAAATTATGAAGACTTTCATTATCTATTTTTAGATTCATATTTAGCAAAACTGTTTATTAGACTAAAATGAGGAGTGATATTAGGCAACAACCGAAACGTTTCATCAAGTCAATTGGTCTAACGTTTTACGGAGACTCATCTCCTATCAACGATTACGATATAAAAGAATGCCAGAGGCCCGAGACGATTCGCACCGTTTCCTCTCCCTCTTTCTCTTCCAAATTCAGAGACTAATCTTGCTCCCTTTCTCATTCTTCTCCATCTTGGAACCGAGACATGGTTTAACAAATCATCCTTTTTCTCTGTGAAGTTCTTCTACGATGGCGGGAGAGAAGGTGAGGATGCGTCTGGTGTTTGAGAATCAACGGATTCTGAGTAAGTACAAGAAGAAGCAAATTCTAAAGTGGAGCTGGTTTATTCTGAATCCTAAATGTCAGCGAACTGTTTCAGAGTTTTCCGATCAGCTTTTTTCACAGATTAAGCCTATTTGAATCTTCTCCTCATGGCATGTCTCTTTACATGTACGCCTACTTTTTTTCCCCCTAATTTCAGTGATTTCAATATTTGCCAACGTTGACACCATTTTAGTGATCTTTTCTACAGTCTTAACGCTTTTGTTTGATGTAGAATACTCCTACGCATTCACTCACTTGTATTCCTTTCACACGATGCTTTCAGGCCTCTTTTACTGGTTTGTAAATAGCTTGACTTGCATGCCTGCTGATCAACTCAAGTTGAGCATCTAAGAAATGCATGGGTTTGTTTACTTGAAGAATCTGTTTGATTGCAATGTTTGTATTCTAATTTCGTTTTGTCTATGTGCAGCAAAAATAAATATTGAAAACTTGTGAGGAAAAGTACCAGGGAAGGATCAAAGTCCTTAGCATGAGGAAATAGTGAAGAAAATGAGGTTTCATTTGTTAACGAGTTACTCTGAGAAACTGGTTGTGTAGAAGAAATGGAGGAAAAATCTATAGAAGCTTTCATTGATTACCAGTTTCAGGCACTGCATGCATATATATACAAAATGTTTACTAGAATAACCAGTTTAATCTACGATTTTGTGGTTACTATCAAGTCATATATAATGGTTTGAGTAGGTTATGCTTTTTAATCTTTATCTATATATAATGCATCTTAGAGGGTGACGAGGCTTTACATCGAAAGTTTTGTGGTTTGTAAAGGGGAGTAAGAGGAGCTCTATCATCAAATTCGTTAGGTTTTATTTTATGTAATCCCAACCAACATTAGAATCTGTAAAATCGGTTTAGAATGAAGATTGATTCATGAATGGTTCTTCTTAGTTCTTATGTTAATGTTGATGATTCAGGATTGGTACTATGGGCATTGTTACATTAATAGTAACTGGAAACAAATAATATGTGCACCCTTTTTTTTGGTCAACATACTCATTTTATAAATCACTTACTCTCCATAAATGGAGAAAATGTTTATAAAATATGATAACAAAGCCAAACCAGCTAAAAGACCCGATGCAACAAACGCAAATCGGAGGACAAACATAAAGATATAAAGATAGAAGTAAACATAACATTTGAATCACTAAAGACATGGAGAAGTCCTCTAAACTCAACGCCAATAGTGCTAAAAGATAAGATGAAGCACTGAAAATTAAGGAGCATAGCCATAGCTAGAGTTACTGCAACACCAAGTGCAGGGATAAGATTAACATAGATGGAAAAGAAGAGAATAACAAGGCATCACACAACATGTTCCATGCCTGCAATCTCATTCAGAACCGTTGCCACCAAGAGGGAGATAATTAGGACATGTGAGTCCGAAAAAACTTGCAGCAAGGTGTGACCTGGAGAGAATACATCATTGAGCGCCAAATGAAGAGCATAGTCTCAATTATCGTTGCAGTATTTGAGAGTCTTCACTGGGCTTGGACCGAAACAAGGTGAGGTCCCAGGAGCGGCCAGCAAAAGACCATTGGAGCGGCCAGCAAAAGACCATTGGAGGAGGACCTTGAATCCATCCTCAACATGGCCAATACTCTTGCATATCTCAATCTCGGCAATAAAACTTTTCCCATCTAATGGGGAAGAGGAATCATCGGAAATCTCCATAAAGGAGTAAACTTGACTCTTGATTTGCAAACAAAGCCAAGACAAGCAATATAAAGGATCGTTGTAAACTACCACCACTTTTGAAAGCTCCACAAAGGAGAAGTAGATGAGATGTAAACGTGCCTCATACTGAGGTAAACAAGCCTCATACTGAGGTAGACAATCATTATACCTAGGTAAACAATCCTCACACAGAGGTACACAAAGCCTCAATCTGAGGTAAGCGGATCCTAACAGAAGGTAATTCCTGAACATAATCGGTTCAAAAAAGTAAGTCTCAGCAAGAATATCTTTCGAAAGCGAGTCCAGGGGAAGAGCGGGCTGTTGACAGGAGAGACAAAGGTCCAAACGGAGAAAGAAGCAAGCCATGACTCTGCACTCAGAAGAGGAGAAGAACCAGAAAGCAAACGACATGACTCCATAGGACCCATGGAAAGGATAAGGAGTTGCAGCTACATGGGTGACAGATATGCAGAGGTAGGAGGAATAATCCGGTGGGTCGGGAGGGTCGAGAGGGTCAGGAGGGTCGGGAGGAGAGACTACTGAGAACAGATCAAGAGGAGGAGGAGCAACTGGCGACAGATCTGGATCTGGAGGAGGAAAGGGTAGCGGCGGAAACCTTACCCGAAGAAACATTAGCAATACCAAGGGAGAAAAGAAGAGGGGGAAGAAAGAAGAAGTGGTGGGCGTGAGGCCTCACCGGCGGCGGCGCAAAGGAGAAGAAAACCATAATCGCATATGGTATCGCCGTCTGAGGAGAGAGTTTTTTTTTCAATTTCATTATAAATAATATGTGCACCCTAGATAAGATAAAATCAGCTAATAAATCATTCATACATATTATTGGCCAAATATGATACTTCAAAGTACAATTGAAATAGTTTAATTTGATTTTCAATATCTCTATCTATATTTTGTATCAAAGTTAAAATAAAAAACAATGATACTTATTGTTAATTCCTACACTTTTGATTAATAACATAAATTGAAATTTGATATCATTTTAGAAAGTATTTTTGATAGGAAAACAAAAGATAATAGGTTTTCAATTAATTTAAGAAGTAATCACCTTAGTAAATAACTTTGTGTAAGAATAGTTTCAGATCTCCATATAAAAATATTTTATGTTGAATACAAAAAAAAAACTCGCGCATATGCGTGGGTATTGGCCTAGTACTAATAATAAGAAGTTATATATAACCCCGCAAAAATAGGACGTTTGATTATTTGTCTATATTTTCAGAACCATTGCATATATCTTATTGTATTGTAGTATTTTGGTTGGTCAATAAAAAACGTAGACGAACTTAAGTTTATCTCTTAATTGAGCAGGCGGTTTTTATGCTTAAATTTGTTTATATACATTTTATATTTGCATTTTTAAGGTATGAACTTTTTTACTTATTAACTATAGTATTTATTATGTATGTTTCGAATAATATAAAAATGAAATTGTTTTTTATTTTTGTTCTTGTGAGTTATAAGTTTTAACCATAACAATCTTAGAAAATATATCGGATGATCGCATTTCTTTATCGTCATTTTTGGTTCAATATAATTTTACTTATAACCAGTTTTAATAATTCTGTAACATCTTTGGAATAATTGTGTACTTTCCATATAATTTTGATTTTGTAATTTTACATTTATAATCATAATAATTCTATAAAATATTTTAGAGTTGATATAATATATATATATATATATATATATTACAAATAAAATTTATTGATAACAATATTTATTAAAAATGAGTTTGGGTGGATTATATACCTAGTAATAATATTAATAAAATAGAAAAAGGTCTTGTATGCCTTGTCTAGAATGTTAAACTCTTAAGAGAAAGTTTGCTGGATAAAGTATCAAAGGATTCATACATCAGTCTCCTTCCATCTCGAAGGGAAAGTCACCACTTCTTCAAACCCATGATGATTCATAGGATCAGGCATAGACACCATTTTATTCTCTGTGGGATATATCATCATGAGTTGCATCCTCGGCAAGTCTGATAGGCTCTCTACTATCACCCAAACTGTACAAAAGAAAAACAAGATAGACATTTTAGATGATAAACATCGAATTATAGTTACGAAACCTTTTAAGATTGTCATTTGTATAAGAGATCCACGTTTTTGGAGAATTCATCTGCGTCCATCTTGTATTTTGATTTCAAGCCAGATGTAGTTGTAGAGTAGATCCGCCTTGAGGGAGATAGAGATCGAGATCGCTGCAACGGCGGGTTTTTTTACTGGAGGAAGAAGAGTGCTGATTCTCGACACTCGGACGTTGCCTTGCAGAAGCAATTAAATAACAGTGTATCTTTTGACCTTTCAGTCTTTGAAATAGCACAGAGTAGCTTTAAAAGATTAGGAATATTTTATTATGGTGTTTTTGAGTTTTCTATATTTTTTTTGTTCTTAAAATATATTTTTAAAATATTTTAACTAATTGGTTAAGGTTAATTCAGTCAATGACAAAAGTTTAGAAGATATAATTTCACAAACTCATAGTAAAAGTGTCATTTTTCAATTTCCCCATTAAATTAAAAATAGATAAACCAATAAATAACCCGTCCACTAATTCTATGTACTTAATCGAGCGAGCCTTAGGATTCAACCCTTTTGAGTTACGAGACAAAGCAGACATTGGGCCGAAATGGTCAAAATTGGGCCGAGGTCTAGAAGTAAAGACCAGCAACCAAACCCATATGGAGAATTTTAAGCAGTTTGATTTTGCGAATTTAGGTGCGTGCCACTGTCGTTTTAGCCTAGAAACTTCTAGGGTTTCGTTACGAGGAGTCTTCGATGGCAACGCAAGTTGTCAAAAAGTTCTCCTCTTTGCAATCGGAGATAATCTATTCTGATGAATTCATCGCTGGTGGCTGCAAATGGTAAAAAGACTTAAAAACTTTTTTTTTTTTGCTAATGCTTTCGTCTGTTTTACGGTTTATTATGTGAGACAATCCATTTTTTTTTCTTTTTCTCTTGGGTTTTTGCTTGCAGGCGTCTTATGGCATTTCCAAAAGGAAACAACAAGACTAATGATTTGTCTCTGTATTTGGTTGTTTCTGGTGCTGAATATTTGCCTTTTGGATGGAGAAGACACACAGGATTTTCCTTAAGTGTAGTAAATCAATATTCGGAGAAACTCTCTCACGAGAACGGTGATTCTTTTCTACGCCCAACATACTTTATTAGGTTCTTTCTTCTCAGGTAAGAAGTTAATAAAAGATGCCAACTTTTTCAAGATTCTGGATATGTATACATATGGGTTTTCAATTTGTTCATCCTTTTTTAAACTTCAGGCTGAATCGGTGAAACGTATATTCGAGAAACACCCAGACATGGCACTAGAGTTCCGGGCAAAGAATCAGCATCTGAGGACAGCAAGCATGAATGTCCTCCTCAACCTAATCAGCACGCTGTGCCAGCCACTGAAAGATCTCTCCAACGATGATCTCTTGGGAGCAGACAGTGCACTAACATACGTGAAAGACTCGGGGTTTAAAGTGGATTGGTTGGAGCTGAAGCTGGAGGAAGTGAAGGGAAAGAAAAAGGAAGAGGCGATTGGTCAGAGTCGGATGCTGGAATTAGAGGAAGAACTGAATGATTTTATGCAGAAGTGCTCTGAGAAAGAAGCTCTGTTGGAGAAAGAGAAGGAAGAGCTGAAGAACTTGAAGCTGAAGTGCTCAGAGATAGAGAAAGAGAAGCAAATGTGTTGGCCGCTATTGCTGCTCCTCTAACGCTGGATGATGTTGTCTGACGTTCTTAGGTTTGGCCCTTTGAGTATAGGTTTCAAAGTTAAGTGTCTCAACTTATTAGAAGCTAGAGAGACTTCTTTCGGAATTAAAAGTTCCCACATTTTGTAAAGAACTAATCTTTTTGGTTAAGAGGACTCGGTAGGATTTTGTAAAGCACGCAAAAAGTATAAATCTTTTAGACGTCTCTTTCAAGACCTTGTAAAAAGACACGAGAAAACTACAAAAGCCAGCAAAAAAAAGATATTTCCCCCGATTTGAAAGCCAGCGAATAATGTTATTTAGGATAATAGAGACTCAACACATTCCTATTAGGATTATGAGTTAGCTAGTTCTATTAGAAGTAGGATTAGCAATGTGTGCTAAGCCTATAAATATCAATGATCGAGTTGTGACATTGATATCCAAGAACAAGGTGTTTAGTTTTGAGTTAAAGTTTCTAAACATCAATAAAGAGAGTTAGTCTTTATACAAAAGTGTGTTCGTATTAGTTGATATCCTTGAATTGGTATCAGAGCTTAAGGGAAAGCGATCCGAGGCTTGATCCAGAAGCTTTGGCGAACAAGGAGAAAAAGGAAAGAAGCGTCGCCAAGCCATGGGAGACGTTGTTCCTCCTACTCGTCCAAAGGATGTCATACCATCCTCTATCCAATGTCCGATGTTATCAACAACGAACTACACCGTGTGGGCCATGAGAATGAAGGTCATTCTACGAATTCATAAGGTGTGGGAGTCTATTGAACCAGGTTCTTTAGCCCTAGACAAGAATGATATCGCAACAGGCTTATTGTTCCAATCAATCCCGGAAGCTCTTATTCTACAAGTCGGTGAACAAGAAACTCCAAAAGAAATATGGGAAGCGATCAAGTCGCGTCATCTTGGTGCGGATCGAGTCAAGGAAGCAAGGTTACAAACCCTGATGTCGGAATTCGAACGAATCAAGATGAGAGATACGGAGACTATCGATAGCTTCGCGGGAAAGCTATCCGAGATAGCCTCAAAAGCTGCTGCGCTCGGACAAACAATTGACGAACCTAAGCTAGTCAAAAGGTTCCTTAATAGTTTGCCGAGAACAAAGTACATCCACCTAATAGCTTCTCTCGAGCAAGTATTGGATCTCAATCAAACACGCTTTGAAGACATCGTGGGGAGACTCAAAGCTTATGAGGAGAGAATACTCGATGATGAAAATCAAGGAGCTCAAGAGAAGGTGTTATACGCAAACTCTGAAGAGAAAATCTCGACCTCATCTCGAGGCAGGGGACGAGGAAGAGGAGGAAAAGGACGAGGAAAGGGAAGAAGCAATTCGCAAGACCGATCAACAAATCAAGACGATCAAAACCGTGCTAAAGAGAAGAAGGATAGATCGAAGGTGATTTGCTATTGATGCGATAAGCCAGGACACTTTGCCAACTCCTGCCCGGATAGACCACACAAAATTCATGAAGCAAACCAAGTAGAGACGGAAGAAGCAGATGCCGCTCTATACATGCATGAAATTGTGTTTCTAAACGAAGAAAAGGTTCTTCCAAAGAACTTCAAGAGTAACGGAGAAGAAGAGGGAACTTGGTACCTTGATAATGGCGCCAACAATCATATGACAGGAAACAAGAAGTTCTTCTCAGAACTCAATGAAAACATAAGAGGGAAGGTGAAGTTTGGAGACGGTTCCTGCATTGAAATAGGAGGAAAAGGATCGATACTATTTCAAAGCAAAACCGATGAACAAAAGCTTGTCTCGGACATCTACTATATACTGGAGCTCAAGAGCAATATCCTAAGTCTAGGACAAGCAACAGAAGCTGGATGTGATGTACGAATGAGGCAAGACTACCTTACTTTACATGATCCACGAGGGAGGCTCTTGGTGAAAGTACAAAGGTCACCAAACAGATTGTACAAGCTGCCATTGAAGATTGGTAAGCCGGTATGTCTAAAAACGAGCATAGAAGATGATACATGGAGATGGCATGCGAGATTGGGGCATATAAACTTTAAAACCTTAAAGGCTATGTCTCAGCAAGAGATGGTACGAGGTATGCCAGAAATCAGAGAAGAAAAGAGATTGTGCGAATCGTGCTTGGTGGGCAAGCAAACACGACAATCCTTCCCGAAGGCAACCATGTTCCGAGCATCCAAACCACTTGAACTTCTACATGCTGACATGTGCGGACCGATCACTCCGACAACCGCAGCCTCCAACAGGTATATATTCGTCATCATTGATGACTTCTCAAGATACATGTGGACAATCTTGATGAAGGAAAAAAGTGAGGCGTTTGCGAGATTTAAGATGTTTCGAAGCCTCTTGGAGAAAGAATTAGGGAGATCAATCCTAACTCTAAGAACATATAGAGGCGGCGAATTCACATCAAGAGAGTTCCAAGATTTCTGCAACAACAGCGGCATCAAGATACATTTGACCGCACAATACTCGCCTCAACAAAACGGAGTGGTGGAAAGCAGAAATAGAACTCTTATGGAGATGACAAGGAGCATCATCAAAGCCAATCAAGGTACCTAATTATTTATGGGGGGAAGCAGTTCGACACTCGACCTACATAATTAATAGAGTACCAACGAAAGCTCTGGAGAAGATGACTCCTTACGAAAGCCTGCGAGAGAAGAAACCTAACATCGAGCATGTAAGAATCTTCGGATGTCTTGCATACTCAAAGATTGATGCGAATCTCATCAAGAAATTGGATGATCGATCCTTACCATTGGTAAATCTTGGGGTTGAACCAGGATCCAAAGCTTATAGGCTTTACAATCCAACAACGAGAAAGATTGTGGTAAGTCTTGATGTCATATTTGATTAGACGAACGGCTGGCGGTGGAATGAGGACAGAGACAGACCAAGTAAGGATCCGGGGATGTTTCACATGCGTTGGGGAATAACTATAGATGATGGAGAAGGACCTGCTATAGTTGGAGAAGATCCTCCTGATGTAAACAACCATTCGGACGATGATGATCCTCATAACCATGAGCAGGAAGAAGAGCAAAACGATGAACAAGCGCCACCACAAGAACCGCAGCAACAGCCGAGAAGATCAACACGTACCTCCAATCCTCCAAGTTATCTTGAGGATTACGTTCTACAAGCAAATGTAGAATGTGAAAGACTACTCCTTTCTATCAACAACGAGCCGAGATATTTTAAGGAAACAAAGGACTCATTAGAATGGACTAAAGCGTGCAAAGAAGAGATTGATTCTATCAACAAAAACAAGACATGGCGTCGAGTTGATAGACCACATGAGACAAAGATCATTGGACTCAAGTGGATATTCAAAATCAAGAAGAACGCTGATGGAACAATCAACAAGTACAAAGCGAGGTTAGTCACTAAAGGCTATGTACAAGAATGTGGAGTGGACTTTGATGAAGTCTTTGCACCGGTTGCAAGATTGGAGACCATACGGTTGTTGATTGCACTAGCTGCTTCACATGGATGGGAGATCCATCATCCAGATGTGAAAACAGCATTCTTACATGGCGAGTTTAAAGAAGACGTCTCTGTAACTCAACCCGAAGGATTCGAGGTGAAAGGAGAGGAGCAGAAAATCTACAAACTTTCAAAGGCCTTGTACGGTCTTAGACAAGCTCCAAGAGCTTGGAACACTAAGCTTAATCAAATTCTGAACGGAATGAGATTCAAGAGATGTTCCAAGAAGACATCGGTGTACAGCAAGGAAGAGGGAGGTACACTTTTAATTGTTGCAATCTATGTTGATGATCTATTTGTGACAGGCAATACAAGCAAGGTCATAAAAGATTTCAAGAGTGGGATGTCAACAAAATTTGAGATGTCAGATCTCGGCATGCTTACATACTATCTTGGTATGGAAGTACATCAAGGAGAAGATGGCATAGAAATTAAACAAGTAGCCTACGCAAGGAGGATCTTAATAGAAGCTGGTCTTGAAACGTGTAACCCAACTCAAATCCCAATGGAGTTTGGTCTAAAGGTTTCAAAGGCACAAGAAGAAGAAGAGATTGATCCTACCACCTACAGAAGAAACATCGGATGCTTGCGTTATCTGCTACATACACGACCAGACCTTGCATTCTCGGTTCGTGTAGCAAGTAGGTATATGCATAGTCCTCGTAAGTCTCATGGTGATGTGATGAAGCAAGTCTTGCGATATCTTCCAGGGACCATGGCGTACGGACTGAAGTTTAGTCGAGAGGGCACAAAGAAAATCACTGGTTTTAATGACAGTAGTCACAACATCGATCCGGATGACGGAAGAAGTACTACTGGCCACATCTTTTACTTCGGTACCTCACCAATAACTTGGTGTTCGCAGAAACAAGACACGGTGGCTCTATCGTCATGTGAAGCTGAGTTCATGGCAGCAACGGAGGCTGTGAGACAAGCTATGTGGCTTCAAGATATGCTAAGTGAGATCACCGGATGGAAGACGAAACAAGTTATAATCAAAATCGACAACAAATCAGCAATAACACTCACAAAGAATCCCGTGTTTCATGGTAAGAGTAAGCATATCCATAAGCGTTACCATTTTATACGAGAGTGCATTGAGAAGGAGCTTGTCGACGTAGAACATGTGCCGGGTACTGAGCAAAAGGCGGATATACTAACCAAGGCATTGGCGAGAATCAAGTTCAAAGAAATGAGAAGCTTGATCGGAGTAGAAGACATGTCCAAACCGAGATTGAAGCTTAAGAGGGAAAATGTTGGATAAGCCTCAATATCTTGGAGTCTAAGATATCCATAAACGAGTTGGTTTTGGATAAGAGAGACTCAACACATTCCTATTAGAATTAGGAGTTAGCTAGTTCTATTAGAAGTAGGATTAGCAATGTGTGCTAAGCCTATAAATATCAATGATCGAGTTGTGACATTGATATCCAAGAACAAGGTGTTTTAGTTTTGAGTTAAAGTTTCTAAACATCAATAAAGAGAGTTAGTCTTTATACAAAAGTGTGTTCGTATTGTTGATATCCTTTGAAATAATTGATACATATTCGGATCTAAATGATAAAGCCAAACATCCGATAAACAAGAAATAAATATCTGAACACCAAGGAAACAAACCAAAATTGTAAAAACAAAGAAAAGACAACAAAACTACTAGTTTTTTTTGCAAGAAAATGTTCTGAATTTTGTGAAGATAATATCTACACCGTAGGAGTGGCGTGCCTTCTCGCTATATTTAGAGCAATTCGAGAGGAAGAGGAAGGTTTTCACTTCCTTCAAGCTTTCATACATCCAAAACCAAAGAATACAAAGGCGGACAAATTATCACAAAGTGCTTGAGTTCAAGTGCATGATATTGCTTATATAAATTTAGTACAACCGCTTTCGATTTCTGAATCGTTCTATGTATTTATGTTATTGGTAAAAAATATAAATATGAATATATCTATATACTAAAATATGTGATACAACATTAAAAATCTAAATCATATAAAGAATATGGAATGTTTGAATCAATACAAATCAAATACATAAATATTAAATAGTTTAACTAAATATAAAGATCATTACGTTCAAAATCAATGATTTAATACATTATATTCTCATTCTCATCCGTTCCATCAAACAAGAAATCTCTAAATCTGATTCGAGTGAAAGATCCTTAAACTCAAAATATCACAAGATTAATCCTTTTTGTCTTGGTAAAAGATTGATCTTATTTAATGAACCAATTAGATAGCAATTTGTAAAAACCTCTCTCTAAGTTTCTCTCTCTAAATGGATCTCTAAATCCTTTAGTTTTGATATTTTGACAGACAAGGGTAATAATATTTTGCTATTCCCGCCGTGTTGGTTGACTACTTAAATCCATAGATTCCCGCCGTGTTGGCTGACTACTTAAATTTGTAAAACCTAAACTTTCATTTCTAATGATATTTACATTCATAGAAAAAAAAAAGTGGTAAACCTTATGTTTTGTTTTTAAACACGAGAAAAATTATAAAAGCCGACAGAAAAGAGATATTTCCCGGAGTAAAAAGAAAGCCATCATCTCTTTCTTCTCAACATCCTCAATTTTTTTTTTCCTTTTTCTGTTTTTCTACAAAAAGTACTTGTAGAATTTTAGTTTGATAGATTTTGTTGTTCGGTGTTGGAAAAAAAACAATGCAGTTGTATTCTAAAAATCTTGCCACTACTGTTACACTACACGATATTTAAAGATTTAAGTAAAGAGATTCAACGTTTTGTGTAGCATCCATCACCAGAAATTACTATCCAAAAAGGGATAGTCGAGTGAAGAGTCGAGTTATCCAAGGAATGTGGAGTTTGCCTAAGGAAAACCCGAATGTCCGAGAGAAATCAGAGGGGTTAGCTGAATGTCCGAGAGAAAATGAGAACTCGTCGAGAAAATTCTGAAAGTCCATGAGAGACGTGACTGTGACTGAGAGAAATAAGTTTCATCGCGAAGAATTCAGTTTTAGCCGAGGCAAAGGGGAATCAGATCGAGAGAAAATGCCTAAGTCTTTGGGCTTTAAGGTTTATCTCGTAAGGAAACAGTTTATGCCGAGAGAAATCCGAAATCAAGCGTTAACCGGCTTAAGCCGAGAAAAAACTTATCTGAACCGGCTATATCTTAGAGAATTGGAATTAGACCGTCAAAAATCTGGCTTTCTTCGAGAGAAATCGCTTGGCATCTCTTAGGCCATGGAAACATTGTTTTAACTCGACATTTTCGGCATACTTAAGTGGGGATAAGTTTTTTTGCCGACACTCCATCTGCTTTTCGAGATAAAGTAAAGGGGCGTCACTTAAGCTGTGGAAGGGGCGATTTAACTCGGGATTTCGGCCTATTTAAACTGGATAACGTGGATTAGCGCCGACACATCCTTGGCCTTTCGAGAAAAATTGCAGAGATTTTAATCCGATCAAAAGTTAGTCAAGAGTTTTCGTGTGATAGTCGAGTGATTTCGACTATAGCCGAGAGACATTCGACTTAATCCGAGAGTTGTCCGAGAGAATTCGATCGAAGCTGTGTGATAGTCGTGAGTAGCTGTCTGTACTTGGGAGTTTTCGTGTGATAGCCGAGTGATTTTGACTATCGCCGAGAGACGTTCGACTGAATCTGAGATGAGACGACTGGAACGTGAGACGTGTGACTTGATCGTGGATTTTCTAAGAAAACCATCGGCTAAATTCCGTGATCTGTGACTGCCGATTGACTAAGGTGAGTTCGTGACCGTGGCTTCTGTTATAGGATCGTTTGATTGCTAGGTTCTGTATTTTTGTTGATTGCTTGGGTGATATCCGACTGTTTACTTAGCATATTCAATGTTCTGCTGTATTTTGTGGCTAATTAGCCGACTGGTCGGAAATCCGGATCAGAAACATCGCATGGGAGATGTGAATATCTCGCTGAAGCATGTCCGAGTCTTAAGAAGGGATTGTCCGATAGTTGGGCTAAATAGTCGATATGTGGATGTATTTTTGCTAAGTAATAATGAATGTATAGAACTGATAGTATGATTCTGTGACTAGACTGTGGTCTAGTGAGATGGGATGACCGTACCACTAAGTAATTCGTTTGATTATGCCTCCTTTATGGATGCAGGTAAATAGATTCTCTGTGACTAATTGTTCTGTGGTGAGACGAGGGCAGTGAATGAAAGGGGATTGATCGGGTTTGGGTTTTAATTGAAAAATGGTCTAGTTAAAATGATGTAATCACTTATAGAAAACTTACCATTATCCTAGAACCTCCGACTTAAGTAATATTTATGCAATGGAATCGGAATGTCTTAAGATTGAATCGAAATGTTTAAAAATAAAAGGAAAAAATCTGAAAATTTGACTAAGTGTTAATTATGGCCGAGAGGTTAACTCGGGACGTTCTGGCCGGGATAGAAATATCCAGGCTGGGTCGTCATAAGTTGCTATCAGAGCATGATCGATTCTAGGACAATTCATTATCATAAATGGGTTAAGGGTTTGATCCATCCTTTCACTGCCAAGTCTCGCGGTAAGATTTCTATTGAGTCAGTGAACTCTTGTCTGAGTTAGATTCGGGCTAACTGGGTTTCTGGTAATACATATGGCTGGGGGAAGACGTAATGGAAGTAGACAGGCTGGGGAAACAGCCGAGAACTCGAGTAACTCTGCGGCTGGAAATATTTCCTAGAATCATGAAGTGAATGCTGGAATACAAGCAGATGCTGCTGCCTATGCGGCTGTGAATGGTGCTGCAAATGCGTCTGTGAATGGTGCTGCGAATGCGGCTGTGAATGCTACTGCGAATACGGCTGCAAATGGTGTGGGAAACGTGGTTGTTCCAGATAGACTGGAGGCTGTTCTAGTTCTGCTAGCTCAAGTGTTGGAGCGACTACCGGTGGTTGCACCTGTTCCGATTGTGGCACCGGAAGTTGTTGTGGAACCGGTGGTGGAGCCCATGGTTGAGGAGGTCGATCCAGCCAAAAGGATTCCGACTTACCTCAAAGTCTTGGACCATATGTCAAGGCTGGGAATTGAGTTCTTTTTTGGTGGATTCATGCCTATTGAGGCCGATGAGTGGAGAATGAGACTTGAAAAGAACTTTGAGTCTATCCGATGTCCTGAGGGATATAAGAAGGACATTTTTGTGCATGACTTGGAGGGTTGTGCACACACCTGCTGGAAAGGAGTCGCATGGCGTCTGGTGAATCCGGATTGTTCCTTTAAGACGTTATTAGCGATGTTCAAGAGTAAGTACTTTCCACAGGACGCTTACAACAAGCTTGAGGCAGCTTTCTTGTACTTGCGCCATGGGTTGATGACCGTAAGGCAGTATGAGACAGAGTTTAACCAACTAAAAAAGTATGTTGTGCATGAGTTTGAGTCAGAGGAGAAGCTAATCTGCATGTTCATGAGCGGGCTGCGAGTTGAGCTTTGCAACGGTTGTCTGGTTCGTGATTATGCAACAGTTACTGATCTTGTGGAGAAAGCAGCACTGTTAGAGTCGGGAAAAGAGGAAGAAGCATTGTTGAAGGCTGGAACTGTGGTGGCCAGAACCGGAAGTTTGGAAGGAACGTTCCAGCTAAGTTGACTGTGGGTCGCAGCGCATGTGGAACTTGCAGACGGATGCATGTTGGAGAGTGTAGACGTGCATCCAGAGCTTTTCACCGATGTGGGAGTCTCGGGCATAGGCTGCGTGACTGTCCTGAAGAGGACCTAAGGATGGTCAAGGTCCTAGGAAGTGAGAGTGTGACTCGGGTGTGCTACGGTTGTGGGGAGCCGGGATATTTCAAGAGAGAGTGTCCTAAGTTGGGTGCTGCGAATCAGGCGCCTTCGCAGCTGAAGCGAGCAGGAGATGTACTTTCACCACCGACTAAGAGACAAGCCCTAATGCCAAGGGTTTACTCGACGGCCATGGAGGAAACCGCGGAGCCAAGCACCTCTCGTTCGATCACTGGCAAGTTTTAATACTTACGTTTTTCTGGGAATTGTTGATTGCATGTTCTGTAAGAGTCTTAGCATTCTAAGAATGAATGTGTAGGGACCTTACTTATGGGTGGGGTAGAGACCATGTTCTGTTTTACTCCGGAGCGAGTCATTACTTTGTTAGCCCGGACAGGATTGGGAAATGTGATTTCCAAAAGGTACCCTTGGAAGAAGTTGGACTAGTGAGAGCGGCTGCCGGCCAAGTTACGTTCTCACTAGGTGTGGTCTGAAACATTTATGTCTGGATAGGGGAAGTCAATATGCCATCATATTTGGTAGTTTGCCGAATCAAGTCTTATGACGTGATTCTAGGGATGGATTGGCTCGGGAAGTACAAGGCACACTTGGATTGTCACCGAGGCAGGGTGAGATTCGAGAGAGATGGAGAACTTCTGGAGTACCAAGGGATAAGACCAACCTGAGGGAGCTTGATTGTTTTAGCAATCCATGCTGAGCGGTTAATTGAGAAAGGTTGTGAAACTTACTTGGCTACAATCACGACTACGGAAACAGATCCAGACGTGGAAGTGGGAGATATTCCAGTGGTGCAAGAGTTTGAGGACGTGTTACAAGCTTTATCTAGGATGCCACCTGCTCGTTTAGACCCATTCACGATTGAACTTGAACTGGGGACGGCTCTGATATCCAAAGCACCGTATCGAATGGCACCGGCTGAGATGGTCGAGCTCAAGAAGCAACTGACGGATCTGTTGGGTCAGGGTTTTGTTAGACCAAGCAGTTCACCGTGGGACGCACCGGTTCTTTATGTAAAGAAGAAGGATGGGAGATTTCGGCTTTGCATCGACTACCGTGGGCTAAACCGAGTCAATGTGAAGAACAAGTATGCACTCCCAAGGAAAGACGAGTTGTTGGATCAACTTAGGTGTGCTACTTGGTTTTCAAAGATTGATTTAGCCTCTGGATATCATCAGATTCCGATAGAAGAGTCGGATATTGATAGGTGTAGTTTTACCTTAAAAATATATCTGCAAGTGCACAAAATCGCAGTTATAGTACAAAGGGTTATCGTATCCCTAGAGACTTAATGTTGCACAACAATATCTTAGAATCGAATCAAGTTAAGTAGTAAATGGATTGCAAAACGAAAATACTAAAAGAATCAGTTAGAAAGTTTGTTGAACACGCGTTTTAAATCAATGAGACAAACGCTAGGCCTTGTGAAATCGCAGGTAAATCCGAATTGTAGATTGAAAACTGTTAGGATATTTATTAAGATTTGTTCTAGAAATCGAAACACAATAGTAGATTCAACCAACTTCCGCTGTGAAGATTATCTATGTCTAAATCTTAGAATTCTAAATTTCTTTGCAAATTCAAATAATTTAGACAAGCATTAAAGTTCAGGTTCGTTGTTCACAAATCCCTAAGTAAAATTCCTTTGCGAATAGGTATTTTGCTCATCTAAGATAATGCAGTCAATCAATAATACTTTCGCATCTATTAATTAACCTAAGATCTGAATTCTAGATGATCAACCGTTGATTATCCTAATATAAATTCAAATCTAATAATTCATCTTCAACCTTTGAATAACCCTAAACCTAACAAACAAACTACTCATACATGGTGATTGAAACAAACATCACGAAGAGAATGAATTGCATAAAAGAAATAAGTGAAAGATACAAAGGGGTTCGAATTCTTCTCTCAAACGAACATAGTATCGGAATTGTCTCCCCAAAAGCTCTGGAACAAATTTCTCTCTAAGTCTCAATAGAATAAAAGGTGACTGCCTAACAATGGCTTTAAAAACCTAAATATAGCCTAAAACACGAGTTGGGGCTAATCTGCAACTTCTTGAAACTTCAGGAGTCAAACATGCAATTTCTGGAAACTTGCGGCAGATTCGCGGGGAGTGTCGATCGACACCCTCCATGGTGTCGGTCGACACCAGTGGCAAAACGTGAGTAATCTTCTTGGTTCATCTGTCTTTTGTTTTCTCTTCGTTCGGATTGACTCTAAAAGCTCCACAATGCTCCAAAGTCGCATAACTCATGCAATAACCTGTAAATACTTATAAAGACTCTAAAAACACTTAAAAGACTCGATAAAACAACGAATATCATGGTTGAAAACCGGTAGAAACCATGATATATCAACTCCCCCAGACTTAGCGTTTGCTTGCCCTCAAGCAAAACAGAAACTAAGTATAGAGTCAAAGTTTGAAAACACGGAAAATCACCTTCTCTTTAGAGCATTATATTGACCAATCGACTCATAATCCACATACTGCAAGACCAATCCAAATCGAACCACCATGTACTTCTCCTCAGACATTCGCAACCTCCCAGATTCAACCCACAATTTTGCAACATTGTCCATAAGCCTTCATCGTTGGATCTCATCGATGATCTCAATGCCAAGAACCTTCTAGACTCATTCCCGTACAATATCATGATAAACCCATCATACAACTTTTAGTACTCTTTCTCTTCTCCACCGGACTTATTATATTTTCATTATTTCTTCTCTTTTTTCTTTTTTAACATCAAAGGAGCAAGCGAATAATGGTATCACGGGAAATTTTCCTAGCCTCACTTCAAGCCTTTGTGATAATTTCTTCAAAGTAAAATAATGGGGTCATTGAAAATTTTCTACTCCTTTACTAAAAAAAAGAATCATTTCATCTTTTCTACTTTTATTTTACTACTTTATAAAAAGGGAGAGGAGTACTGTGGCGATCCAACCCGATAATCCTAACCAGGCCGGCCATCCCGAGTCTAACTCTAACCAGATTCCAGACTTAGCATATTTTTCAGATTTTTCTTAAACTTAAACAACGCATTCGATTCATAAAAAGCCCATTCTTATTGCATAATAATTCCAATCCAGATATAACAAAGGTTCATAAAACAGAAAACTAACTTAGACAAATTCGTTCTAAGTCATAACAGAAATGCAAAGTCAAATATCCAGAAAACTCATGATAAATAAACCCCCAAAACCCAGTCCTAATCCACTTCTTTCTTCACTGCCTTCAAGTCCGCCTTCAAGACTAAACGTCCCGGATAACATCCTTACCTGCACACTCCACGCATAAGAGAGGCATAAGCATTATCACAAATGCTTAGTGAGTACGGTCATCCCGTACCACCAACCAATACCAGAAAACGCAATCAAGCAACAGTTATATAATTCGCATTAACACTTAGCAAGCAAGCACAGAAAACAGAATCACGGTTCTATGATCACTCAACTACTTGTGAATTTCCTCACGGCCTCGGTTCTACTCAAGCGAGAATCACACATCCCCTTGAGCTAGCAACACGATCCGGACATTCACACAGCTAGTTAGACACCACGTATAAACCACGGTATCCAATACCAATCACAGAAACACATTGACCTTGCTAAGCATACACTAACTTACACAAGCAATCAATGAAAACCAGATAACCTAGCAATCCTACGGTTCCAGGTCAGCTACAGTCACGCACTCACCTTAGACACAAAGGCAAACGTTTCAGTCGGAAGAAACTCGGTGATTTCTCGGTCAGAAACGGAGATAGTCGGACGCACTTGCGTTCTCTCGGCTATCGCTACGGCTAAACCCGCGAGATCCAATCTCCTCTCGGCTATCTTTCAAACCGCTCACTTTTCCTCGAACAATCTTCTGTATTCCCTCGGAAACAGGCCAAAATAATCAGATTAGTCGAAGGTTACTCGACAGAAACTCAACCAGAAAAGAGTTAGCCGACACTTACCGAAATCTCTCGGCCAGAAACTCCTTCTCTCGGATATCTCTCGATCTGATCGAACAACTCACGGCTATCTCTCAGATCTCTCGGCTAACACACGCCTACAATCAGATAACTCGATTATCTCTCGGTGAAAACAACCCAGAACAGAAATTGCTCGGTGAAACTCGGATTACCTCAACTATCTCTCGGATTCTCGCGATCCGATCGAGGAATCTCTCGGCCGAACGAACTTCTCTCGGGAAATCGACCCTTCCCGTTCGTTTCTCTCGGACAGAAACTCAGAAACGCGACGCACCGAACAATCTCTCGACGGCTCTCGGATTTCTCTCGGCAACTCGGGATTTCTCTCGGTGAAAAATCGCCCCTTTAGGTTTCTCTCGAGAAAAATGCGGCTAGCCCGAGAAAAGTCACGGGTTTCACCCTTTTATACTCGGGAAAACCTAATATCCCGGTTTAGTCCAAGCGTCTCGGTTATCTGTCGGCTGCAGTCGGTCGGATTTAATTTCTCTCGGCTGGAATCCAAACCAGTCGACCATCATCGAGAAAAATGCACTTTTAGCCGACTAAACCCACGGCCCATGGCCCATCTCGACACTTAGTCAAATTTCCACAATATTTATTCGGTCCAGCCTCAGTACGGTACTTAACCTCATGGACATACCACGGTTTGGTACCACAGACATACCACAGACGTACCACGGACGGTACCACGGACGTACCACAGACGTACCACGGACGTACCACTGTACAACACACATATTTACAGAAACGGACGAACCTCCACTATACCAGGACATACATACAACAGTCATCCCATGACCCGCACGACCATACTTAGGATTTTTGGTCGCGAATGCTACAAGTACCATCACTTTCACACATGATGCATTTGTCAGGTATGAACGAGGAGTCAAGCCATATGAACACCATTCACATCAATGAAGTAAAGCTTAGGCTTTAGTGGATTCTGCTGGATATATGGACGTCTCTAGTCAACTAGTCAGCCCTTAGATTTTTCATTACTCGGATCTGAAGTGATTCTGCATCAGTGGTCACTTAGATGAAATGATCAACACAATAAACCAAGAGAAAAATCATAGTTTCCAACATATTTGACTCAATAAACCGACAAACTGACTCAAGAAAACATGAAAATGACTCAAAACAAAGACAAATATATCAGTATTTTCCTCCTCCAGACTTAACCAACACTATCCCCAGTGTGATAAAGGCTAAAGATGAGAAAGAAACAAAAACAAAATTTGAAAAAGGGTCAAGAAAACTTACATGTGAGGTGGTGTCGATCGACACTATCCAGGGTGTCGACTGACACTCGTGTGTTGGTCGATTATGCTTTGTTGCTGCTCGACACTCGAGCAAAGTGCTCAATTTTGGTCCGTCTCGTCTACAGTGTCGATCGACATTGTTCATGGTGTCGACCGACACCCTTCACTTTTTTTTTTGTAAAAAGAACAAGAAAAACAAAACCAAAAATTAGTAAAACAAAACGAAATTAAAAGAAAAATTCTACCTAAAATGGGTTGCCTCCCACTCAGCGCTTGTTTTGAGTCATTAGCTTGTTTGTGTCGGGTTTCAGGCATTGGGTGGATCAGAGAGTGGCAGCGAATGCCTCCCAGAAGAAAGTCTCCTCATCCATGGTGGTGTATAGGCAGTCGGTGCATGAGATCGACCAAGAAAGTGATGAGCAGTAGTAGGGTGGGATGTGAGTTTGGGTGGGACACTTCTTTTTCCTGCAGAATCATCAAAAGAAATACCAAGTCTTCTACGAGAATCTCGTTGCCTGCACAAGTGTGAAGCATCTTTTGAACCTTTTAAGTTCTTATTAATAAGATCAGGATGTTTTGAATTGATTCCAGGAGATGCATACCTTTGCTTTAATGGAGGTTTCTGGGTTGTAGGATGTGGAGTCGTCTGTTTGACAACAGGTAATGGACTTGCAGCATTGGAAATAACTTTTGGTTTGATCTGCGGAGGGTGTCGAACGACACTAGGGATGGTGTCGATCGACACCAAACCTGCAGCTCAAATGTCTGCACTTTTTCTGCAATTCATCTCCGCAATCCTTGCCTTTATCACAAAAACGTCTTCCTCCATCAACTTGTCACTGATTAGGACCTCATCTTTGCTCATAGTCCTGAAGAGATGATCAACAACTATGTTTCCCTCCAATCCTCTAGCTAAACAGCTTTCCCAGAGTTCTCAGCCAATGCCTCTTGAACAACCAACTTGTTCACTTGCTCACTAGTATCCAACTCCTTGACATACCCAGCAGTAATATCATATGAATGTTCCATGATTTAATCTTTATCCATGAAAATCTCTACTGAAAAAGTTTGACCATCAATGGTGGATGGTCCCTTTAACTTGTCCATGTCAAAATTCATGACAACATCACCCAAATCCAGCTCTATTTTTCCTTTTCTCACAACAATGATGGCACCAGCTGTAGCCAAAAATGATTTTCCCAGAATAAGAGGATCTTTAGGTTCTTCATCATATTTCAAAACCACAAAGTTTGTGGGAATCATGCAGCCTTCAATCTTCAGGGGAACATCTTCTAAAACACCTTTTGGGATTCTTTTTGATTGATCAGCTAGGATAAGAGAGATTCTGGTTGGCTTGAAATCAGTCATTCCAAGTCTAATAGCAACATAGTAAGGTATTAAGTTGATACTTGAGCGTAGATCACAAAGGGAATGAGGAAATCCTTCTCTTGAGATTGAGCAATCTAGCACAAAGTTTCCTGTATCAGGTAACTTCTCTGGAATCCTCCTCTGAATCACATCATTGACTTGTTCAGAGAGCATCACCTTCTTCTTCTTTTGAACTGTGTTTAAGAGAATTGCACTAATGTCTCTGGTAAGCAATGCTCCTTCCTCAGGAGTTACACCATTCACAACCACTCTCTTCACATATCTTCTTAATGGAGGTGAAAGCTTGACTGCATCAACTAGGGGTATATAAACTATCAGCTTCTCCATCATTGTCTTGCATTTAGCTTCTTCTATCTCTTGTTTATACTTCCTAAGATGCCTTGGATAGGGTAATTTAGTCTTATACACATTTTCTTCTACAATTTTTGAAGATTCAAGCGCGTTTGGCGAAGTCTGGAAAGGGTGTCGATCGACATCCAGCTGGTGTCGATCGACACTGGTTGTTGGTGTCGACATTTTGGTGTCGACATTTTGGTGTCGACGCTGGTCGATTTTGACACGCTTCGAGTAGGGTGTCGTTCGACACTCGCCTTGGTGCCGGTCGACACTAGCGAATTTTGGGTCGATTTTGCTGCTTTTCCAAAGGGTGTTGATCGACACTCCCCCTTGGTGTCGACCGACACCTTCTCTGGAAGACCAAAATCATCGTCTTCTTCAATCAAAACGAAATCCTCTTCATTCATTCATGCCCTTTCCAAACATTGATTTCACCTCTGTTCCACTGCTCGAAGTGATCAAATAGATGTGTTGTTTTGGGTTTGTGTCAGTCTTGCCCGGAAGAAAACCTTCTTGTCTCTTTACTGATTATGCGGTCTGAGCAATCTGGGCATCCAGCTTCTTCACATGGGTATTAAGAGCTTCGAATTTCCTATTAAGATATGTGTACATTGCATCCATCTTACCATTGAAATCAATTGTCATCTTTTGTTGGCCTTCAAGAAGCCTCTCAAACACTCAATCTTGTTTGATTCCAGTGACTTTGGTGGTGGTGTTTGATAAGTTGAACTTCCATAAGTCCTCGTGTAGGCATGTTCAGCATTCTTGTAACCTCCTCTCTGAGCATTGCTAGTGAAGTTGTTGTTCTCACCATACTGAAACATCTGACCCTGATATCCTCCACCAATGTAGTTGACATCTTGAACTTCATCTTCTTCAATGGCCTCAACTTCAGCAGCAAAGTGAACAGCTTTCTTATTCTTACCCAACAAGATACTATGCATTGAATCCAACTTAGTCTAGACCTCTGCAATCTGACTACTCTCTAGCATCCCTGCTTGCTTATGCCTCTCATAATCTGAAATCTTTGTGTTATTACTCGAAGCCAAGTTCTTGATAAGAATCAAAGCATCATGTGGGCTTCTCGTCATAAAATTTCCATTACTTGCAGAATCTAGTGACATCTGATACCTCCAATCAACTCCTCTGAAGAAGGTGCTAAGTAGCTGAGCTTCACTGAATCCATGATGTGGAAAGTCTCTATGATATGACTGAAAATGAATTCAAGCTGCCTTGAAAGACTCCATAAGACCTTGAGCAAATGTGGATATTTGGGTTCTCAGCTCTTCGGATCTCGCATCATCATAAAAATGACTTAAGAATGCATTCTTTGTCGCTTCCCATGTAGTCAGCGAACTTGGAGTTGTTTCAACCAACTAGCTGCCTCCACTGCAAGAGAATATGGGAAAAGCTTACAGAACATGTAATCACTGCTGACCCCGTTGGCCTTGATATATACCACCAACCAAATCCTCAGCTTTCTCGATATGATCCATGGGATGCTCACTGGAGAGTCCATGAAACTGGTGTTGTCCCACGAGAGTATAGTACTGAGGCTGAATCTGAAAGTCATGCCTCTCAAAAGCAGGCTGTCTGATCGCGGATCTGTTGGCATAGAATTGATCAGACCTGTTGTAATCAACAAGTGTTCTGATTACTTCATTCCCCTGAGGCTGATGCTTCTCGAGAATGTTGATATCATCACGACGCTCAAGCTAATCTACGATCGCATTCCCATCAGCATCGAGCTTCTGACCCTGCGCATTGCGCCTGTTCCCCTCTTCATCAAACAACAAACTAGCTTCATCCCGAATAAGCACTATCAGATTAACCATCTTGGCTGGCTTTTTTGATTTCATGTTGGTACGCTCTAAATGTGCTATCTCTTGATTACTGAGTTTGACTAGCTCATGATCCTTGTTGCTTCTGGTTCTGCGATTAGACATATACCTGAAACAAGATAGAGCGCGTAAGTAACAAGAGAAAAAGAATAAAAATAAAAAACTTAGACGAAATTCTACTACTGAAAATCAGTAGGCAACAATTAAGTCCCCGGCAACGGCACCAAAAACTTGATAGGTGTAGTTTTACCCTAAAAATATATCTGCAAGTGCACAAAATCACAGTTATAGTACAAATGGTTATCGTATCCCTAGAGACTTACTTTTGCACAGCAAATTCTCAGAATCGAATCAAGCTAAGCAGTGAATAGATTGCAAAACGAAAACACTAAAAAAATTAGTTGGAAAGCTTGTTGCAAAAGGGTTTTAAATCAATGAGACAAACGTTAGGCCTTGTGAAATTCGCTGGTAAATCCGAATTGTAGATAGAAAACCGTTATGATATTTATTAAATTCGTTCTAGAACTCGAAACACAATAGTAAAATCAACTAACTTCTGCTGCAAAGATTATCTATGTCTACATCTTAAAATTCCAAATTTCTTTGCAAATTCAAACAATTTAGACAAGCATTAAAGTTCAGGTTCGATTGTTCACAAAATCCCTAAGCCAAATTCCTTTGCGAATAGGTAGTTTGCTCATCTAAGATAATTCAGGCAATCAATAATATTTTCGCATCTATTAATTAACCTAAGATCTGAATTCTAGATGATCAAACTGTAATTAGCATTAGGTACGATCTAGATGAAGAACTATGTGATAATCCTAACATAAATTCAAATTTAACAATTCATCTTCAACCTTTGAATAATCCTAAACCTAACAAGCAAACTACTCAGACATGGTGATTGAAACAAACATCATGAAAATAATGGATTGCATAAAAGAAATAAGTGAAAGATACAAAGTGGTTCAAATTCTTCTCTCAAACAGACAAAGTATCGGAATTATCTTCCCAAAAGCTCTGGAACAAATTTCTCTCTAAGTCTCAATAGAATAAAAGGTGACTGCCTAACAATGGCTTTAAAAACATAAATATAGCCTAAAACACGAGTTGGGCTAATCTTCAACTTCTTGAAACTTCAGGGGTCAAAACTGCAATTTCTAGAAACTTGAGGCAGATTCGCAGGGAGTGTCGATCGACACCCTCCATGGTGTTGGTCGACACCAGTGGCAAAATGTGAGTAATCTCCCTGGTTCAACTGTCTTTCGTTTTCGTTCAGATTGACTCTAAAAGCTCCACAATGCTCCAAAGTTGTCTAACTCATGCAATAACTTGTAAAGACTCATAAAGACTCTAAAAACACTTACAAGACTCGATAAAACAACGATATCATGGTTGAAAAATGGTAAAAACCATTATATATCAGATATTCGGAAGACGGCATTTAGAACAAGGTACGGTCACTATGAATTTGTTGTCATGCCTTTCGACTTGACTAATGCGCCGGTTGCATTCATGAAGTTAATGAATGGCGTGTTCAGAGAGCACTTAGATGAATTCATGATCATCTTCATAGATGACATTCTGGTGTATTCAAAGAGCCCGAAAGAACACAAGGTTCACTTGAGAATCGTGCTTAATAAGCTGCGGGAACAAAAGTTGTTTGCTAAACTCAGTAAGTATAGCTTTTGGCAAAGACACATTGGCTTCTTAGGCCATGTTGTTTCGGACAAGGGAGTGTCTGTGGATCTTGAAAAGATAAAAGCCATTGTAGACTGGCCGAGACCTGAGAATGCGTCTTAGATAAGAAGTTTTCTGGGATTGGGTTGTCGTCTGCTAAAGATATATAAGGAGTTGTGAATCTCCTAAGGACGTTAAGGCTGAATGTTCTGACTGAGGAACTGGAACCGTTGGGTCTGGGAGTCGCGGATCAAACTAACTTATTAACAAGAATTCGACTGGCTCAAGAAAAGGATGAGAATCTGATCAAGGTATCACATAACGACCAGACTGAGTATCAAACTTCAAACAATGGGACGATTGTAGTAAATGGCCGAGTGTGTATTCCTAACGTGAAAGAGTTAAGGGAATAAATTCTCAAAGAAGCACATCAGTCAAGGTTTTCTATTCACCCGGGAATGACTAAGATGTACCAAGATATAAAAAGGTATTATCATTGGGTTGGGATGAAACATGTTATGGTTAAGTGGGTAGCCAGTTGTCCGACTTGTCAGATGGTTAAGGCAAGAAAAAGCATGATGCAATATGGGTAATTGTAGACAGATTGACCAAGTCTTCTCATTTCTTACCAATGAGTAAAATCGATGGAGTAGCTAAACTAGTGGAGCTGTACGTGGATCAGATAGTGAGACTTCATGGGATACCAGTAAGCATTGTTTCAGACCTATGATCGTTTGATTGCTAGGTTCTGTATTTTCATTGATTGCTTGGGTGATATCCGACTGTTTACTTAGCATATTCAATGTTATGTTGTATTATGTGGCTAATTAGCCAACTGGTCGGAAATCCGGATCAGAAACATCGCTTGGGAGATGTGAATATCTCGCTGAAGCATGTCCGAGTCTTAAGAAGGGATTGTACGATAGTTGGGCTAATTAATAGTCGATCCGTGGGTGTATTTTTGCTAAATAATAATGAATGTATAGAACTGATAGTATGATTGCGTGACTAGACTGTGACCTAGTGAGACGGAATGACCGTACCACTAAGCAATTCGTTTCCTTATGTCTCCTTTATGGATGCAGGTAAATAAATTATCTGTGACTGATTGTTCTGTGCCGAGACGAAGGCAGTGAAGGAAAGGGGATGGATCGGATTTGGGTTTTAATTTAAAAATTGTCTAGTTAAAATGATGTAATAGCTTATAGCAAACTTACCATTATACTAGAACCTCCGACTTAAGTAATATTTATGCAATGAAATTGAACTGTTTTAAGATTGAATCGAAATGTTTAAAAATAAAAGAGAAAAATCTAAAAATTTGACTAAGTGTTAATTATGGCCGAGAGGTTAATTCGAAACATTCTGACCGTAATAGAAATATCCGGGTTGGATCGTCACATCTTGCCTCTAATTTCATTTCATCGTTTTGATTTGGTATTGTATTTTCCAATTTTTGTTTTTCAAATTTTCTATAATTATTTGTGGCCTTGCCTTGTTGTAATTGAAGTTCCTACAGATTTTGTGTATTGAATATATGAGAGACCCCAATCCCGCTATCTTAAGTCGAGAATGGTTCTCACGCGTTAAATAGTTTTAAAATAAATAATAAAACAAACTTATTAAATACGCTTTTATTGACTAAAATTTTTTTTCTTAAAATTGGAGCAGAAATTCGAAGATTTATAACAATAAAATTAACATTTAAATTTGAAGATAGAAATAACTCGAATAATCTTTTAAAAACTTTAAATAAAACTGAAACACCCTTTTCCGAAAATAGCACAGCTCCGACTTTAACTCAAGTCACCTGAAAGAAAAAGGAGGGATGAGTATTCCAACCATACTCAGTGAGGGCGCGCTAGAGAGCCCGCGAGATCCTTCAGATACACCATTTGAAACAGCAACATATGTATACTAAATATAGATATTAGACACACGCAATCATCCTACACGATATTCTAACATTACTATGCAACATGGTTCAATCACTTCTGCAATCAAACATTCACTTCACAATATTCGTATTAACTTATAACCTTCACATTCCAAAGGGTCAACCGCCCATGGTACTCATTCTCTGCCACTGCCCATACTGGGTTTGACAAGTCACAAGGTGTCACCGCCCACTACATGGTTTGACAACGGCTCGTCAGCCCTTTCCCGATCACTACAACTTCACAATAGTCCCTCGTTGTAAGCCGTCAATCAACACTAATCCGACCGATCAGCGGTACAAACATCGGTATCTAAGCCACCCACATCAATACTTCCATATCGTATAATTTCCAACTAAACAATATTCCAAATATCAATCATATAACTCCGAATGCTTGACCGGATGCTAAAACTGGAATCGAGTGAGAACGGCCTTCGAACGACGGAAAACAGATAACGGATTGGACCGGTCAAAGTCAACGGTCAACGGTTCGGTCAACGGTCAACGGTTTGGTCAACGGTTCGGTCAACGGTTCGGGTTGGTCAACGGTTTGGTCAACGCTGGTCAACGGTGGTCAACGCCGGTCAACGGTAGCAGTCGGCGGCGGTTCCGCGGTTGCTCCGACAGGGGCGAACGGCGGCTCCGGCGGCGGCGGAGGGCGGCTCCGGCGACGCGTGAATCACACTTTTCAATCTTCAAACGGCGCGTGAGGGCCCGTACGGTGTCGAAATTGGATGATTTTGGTGTCTACGGCTTCGTCTCGACGTGTAGAATCTGATGGTGACTTCAGAGTTGCGTAATTAAAAGTGTGGAAAGCTTGAGGAGGAGAAGAAGGCAAAACGTGATGTTTAAGAGGAGGAGGAGATGGTGTGAGGATTAATGAAGGTGAGGAAAGTGTTTATATAGAGGAGGAAATATGGAATGAGTGATTTTAAAATGATTTAGTGATAGGGAGAAGAGAGTTTTAGTGGAAGAAATAATAGTGTTTAGTGGAAGAATTAATGGTGGGGTTAAAGGTGAGGTGGAGATGATAATTGGGTTTGAGATGGGAAGAGGAGAGGTGGGGGATGTCACAATATATGTAAACAATATTCTACAGCATCATAATACATCGGTATTATTTTCTACTTGGAGAAGATTTTTACCTTTCTTGGTAATGGTAACTTCTTGTATGTATTTTCCCTTTTACATGGAAACTCATTTATTATTATCAAATGGACATATATAAAATCATTATAGACAGTGCAAAAGAAATATTGAAGAATAGACACACGGATACCAATTATGTCATATTAGTGTCAATGATCCCAATAGTGAACAACATCTTCATTGTCCAATACCATTGAGAATATCTCAGTTGCATTTTATATGTGTTCCGCGCTAACTCGAGTTTCACCCCAATCACCGATCTAGCAATCCGAAAAAGGGTCTATGTTCTAACACCAATATAAAAGGGAGTAACACACTTGTACTGCCTCTCAGTCTCTGACAACACATAATATATGATCTCTTTCGACTCCGCTTACAAAAAGAGCTACGTATTGCGTAAATTTTTTATTTGTACATTATTTTTTGTTCTGTTCTTTTTAATTTTAAATAACGTCTCTTGACTGTTTCGCACTTTTTTCTATCTTGTTATTATACTCTTTGAAGAAAATCTCACCAAATATTATACACTTTTATATTGGTAAATATATTAAATTATAAATCATAAAACTAATAACTGAAAAACATTATTTCCAAAATTATAAAACCAATAATGCTAAATTTAATTTGGATTTTCAAATCATATATATAATTAGGCAAATCTTCCTCCATCTAAGCTATATACATCAGCAAATTTTAATTTTTTTAATGGGTTTTTATACATTTTGAATATGTATTTTTGGGCTTTCCCACATTAACTTAAAAGTAAAAAATCATACTTATTCTAGAAAACACAAAAACTATAAATTCTCTACCAAAAAAAAAAAATCATAATGCTATTTTGAATCAAAGAGAGTAGATGAGATCAGTGGTGACTTAAGCGGGAAGACATATATACTTACAATAACGTATAAATATAAGAGAAAGTTTTTTAACAATTAACATATAACAATTTATATTAGAAAAAAAACTTCACAATAGGTTTAAATATTTTAACATTAAAAAAAACTAAAACATTATTTAAAATTAAGAAAACAAATAAGAACCAAATTTAAAAGTAAAACACTTATTTTACAAACACACAAAAATTAGAAATGTTTTTTTGAATAAAAATTAATAAAGTTTTATTTCGAATAAGACATAAAAAGAGTGGGTGGAATCGATTAGCCCTGTGCATTCAGGTTTTAGGAAGAAAATTTATGGGTATGGAACAGGAAAGAATAATTTGGAAATTGGAAAACAATTCACAAAAGAGAATCCATTAAAAACGAGATGGGAATTTCAGATTACGGGACGGATTCGGAAAATTCTCTTACCTAAAATATGTTTTCAAACTCTCAATTATTTGGATAAAGATCAACTTACATATTTCGGGTAATTTCGGGAAAATCGGGAAAAATCAAAATAAATTAGAAAAATTAAGAAAAATTCGGATACTTTCGTAAAAATTCGAGAAAATATACAGAGTTTTAAAATTTTAAATGGGTAATTTCAGTACATGATCTCATATCAGTTCCTCTCACGTACTCTTCTCTTGCCCGTTTGAATAAAATAAATGATCCCAAACATATAGTTATTTTGAACGGGATTAGGAATAGATGGGAAATTCAGGATGGATACGGGATGGAACGAGAAACCTGTCTCGAAATGACTAGGGCTAGGTTTGATGGTAATTCAATTTGTTGATCTCGCTAGAAATAAGGGGCATAAGAAAAAAAAGAGAAGCCAATTAACTAGATATATTGAGTGGAGAGACATATTACAACAGCATATAAGTATAGGAGCAGGCCCGGCCATGGGAGCAAACAACCCAAGCCCATGCTTGCGGCCCCCAAAACAAGTAGTCTTTTTCGGCCCCATTTTACATAAAAACACATTGGATAAGTTGGTTTCTTCCTTAAGAATTGGGTGTTTTTAAACCAAAACTTATAGGGTTCAATTCCCCACAACTTCATATTACTAAAAAAAATCTATCTCATATGCATTAAATAACAGGCCCACAAAACTTGTTTTGCTTGCGGCCCTTGGATTCTCAGGACACTGTATAGGAGGAATTTTTTTAACAACTAACACATCATAATTTATGTTAAGAAAAGAACTTCATAATAATATGTTTACATATTTTAGGATAATAAAAAAATAAACAACTTCTATAATTTAAATATATATATATATATACAAAATTAAAGATAAACACACTAATAATTTAAATATATGAAATTATAATATACATATTTAAATTAAATCAATCCGCACAGGTTGATCTCATCATGTTTGCCGAAGTGTCAGTCGGCCAAATTCGGGTAATTAGGAATGTGTTGGAGAAGTTTTGTATGGCCTCAGGAAAGAAGGTAAGCCCGGAGAAGTCTAAAATCTTTTTCTCTAGCAATGTTTCTCGAGAGTTGGGGAAGCTGATAAGCGATGAGAGTGGCATTAAGTCCACTAGAGATTTGGGGAAGTACTTAGGGATGCCTATTCTGCAGAAACAGATGAATAAGGAGACATTTGGAGAGGTGCTGGAGCGAGTTTCATCAAGTCTGATGTTTGTTTGATTTTATGATTTTAATTTTTTTTTTTGGATATTTCTATTTTTTTTTTTTTTTTTTTTTAAAAATCTCAAGGTTAAACGGTTCTGAGGACAAAACCATTTGAAGAGGGAGAGAATGATACAATATCCAAAATCATAAAATCAAAGGTCTTCAATATGTGGATTTATTATCAAAATATCATGCTCATAACTTCACAAAGTCAAAGATCCTCATTCAAGTTCAAGGCAAAATTGATGGCAAGAAGATTTTTAGCTTATTTTGCTCTTTTTATTAAATGTGTATAATTTCTTTTAAATGTGTATAATTTCCTTTAAATGTAATTTATTGTAAAGATCCCTTGTAAGAGCTATAAAAGCTCAATTGTTCTCATAAAAATATATATAAATTTTTGAAAATTAAAAGAGATTTTTTCTCTAAAGCTTTGGCTTTGTTGTTTATCTAAGTTAGATGGATTTCTACACTTAGTAAACGTTTGAATCTATGTCTCTTGTGTGCGATTCCTTGAGACTAGGTTTGTGAACTCATCACAAGAGCTTTCACACTCTTGAGTGGCGTTCTTCGATCCACCATCTATTCATCATCATCCGATCAGCCTTCTCAAGGAGTGACTTTAGTCCCTTGACAGGCGCCATCTTCCCACTTCGACCATATTCCATCCGACCGGCTGAAAGAGAGTGACTTTAGTCCAGCTTTCAGCCTCCATCATCCACCCAAACGAGCCTCAGTCTTTGAGGATCGTATCACACTGTGTAGCATCCGCGACCATGAATTATAATTATGGTCGGATGGGTCATGGGATGGCGAGGTAATTATGTACTGAGTCGAGTGAGGTTCGACCGTGTTTGTAAATAATTGTTGTCTGTTTTGTGACTACGTCTGTGAGTTATGGACTGAGACGTGGCCATAGTCGAGTGGGAAATGACTATGTTCGGGTAAAATGTGGAAATTGTCAAGAAACGACTAAGTGTCGAGAGTAAAAGGGCTAGGCATGTGGGCCGTGAGTTTAGCCGACTAGAATTAGACTTTTCCTAAGGGGAAAAGGAGTTCTCGCGTTTTGGCCGAGCGGTTTCGGACATAGTCGAGAGAAAAGGAAAGTTGTTCGGATAAAATCGAGGAAAAAGGAAATCCGTCCGGTTTAAGCCGAGAGAAAATTAGAACAGACCGACTATAACCGAGAGAAAACCCGAACGTGTTGGATAAGTCTTGGATAGACGGTTTATCTAGGGTTTTGATCGTATAAAAGGAGTTGTTTTAGGGATTTCTGCTCACGCCGTCGAGAGATATCCGAGAGAGAAGAGTTTTGTCTAGCTATATTCGAGGGAGATCGAACGTAGTCAAGGATTGTCCGAGAGCACTTGATTTCGTCCGATAGTTTTCGGTAAGTGTTCGGATATCTTTGTTTGTGCGGAGATTTTGTCGAATGTTATTCGACTAATCCGTTTGTGTTGATCTGTTTCCGAGGGAATACAAAAGCTTGTTCGAGAGAAAGTGATCGGATCGTAGCGATAGCCGAGGATTTTCACGGTTGTGTCCGACTATCTTGGTTTTGATCGAGTTTTCACTGAATATCCTTCGACCAAACCGTTTGTTTGATTGTCTAAGGTGAGTGTGTGACTGTGGCAAGCGTCTATGGATTGACGGATTGCTAGGGATTCGATATGTTATTGATCGCTTGTGTTAAGTAGGTTTTTATGCTTAGCAAAGATCAATGTTTATGTGTTTGTAATTCGGTTTTGGTAACCTTGAGTTTTAGTGATATTTAGCTAGCTCGTGATCGAGGCAGGATCGTTCGTTTTCATAGGTGATGTGTTATTCACACTAGTGTGGAATCGGATCCGTAAGACTAAGGTCCGGGTTAGGCTAGATGATCATGTGCGTTGATGGATTGCTTTCTTGCTAAGTGTTTGATATCATGTTAGAATTGTTAGCATGAATGCGTGATTAGTTGTTGGCTAAGGTGTTACGGGATGACCGTACTCACTAAGCATTTATGGTAATGCTTATGCCTCTCTTATGTGTTGATTGTGCATGTAAAGATGTTGTTCAGGACCGTTAGTTCTGAAGGCGGACTTTAAGGCAGTGAAAAAAGGAGTGGATTTAGGATTGGGTTTTGGGGTTTAAACGTTTAAGTGTTGTTTTGGTTCACAACTTTGGTTTTATTATGAATTTAATCGAATTTGGCTAAGTTAGCTTATGATTTATATGAACCTCTATTGTACGTTTGGAATTTGATCTAATTAAGCAATGAGAATGAATGTCTTGAGAATCGAATTGTGGTTTAATGTTTAAAGAGAAAATTTTGAAAATTCCGTTAAGTTTGTAAGATGGTCGAGGTCGCCCTGGGCATTCGGGTCCGCGGGTCGGGTTCGGGCCGGGTCCATGCGGGTTCGGGTTTTTCGGTTCTTCGAGTTTAGGACCCAATCGGGTTATGAAGTTTTTTCGGTTCGGGTCGGTTCGGGTCCTTCCGGATTCGGGTCGGTTCCGAGATTTGGAATCGGAACCGTTATGGAACCGAAAATTTTTCGAGTCCAGAAATAACCCGAATTACCCGAAAAACCCGGAAATTTTCTGGTTAATTATTCAAATTTGGTAATTAATTTCTATTTTTGGGTATTCGTTAGGATTTTCGGTATTATCCGAACCGAACCAAAAAATAACCAGAAGATTTAAAATAATTTAATTAATTATTTGATTATTTATATAAATTATATGATATAAATAATATAATTAGAGTTTATTTGGTAAATAATTTTGGGTTTTCGGGTACCCGTTCGGTTCTCGGGTATAACTCGAACCGAACCGAGAACCGTAATAATTTTGAAGAAGAACCATTCGGGTTTTATTAGCTAAATGGTTCGGGTCTAAATCCTGTATTTCGGGTCGGTTCCGGTTCCGTTTTTCGGTTCCGGATTTTATGCCCGGGCTAGGTCGAGGGTTGTCTCGGGGCGAGCTGGTCGCAATAGAATTACCAGGTCTGGTCGCCACACATTATCTCCCGCCTCCTAACCAAAAAAAATACACAACTATAATATAACCCACTAATTCTATCTATGGCATATTGCTGAATCTAGCGAGCCTTAGGGATTCAGTTCACCCTTAATCAAGACTGAGACGAATCATGGGCCGAAATGAAAAATTGGGCCAAGGTCCAGAAATGAACACCAGCAACCAAACCCACATGGAGAATTTCAAGCGAAGGTGCGCCTCTGTCGTTCTAGGGTTTGGTTACGAGGAGAGTCCTTCGATGGCGAAGCAAGTCGGTTGGGTGATCAAGGATTTCTCCTCTTTGCGATCTGAGGAAATCTATTCTGATGAATTCGTCGTCGGTGGCTGCAAATGGTAAGAAACACAGTTTTTTTTTTTTTTTTTTTTTTTAATGCTTTCGTCTGTTCAAGGTTTTGATTAGAGACACATCCGTTGTTTTTCCTTTTGTGATTTTGCTTGCAGGCGCCTTAAGGCCTTTCCCAAGGAAAGCCACACTAGTGATTTGTCTCTGTATCTGGTTGTTTCTGCTTCTGAATATTTGCCTTTTGGATGGAAAAGGCACGCGAAGTTTTCCTTAATTGTGTTAAATCAACATTCGGTGAAACACTCTCAAGTGAAAGGTGATTCTTTTTTTCTAATCTATTAATCCGTTTCAAGCTGTGTACACTGATGATTCTGTACAAAAAGGAACGATTATGAAAGAACATCTCTTGCCTTGTGGGTTTTTTTTTTTCAGCAACACAATACTGTTTTGATGAGAATTCCATAGAAAGTGGTTTTACATTCACGATTCGACTTGACAAACTTAAGGCCAGAGATGGTGGGTTTATGGTTAACAACGAAGTCAAGATTGTTGCAAAAGTAGAAGTTGTTGAAGTTATTGGCGATTTAGATGTGTTGGACGGATCTTTGGAGGCACAACAACCTCTGAAAAAGATAAAGATGGATTGTGATGATAGTGATTTGCTTAAGGAGAGTCCATCAGATTGGGTGGTTCATGTCAATGGGTTTCAAGTTCTTTCTTCTCAGGTAAGAAGCTATCATCTGCTCCTTTTTTTTTTGGGTTGATTTGGGACAAAAGGTGTGGTTTCTTCTCGTTTTGTAAATACAGAGAAAATGTTAATGTCTTACCATTTAGATTCTGGATAGGTATACTATACACATCTTTTTTCTTCGACTGCAGGCTGAATCAGTGAAACGTATATTCGAAAAACACCCAGACATGGCACAAGAGTTCCGAGCTAAGAACCAACATCTGAGGACAGCAAGCATGAATGTCCTCCTCAACCTAATCAACACACTGTGCCAGCCACTGCAAGATCTCTCCAACGATGATCTCTTGGGAGCAGACAGTGCACTAACATACGTGAAAGATTCGGGGTTTAAAGTAGATTGGTTGGAGCAGAAACTTGAGGATGTAAAGGGAAAGAAGAAGGAAGAGCAGATTGGTCAGAGACGGATGCAAGAATTAGAGGAAGAACTGAATGATTATAAGCAGAAACGCTCATTCAAAGAAGCTCTGCTGGAGAAAGAGAAGGAAGAACTGAAGAACTTGAAGAAGAAGTGCTCAGACGTAGAAGCTATGTTAGAGAAAGAGAAGGCAAAGATGTTGGCCGCCATTGCTACTCCTCTAACGTTGGATGATGTTGTCTGATGTTCGGCACTTTGAGTCTAGGTTTCAAAGTTAGTCTCTCAGCTTACGAGGTAGAGAGACTTATGTGGGAAGTGGAAGTTCCCACATTTTGTAAAGAACTAATCTTTTGGTTAAGAGGACTCGGTAGGATTTTGTAAAGCACGCACATTTCGAGTTTGGGGTCAAAGTGATCGAAATTCGAGTTTGGGGTCAAAGTGATCGAAATTCGAAACATGAGTCAAAATAGATTTGGGCCTGAAGTGCGGTGAGAGGCCCAGAAGCCTCGGAGATTGTTATCCAAAGTTTCCTCTTTCTCCAGAGAGACTGAGAAAAGATAGAGAGAGAGAGAGAGAGACGATGCCTGTGTCCGTACATTCCGTCATCGCCACGAGCCTAGCGACTACACTGTCCCCGAATCGGTTTCACCGTAATGTCACTCGCCGTCGGATTGGCTCAATCTCGGTGAATTGCTCGGTGGAGACGACGGAGGCTGACCGGACGGTGAAGCTGAAGAATGGGAACGACTCGCTCGAGATTTGCAGAGTTCTTAACGGAATGTGGCAGACGAGCGGAGGATGGGGGAAGATCGATCGAAACGACGCCGTCGAGGCAATGCTCCGTTACGCCGACGCTGGTCTCTCTACTTTCGACATGGCTGATCACTGTAAGCCTTCGAATTCGTCTGACTAATCTCATTTCGTCAAAACAAATTGGGGAATTAAGAGATTAACAAGTGAATATAGAGCTTCGGAATTTTAATGAACTGAGAGTAGAATTGGCCTTAGTTTTTTGTTTCTCCTTTGATGTTTAGATGGTCCTGCAGAAGATCTTTACGGCATTTTTATCAATAGGGTTCGTCGAGAACGTCCTCCTGAGAACTTGGAAAAGATTAAAGGGTAAGAGTGTTTGTTTGTTGATAACGTATAGATCAAAACTCAAGTTCCAAAGCCAATGGTTCAGAGTTTGTTCTAAGATATGGGATTTGGCTATTTGCAGTTTGACAAAATGGGTTCCTCCTCCGGTGAAGATGACAAGCAGCTATGTTCGTCAGAACATCGACATATCGAGGAAGAGAATGGATGTGGCTTCTCTTGATATGCTTCAGTTTCACTGGTGTTTGTTTCTCTCGTCCGCTTTATTGCTATGTTTTAGCTTCTGTAATGACCATTTTTCACTCTGCGTACTCATTTTTTGCTACTCGGTTAAATTTGGAATAGGTGGGATTATGCGAATGACGGTTATCTTGATGCACTGAAACACCTCACAGACCTTAAAGAAGAAGGTAAAGCAATAAGAGGGGATACATCTTTCTCCTATCTTGTGATTATCGTTTTCATCTATCTATCGGCTTTTCGTAAGCTGAAGCATCGAAAATGCTTGCAGGTAAAATCAAGACTGTTGCTTTGACGAATTTTGATACAGAGAGGCTTCAGAAAATCTTAGAGAACGGAATCCCTGTTGTTAGCAATCAGGTATTTCTTGAAACATCTTCTGCCTTTCTTTCTCCAGCTTTTTCTTTTTTGTTCCTTGCAAGTTCCTTTGTTGTTCTGTTCATCTAGATCTCCCTGCAAATTCTTTTCAGGTGCAACACTCTATTGTAGATATGCGTCCTCAACAGAGAATGGCTCAGCTTTGCGAGCTCACAGGCGTCAAACTTATAACGTAAAATTCTCTTATTATACCCTGTAGAGAGTCTAGTTTGATTTCATCTTCTTTAACAACTGGCTTAACCACACATTATTGGTCTTTGCGACTGCAGATATGGGACAGTAATGGGTGGTCTCCTATCAGAGAAGTTCCTTGATACCAATCTAACAATCCCTTTTGCTGGCCCTCGCTTGAATACTCCTTCTCTCCAAAAATACAAAAGGGTAAAGACTTTCAAATCATTCACAGATTAACCTTGTTCTCATTGTATGAGTTTACGGTTCATCATTACATTGTCATCATCCTACTTTTTTAGTGTTTTTAAGATTTTTGAGAGTTACATTACAGATGGTTGATGCATGGGGAGGGTGGAATCTCTTTCAAGGTTTACTCCGAACGATGAAGAGCATATCCACAAAACACGGAGTCTCTATTCCGACAGTGGCTGTGAGATATGTACTAGATCAGGTATTTTGCTCTTCCTCGCATCGCATGGATCATTCAGACTCTTAAAGGCCAGTCTTGTTTTTTGTATTGTTCTGAAAAAATGGGAATCTCTGTCGCAGCAAGGAGTTGCTGGATCAATGATTGGGGTGAGACTCGGGTTAGCGGAACACATACAAGACGCAAATGCGATATTCTCGTTGGTATTGGATGATGAAGATGTTAATAGCATACAAGAGGTTACCAAGAAAGGTAAAAATCTTCTTCAAGTGATTGGTGACTGCGGAGATGAATACAGGCGTATATGATGTTGTAGAATACATGTATACAATACACAAGATCTATGCTAGAATACGTATATAACTGCAGATAATGTAATACTTTTTCTCTTTCTTTCATTTGGTGCACGTGCTGATAATGTATTCATTACACAAGATCTATGTATATGTTGCAATCATCTTAGATGTATAGGGTTTAGTTAGATTTTGATGTTTTGCAGTTTGGTTATGAACCAATCATATAAACAGAGCTTTCTCTCTAGAATTCGTTTTCAGATAATAAAGGCTTCTGGTGGAGTAGCGGAAGCTTAAGGGAATTAGGGTGATGGTATTTGATAGAGAAGGATGAAAGATAGGATAGCGAGAGTACTCCTCTCAGTGCCAAGCAAACGCAAAGCTCTTATGGAAAACTAGAGTTTCCTCTTTTTGGATTTTCTTTATTAATCTTCTACAAAAACTGAATGTAAAACAAGGGCTCGATCCCCTTATATAGGCAAGAACACAATCCTAAAGCCAATGGAAAGCGTAAATAAAAAGGAAACTAAATAGCAACTGAAATTAGAAAATTGATGAAGAAAAGGAAATTAACAAAAAACGTAACGAACACGCAAAACACAAATAACCGACTATGGCGTGTTCATCAGCTTCTTAGAATTATAGGACATGTCTTTGTTAGAAAAATTCTTAAATCTTAGATGCATTAGCAACTGATAACTAGTATTAGGTTAAAATTTTGCAAGTAGAAAGCAGAAACCAAACCTTCTTTTTCTTGGCGCGACTTTCAAAGTTTTACACACGCATCTTCTGGATTCTATCCCTCTGTCGTCATCTTTAAACCAACATTTTTTTTTTGGCATCTATTGTTATTAAACTTTCAAAGAAGAATACAAGGTGTAATTCAAAGCCGACGGCACAACATAATATCCCCGGGAACAAGCCCAAAAGAGGGAAGCTAAGCCTGCGGAAAAACTAAATATCCCTGAAAACTAAAACCCACAATTAAAACAGAATTAGTTTAACTCAAACCCAAACAAGCCATTACTGCTAAAAACTGCAAATTAACGCAACTTCAAGGAGTCTGAATGAGATTCACCGTTGTTGCACACGACCCACATAATGGAAACATCTTCTAGTAATACAAAGAGACACCTTTTCACATAAGAGACTCAAAGAAGAGGACACCAGCTATGTACTAAAACCAATCAAATCAACGTCAGTCTTCTACACAATGACACTCAACCCAAAACCATGTTTTAAGGGAGAAACCAACGAAGTAAAGCTGTTAATATTCACCACCAGTAGAAGAAATTATTCCTAGAGACGGAGAGAGGAAAAAAAACTGCTGGACAAGGGAAAACTGCCCTGAAACCTTCTTCAACTAAAAGAACAACAAAGTTGAAATCTACAAATTTAGAAGTCTAACAGAAAATTGAGAATAGCCATACCAATTCTTAAAAGAGGAAAACTAGAAACGACCATAAAAACTGAAACTGATCAGATCGATTATAGATCTGATAAGGCAAATCCCATCAAACCTAGAAAACCGAGATCTATATCAGATCCGTCATAGCCACTACTTAAAAAACATAAAACCACAAACAAAAAAGAAAGCCAAATCGATGCCATGGTTATGGAAGCCCACGGTCACCGATCAAAATCAAAATCTGAACTTTTTTTTTGGGCGGCTAGGTTTAGAGAGTAAAACCAACATCTTAAAATAGTTTCAAATGCTCAAAATCAGTAAATACTACTCCCTCTGTTTCATAATAAATGTCATTTGGAGAAAATGTATCTGCAATGTATATGGATGTATTTAACTCAAAACACATTCAGATACATTCAGTTACATTGCAGATACATTTTGTCTAAATGACACTTATTATGAAACGGAGGGAGTAATATTTTAGATAACTTTTTTTTATAATTCAAGAAAATAATATTTTAAAAAGTACATTTATCTATGAACAAGTGGAGACCATTGCTCTACGCCTTCTCTCTCTTGTTCTCTCTGCCTTCCCCCTGGTTTTTCCAAAAGTTTCGTTCATCGGATTTTATTTTCTCTGATCGGCAGGTGGAGGCTACCAAAGCTCCGATGTCGGTCAGATGTTTTCTTTTTCCTGTTTTTCTTTCTGTTTTTCTCCCTGTTTTTTGAAAAAGTTTCTTCAAAATCTAGATCTAAGTTTAGATCTGGTTTTTAAGATTTCCTTTTTGGGCTTTTTCTGCTTAGTTACTTTCTTCTTTGCGGATTATTTCTTGGAGTTTAGGTTTTTCCTTCCATTGTTGGTTCTATCGTGGTGGCGGTGGGTGGTGTTTTGTTTCCATCTCCGGGGTGGTTGCTCTTAGTCATCTCCGTTCGTGTGCAATCCGCTTCTCTGCCTCTCTGTCGATAAGTGTTTCGTTCTTGGTGGGTGGTCACTTTGGTGTTGCTTCGTTGCCTCTCCTCTTTCTCTTTGGAAACCCTTTCTCGGATGTACTTTTTCGTGAGTCCCTGGGAGAGTTGTTCAAGGAACGGCTGCTTGTGTGCTCCTCTATGCCGTTGGTGTCTCATGTTTGGTTTTCTCTGCGACTACAAAGTCTTTGCTACTGTGTCAACCAGATTTGGGTTTGAGTTGTAGCTTTGCGTGGTGATTTCAAGCCATTCAAGCATGGAGTTTTCTTGGTGTGTGGTGATTGCAGAAGTTTATGTCTGTTAGGATGTTTTCATGGTCTCGTTGGTCGCGTGTAGCTCGTGTAAAGGTGCCGGGACGAGGATTAAATGAGTTGTTTTTCTGCGGTTTCCGCTCTGCCTTTGCTTCTCTTGCTTGACCATCTTTCCTTTATCTTTTCCTTTGGTTGGTTTTTAAAATTTGAATTCTAGTTTGGTCCGCAAAGTTTGTATTTCGTATTTTGCTCTGTATCATACTCTGTATTATGTCTTGTATCTCATCGTTTGTGGTTTGTGGTTTAATAAAAATTCAGATGGAAAAAAAAAATCTAAGAACAAGTGGAGACCATTGCATGCAGTTGCTTTCTCATTTAACAAAATTAATTATGAGTAAGCTCTTTCTGACTTGCACGTTGGAAAATTCTCAAAATATATAACTAAAGTTTCAAATGATCTTGAGCACCGCCTCTTCCGTCGTGCATGTTTATTTACACCCCAACAGTATTTTACTATTTTCCAAACAGCAAAATACGAAAAATAAATACTCTATCCATTTTAAAATAATTGATAGTTTTTTTTTGAAATTTTATTGTCTCAGATTATATAATGTTTTCAATTTTCAATGCAATTTTTTTAGCTTATTATGTTTTATTATTATAATTATCGATTAAAATTATTTCATATATATTAGAAAAATATATTAAAAGTTCTATTAAACCCTTGAAAAAAGTTAACTGTTGGTATTATTTATAAAATTTGAAGTTAAATTTGGTATTTAAGGCTAAAATTTACATTGAAAATTGAAAATAATAACTTATTTAAAACAACAATTATTTTTAAACGGATGGAGTATTTTTATTAAAAAATACTAAATGTTTTTATAATATTCGTGAAAAAACTTTAAACAACCAATTATTTTGAAAACGTTGGTAGTACAATTATTAGTTTTAAAAATACTCGATTCATCAAAAAAGTTATTTAAAACATCATTTTCTGATGTTGAGCATTTGACACTCGAGCACGTGCTTCTTTTCAACATGTCGATTGGTCAGAAAGAAGCGAATAAATAATTGTACTAGATATCAGTTAAAACTTTTAAAGTTTTTGCAAGTAGAAATGGGAAACAAAACACATTTTGTTTTGTGGCGCAGCTTTAAAAGTAGGAACAAAGCATCTTCTTTGAAAACCTGCCAGCTCAGTGCATGAAAGACGCGATGTCGACATGCAAACTGTTTTGGGATTACAAAACATAAAGACCCAATCCCACAGTTGCGGCATTTTCAATGTCTGAAGTCTGAACCCACTTGCAAACTACTTGTACTTTTATCACATGTTTAATTTTGACGAAGCACGTGTTTCTTTTCTTTTTTCTTCAAAAGATATTCCCAAGCTAAATTCAGCAAAAAAACAAAAAAAAACAAAAAATCCAAAGCAATACTAACCAAAAAAAATCGTATAACAATATTTTTTTTTGTATAACAAATTTATTGTCCAAAGAAACTATTTATTCTACCTTGTCAAAAACAAATAAAAATATCGTAGGATATATTTTCTTACTAATTTTTGTCCAACACACTTATGAGAAGATTGTACGATTGAGTGTAACCCTTACAAAATTCTATGGTTTTCTTTAAACTGTTCCAAAATAGTGGTATTTTCTTTAGCTGAAATTTGGTTTATGTATTTTAAACTACGTATTGTCAATAGTTCCAAAAAAAAAAAACTACGTATTGTCAAATTTCTATGATAATTTCGAGATGAAATGCTAATTATAAAAACTGTACCAAAGGAGAATATGCTATCGCGTAGTAACAAATTTTAATGGTGTTAAAACATAATGTAAAATGCTCATTCGATTTTTTACAAAGTACTTTTTATAACGAGTTTCTCTATAAAAAAATTCATTTGATTATTTTTTATATAATAAACAAACATTTACTATAAAATATATTCTCAAAAAAAAATTAGAGAAATTTCAAGTTTTTTTTGTATTTTGCCAAAATTCTGGCTATGAGTTTGGTGTAGTTTGGCATTTTCTTTGATTAAAAATTGTCATGAATACATAGGTTGGTTGATGTACGTAACCGTTTGGGCATGAGTTAGCAAAATGCACGTTTAAGTTTGCCCACGCGTTGTTAACACACACACACACGGCAGGTTCACTCACAACAGTCTAGACAAATCCATTGAACGTTACAATTTTAAACTTCCGAAAATATAAAGAATAAATCTTTCTCATAGTCTTAATAATCTTTATTCAGTTCACATTTTCCAAAGTTTCCTTACAGACTCCTCTAAGATTTTTTCTTAGTTAGCAAGTTGTGTGTATGTACCAAAGGTAAAGTCAGAACTCGATTGTAACAAATACAATTACTGTATCTACGTTTGTATTTACATGAGAAAGATTTAATATTAACACACACACAAGGCAGGTAAACTCACGATTGTATATTGGATCAGCCAAGAAATTTTAGTTCACATTTTTGTAAAGTTTCCTTGCAGAACCCTCAGATATTCTTTCTTAGTTAGCAAAGATAGTTTTTTTGTTAAAAGTTAGCAAGATAGATTTTGTCTCTATACCAAAAGCTAATGTCAGACTTCGATTGTTGGTGTCTTTTTAATAGTTTGGTAAGAGTTATACAAAGAATACATGGTTGAACAATGTTTTTGCTATTGACATTGGTGGTACAAGTTAACACTGTCAATTTTTGGCAGTATAAAATATCCCTCATTTCTACCACAAATTTTCTTCTGAGTTAATTTATTTCTTTTTATAACACAATTTTTGAATTACATTTAAAAAAAGATATTAATTATGTTTAATATATTTGTAAATGTGTGGCTGGTTATTTATTTTATTTTATTTTATGTGGTATGTGTTTTATTTAATAAATTCGATTATCTTTTATTTTATCATTGCATTCACATCTGAATTATTTATTTATTTTTACAAAAATATGAATGATCCTTTTCCTAAAATTCTATATTATCTTTTGTTTAAAAAAATTATATTTTAACATAACTTTTACTAATGAAGTTTTTAGTGATTTCATATTTTGAAAATATATATAAATATGGAAGGTAATTTATTTTAGAAACTAACTTATTTTCATATATTGTAGTTAGATTACTTTTAAATAACAGAAAACAGATTATTTTCAATTAAATATCTTTTTTAATTGATATTTTTTATAGAATATTTATTAAACGCAGCAATTTTTGGCAGCTCAAAGGTTTGAAGGATGTTTAAGGAAGAAAGGCCAATCAAAATTGTTAAATCAATTTACAAGACATGTGCTTGTGACACGTCCAATTTTGTGAAAATCGCTTACAAGTTCTGAAGCCAAGAAAACATTCTCACACACACATCAATCTTTCCTCACTGAAATCCATTTGATTTCTCGGTAGTCGGTACCGTTTGAAAGACAAACAAATTTCATCTTGCAGCCAAGTTTTTATTCTCATAATTATATTTATTTTATTTATATTATAAATATATTTAGACAAATGAAATTACTTTGTATTAATTTTTTTTAATTTATTTTGATAATATTTAAAATTTAAATGTATATTGTATTTATATCTTTTTGACTTTTTAAATAATTGATTTGCATCATTTTATATTGTTATACTATTTAATATAATATAATTATTTGCAGATTTGCATTTGTTCTGCATTTTTATTTGATCTATATTTGTTCTGCTTGATCTGCATTATCTGCTTGATCTGTATTTTTTATCTGCATCACCATTCGAAGCCTAGTTTTTTGATATTTTGTGGTTGTTTTCAATTTTTCGATTTTTTTATGTTTGTTGAAATTTCATAAACCATTTAATTATGAAACTTCGGTTTAGGAGATACCATGACGCAAACTGGTATGATCCACAGTACGTGAGAAAAGCACACAGGGGAGTACCAATTACATAGCTGTTAATGGCTCACATGTTTCACTTGTTCGAATCATAATCACGTTCACGTTGCTTACGGTTAGGTTCTTCAAATTATAATATGTCACTTTTTTATAACTCCTTTTTAATAAAAGAAAATTACTTTTTATGCAGAACAATCGTACGAAAGGACGTGGTTTCCTGTATATTAAATTATTAATTGATGTTATCGACTAATCTTTGTTTTTTAAAAAATCATTGTACGGAGTTCTTTTGCATAAAGTTGACTAAATGCGTTCGAATAAAGAGATGAATTTACTCCATAGCTTTTCTAAAAATTGATATTTTAAAACTTTACATATTAACCAAACATTTAACTATTTTTCTTAACTTATATTTTTTTTTAAAATGCACCACCACTATCACTAAACATTAATTAATTATATGAAACAAAAAATTAGAATCTAAAACATCTAAAAATATACATATTTTCATTTTAAGTTAATTTTTGAAGAGGTATGGGACAAGTCTTAAAAATATAAACTATTGTCTACTCATCTGTAAATCTAAAAGTATTTTAAACCGAAGGCAAAATAAATTAAATAACAATATCAAATATTAAAATAATTTTTGATTTTTTGGGGTAAAATTTAAAAAATTAATAAAAAATATATTATGCTATTATCTAAGGGTTGCTCTACATCCCGCACTTTAACACTAAGGTGTGGAGTGATCCTTAGATGTCGGTCATCCCGGCCAAACCGCTTAACGATAATGGCAGCTATCGAGATCCTCATCTCTTTGTTAGTCACCTCATCGATATACATACGAAAGAGTGAAAAATGAATAGACTGCAATTGTTTTTTGCTCCGAAAGATATTTCGCGTATTCTAAGTTTAAAACCAAGCAGAAACTTCAAAGCTGATGGGTATTATTGGGTTCACACCAAATCAGATGCATATACGGTAAAAACAGGATAAAAACTTGCCACTGAGATAAAAGAAGGAAAGAGTCTCCAAATGGTGAGAACCAATTACCACGTCACTAAAGGGAAACGTTTGGTCTCTGAAAACATTTAGGAAGATTAAATACTTTATCTGGCAATCACTTTCGAGTAGTATCGCTGTTAAATGTAGGCTTGCGGACATGCATTGCGGAGTGGATCGGGGATGTGACAGGTGTGGTGCGGATGAATCCATAAACCATATGTTGTTTGAATGCCCTCCGACAATGCAGGCGTGAACTCTCTCGATGATCCCAACAAATCCGGGCAAATTCCCATGTACATCAATCTATAAGAATATGGATTACTCGTTCATACGAGCACGAGGAAAAGGGATCCCTGAGCAAAATATGGAGGTGTTTCCATGAATTTGTTGGTATATTTGGAAAGCTCAAAATGATAAAGTCTTCAATAATAAAGACACCACGGCATGGGACACTTTACATGTTGCAACACAAGAAACAGGGAAATGGAAGGTGGCACAATTGGTCATTGAGACGTGTGAAGAGACATCAACGGAACCACATACAAATCAGAACCAAATAGCTAGACTCTTAAGACCTCGATGCCAAGTGGACGGATCGTGGAGTTCGGATGGCGTTGTCTTTGGAGGGGGTTGTTGATAGATTCTGGTCAGGCTCGACAAGAATCCTTCCAAGACCTTTCACTCCAAGGGGTAACGTGATAATCCTAAGCTTCGGGTGGCTCGTGTAGACCCAACAAAAGGTATATTAAACCTTATGCCTGATGCTATCTTAAACGATCCAAAGGAAGATAGGCGGTGGAACCTCCAAATGAAGATTGTGTAGAACCAATAGCAAGTATATTAAACTCACCACCTGATCTATTTCAACACAAGCCAACACCTTTTGGTTGATAGAATGGTCACACAAGAGACTGCGGAATGACTCTTGATATACCGGTTTGATATCTTAGATATTACACACTAAGAAATCGAAATGTTCACAAAGGAACAAAGAGAATCACTCTCAAAGAAAAAGAAGATAAAAAGTTGGTTGTTTTTTCTCAAAGGAATTACAAGAGTATTTATAAGAAATACTTTGTAGAAAACTAGACAAATAAGTTGTCTTGAAAATAACTAAAGACTAAAACTTAATGAAAGGAATTAAAAATGTGTTTGAATAACTCTTGGCCTCCAAAGTGACTCTTGAATCTCCATTTTCGTCACTTTTCTTTGACCAGAAAATAAAGTGATTATTTTGGGCTTTCTTGGGCTTGAAATAGACTCAAAAGAGGCTGGACTTGGTAGCTATCTTCCCCAAACGAATTCTGCACATTCTTCTTGTCCAGAACTTCACAAATAAGCCCATTAAGTGCATCTCCAAATTGCTTGACTTGCAATAGCTTCAGAATGGGTTTAGAAAACCATGTGAACCAATTTGCCTCATTAAAACCTTTCCTGGAAAACCCATTGGGATAAAATCAAGGATAAGGAAAAAGAGTACAAATGGTCACAACCCATTTGTAAGCTTTGCCTTCACGTTCAGTAACTTGTTTTAGCTTGGCGTCATATTTGAGCTCGGCAGCATGCTTGATCTCGGCATCATGTCCTTCTTTCTTGGTGCTTTCCATGTTCGGATCAGGTTCAAGCATTGCATCCCCTGGTTCAAGCTCAGTTCCCTTAGGTTCGAGCATAGCTTCCTCAGGTTCAAGCTTAGCTCCCATTTGATCATGTTCGTTGCTTCTCATGATCGTATCATAAAAGTCGAATGGGTCGGTACTCGGATGCTTGACTTGGACAATCTGATTTCTAGAACTGACTTGAGTTGGTCGAGAGACTCGGTCATCAGAACGGAGCTCCCTTTGTAGATTATTCTCGGATAGTGTTGGATCAAAGCGGAACACGGCTGTGTCGGACTGAACACGATCGCGGCCAATGCTGGTTTCTCCTCGATGAACCTCACTCGTACCGTCCATGACCTGCTCTGGTACATGCTGCTCGTCATCATCCGAACCATCTGTGGATATTTGGCTTGGTGCTCTGCCACGGAATCTATCAGTTGTGTCATCGTCTTGGAAGATGGGGGATCGCATTTTGGTTTGTTTACAAAAGAAAATGGGCTCTTTCCAATCCAAGCAGAATTCAACTCGTTGATTTGGGTTATGAAAGCGGTGCTTCAACTTGGTATCCTTTCTATGGTCTTTGAAATCGATTCTCTCCGACTGGTTAAATTGACTGAAGAAGAAGAAGAGTGGCCGGCCTTAGAGTCAGAATTAGAGGAATTCATATTGGTTAGATCATTTTTTGTAATTTCTTTTATCTCCTTTATCCCTCGTACTTTAAATGTCTGCGATGATTGTCTTGCTAAAGGCGTTCGACTGCGTGACTATGTATTCTCTTATTTGGACTCTATTGTTTATTTTCGGAACGTAAATTATAAAATGGTACTCCCTCTGTTTTTAATTAAGTGTCGTTTTAGGATATTTCACACAGATTAAGAAAACATTAAATTTTTCTGTTTTGTCCTTCATTAAAACATTATTTTGTTTGATATGAATAATTAATAAGCTGAAAAAGTAGGGATAAAACAGGAAAATTTATCATAAATCTGCATTGAAATCCGAGAACGACAATTATTTGTAAACAAAAAAACAAGTCTAAAACGACACTTAAATCAAAACGGAGGGAGTATTTTTTATATAAAAAAAGTTAATTTGTACTACTACTATTTAGTATGCTATCAAAGTATCAATGCTTTATCATTTTCTTATTTCATCAACCATTGTCGGACTTTTTGTTTTGGGTCAATCAGTTCCTTGGCATAGTAATGACCACAATCATGCAATAGTTAATAAGCACAAACTATAATGGAGAAATCAATAAATATAAAAAAGAGTAAAAAGGCAGAATTAATTAAGAGAAAAATAATTATGTTGACGTGAGTAATGTGCCATAACAGGCAATCGAACTAAAATAAAAAAAAATTAAACAGAAATGGAAACTGGAGGAATCGAACAGAGACAACTTAGTCACCAAAACAGCAACAAATTTATTATAGATTTGGTTAAATTTGTAATACTATATTTTCCTCACTCGTTTCTAAAATAAAAAATTTTGGTTTTTTTTTTAACAAATATAGAATTTTTTAAGTTTTTATGCATTTTTTAGTTAATGATGATAAATTGTAAAATTTAAGAAAATAACTTAATTATGATAATCAAGTTTTAATTTATTTTTAGAGTTGTAAGAGATTGTTAATCACAAAAATAATATATTTATAATCAAGTTTTTATTTATTTTTTAATATGTGTAAAAACTGCTAAATATTTATCAATTAAAAACAGGAAAAATAATTTATAAGGGCATATATGCACCCCCATCAGCTTTATCTAGATGCTAGATCCGCCCCTTTCATCTGAGGAACACGAATTTCACATATACTTTACATGTAACACAAAACTATACTATATATATGAAACAATGACCGAAACCTAACGTTTTATCCATATTTGTATATTACAGACGTTTTGCATTACTATTTTTGGTTCGTATCCATCTTGTCGCCACACAAAAAAGAAAAAGAATCTTTTTTGTCGACACCAGAAAAAGAATTTCATATCGACATAAGCAATGAATATTATTTTATAAAATTACGTATTGTTAGAAATACAATGGTTTTTTTTTCCTCCGGATTCAAACTACGTTTCGGTTTCTTAAACGGAAGTGTATTATTTAAATCGGAATATCTGAAGCCTAATTTCACAGTTATTGAAACTCCACGATTTTCCAAAAAAAAAAAATTTATAAGGAATTTTAAATATCGTTACTGTAAACAAGTATCGATCATGCATTGCATGAGGTAAAACAGTATAATTCCAAAATTGTTTGCTTAAAATCAGGGAAATTACTTCTGTTACATCTACGGAAAATTTAATTCTATGGTCCCCGAAAAACAAAAAAACAAAACACAATGAATATTAAAATAAATGTCTGTCCCACGATAAACGAGAGAAAGAATCTCTATTTAATTGACTCTTTTATGTTTTCTTTTCTCGTACCTCACACTCATCTCTCTCCTCTTTCCTCTCACCTTCCTTCTTCTTCTCTCTCTCTCTTCAACAATGTTACTAATCATATCCTTCTTCATCATCGTCTCCATCTTCCTCTTCTTCATATTCTCACTCTCTCACACAATCCTCCACCAAAAGCTACGTTACTGCAACTGCGAGATCTGCCATGCTTATCTCACTTCAAGCTGGAGAAACGATTTCGTCAATCTCAGCGACTGGTACGCTCATCTTCTCCGGCGATCTCCGACGTCGACGATCAAAGTCCACGTCCTCAACTGCGTCGTAACCGCGAACCCGTCGAACGTCGAACACATCCTCAAAACGCGATTCCACAACTACCCGAAAGGCAAACAGTTCTCCGTCATCCTCGGCGACCTCTTGGGCCGCGGGATTTTCAACTCCGACGGTGACACGTGGCGTTTCCAGAGGAAGCTCGCGAGTTTGGAGCTCGGGAGCGTCTCCGTCAGAGTTTTCGCTCACGAGATCGTGAAAACCGAGATCGAAACGCGGTTAATCCCGGTTTTGACATCGTACTCGACGAAACCGAAACCGGATTCGGTTTTGGATCTTCAGGATGTGTTCAGGAGGCTCTCGTTCGATACGATTAGCAAATTGAGTTTCGGGTTCGACCCGGATTGTCTCCGGCTTCCTTTTCCGACGTCGGAATTCGCCGTCGCGTTCGACGCGGCTTCGACGCTTTCCGCGAAACGCGCGTTGGCTCCGTCTCCTCTACTGTGGAAAATCAAAAGGTTTTTTAAAATCGGTTCAGAGAAAAAGCTTAAGGAATCAATTAATGTGATAAACCGGTTAGCCGGTGATTTGATTAAGCAACGGAGGTTAACCGGTTTGACGGAGAAAAACAACGATTTGATCTCGAGATTCATGGCGGTTCTGGCTGAGGACGACGACGAGTATCTCCGAGACATCGTGGTAAGCTTTCTATTGGCTGGTCGGGACACGGTGGCCGTCGGATTAACCGGATTCTTCTGGTTATTGACACGTCACCCGAAGGTGGAAAACCGGATCCGAAAAGAATTAGACCGGGTCATGGGTCCCGGTTTTGATTTAGTCACTGCTTCTTTCGATGAAATGAGAGATATGGATTATTTGCATGCGGCGTTGTACGAAAGCATGAGATTGTATCCACCTGTTCAATTCGATTCCAAATTCGCATTAAACGATGACGTTTTATCCGATGGTACATTTGTGAAAAGAGGGACTAAAGTCACGTACCACCCTTACGCAATGGGTCGGATGAGCCGGATATGGGGCCCTGATTACCAAGAGTTTAAACCGGAGAGGTGGTTGAATAACAAAGGTAAATTCCGGCCCGAAAATCCGGTTAAGTATCCGGTTTTCCAGGCCGGCGCTAGGGTTTGCGTGGGGAAAGAAATGGCTATCATGGAGATGAAATCCATAGCCGTGGCGATGATTAGGAAGTTCGAAACGCGGGTTGCGGGTCCTGGATCGACCGAGGCGCTCCGGTTTGCGCCGGGTCTCACAGCCACGGTTAACGGTGGATTACCGGTTATGATCCAAGAAAGGAAAGCTTAAGGAGCTTTTTTTAAATTGAGTTAGGTTAATAAATTATGAAGTCAGATATATAATAAAAGTTTATAAAACATAGATAGAGTATGGTTTTAACGGACCAATTATTGTTAACATGCAAGCACACTTGTGGACAACATCTATGTGTACCATTTATATCTATTATTTAATTTAGCAAGGCAAGTGGGTATTAAACTCTTAATTCTGCAAACCGGAATCTTAATAAAATAATGCTTGAATTTGATATGATTACGTAACCAAAAAAAGGCGCGTTCAGATTTATGTAAATTGTAGCTAAGAGTTATTGGTTTATGATAAGATTGATGATGGATTACTTTTGCGGATTGTACTGTAACCATTTTGAAAAAGTATTTTTTTGTGCAAATTAACAAAAATATATTGTGTTGCGACGAAAATATCTCTACTCACCAGTCTAGAAAATATGCAGAGATTGTAAATGATTATTTGATTTCATATTGAGTAATGACATAAAGTAGTAAAGAGTTTTTTTAGCGGGAATAGCAATTATAAACTTCTTGGGCGAGATAGCAATTATGAATAAATAGACACAACAACGTATTTTCTGATTAAACAGTATGATATTAAGTAAAATTCTCTGTTTATATTTAATTGTCATTTGGATAAAATGTATCTGGATGTATTAAACTCAAAACACATACAGATACATCCAGTTTTTTGCAGATACGTTTTTCAGAACGACAATTAAATGTAAACAGAGGGAGTATTTGTTTAAAACACGCATGAAAATTTTAATAATTTCTAAGTAAAATTCTAATAAAACATAAAATTATTTATCTAAGACAAAGGTCAAAGTCATTTACGTGCTTGATGGAAACTGTAAGATTAGTAAGTGACTATACTCTTTAAATATTATGATATTTTTAAATACTTTCAGAACCATGCTTGATTTTATATAAAAGGAAATATTCAAGTCGTTTTGGTTCCCATAGTAATGATAGCTAGTTTTAAGATTAGGTGGTATTTAATAAGTTACTCCCTCTGTTTCTTAAAAAAAGTATTTTTAGGATTTTTACACATATTAAGAAAACACATTAAAATTTGATAATAAATATATGATTTTTTGTGATTAATAATTTCCTATAAATTTAAACCAATAGCAATTCAATAAATTCAATTACTTTTATTGAAATTTACAATTTATCATTATTAACTCATAAAAAGTGAATAGAAAATTGAAAACTACATTGTTTTTGAAACAAATTTTTTTCCTAAAACTACATCCTTTTAGAAACAGAGGAACTATATATTAGGTGGTAAGTATCTATTTTTTTTGTAACCGATCTAATAAAATATTTTAGAACGTGGATTATATAATTGTATCACATATGCGGAATCGACCTACAACCTCCAAGCGATTAGATTCAACATAAACTAATTAGTACGATTAACCTTAGATGCCAAAGGATTAATTTGGTGCAAGCACGACGCTTATACAACTTTTCATCTTGTATTTTCTTAATTTTCATTCTTACTACTCTCTTTTTAAATCAATTTTCTACACGTTGATGTTATAAAACGTGCCTATGTGGCTATGTCCGTATATAGCCGCCATTTATAAGAAAATAAACACATATTTTCAAAGTTATTTGACGAACTGCATCAATTTAATGTTAAAAAAAAACTGCATCGATTTGGTTAATTAGAATATAAACTATTTAGTTAGATATTTATAGATGAATATAGTATTTTATAAAACTTTGCGGCGGGTGGTTTTATTGATTAGTAATAAATATGATTGGGAAGTAGAGAAAGGGACACGTTGATAATGTGAAGAGCGTGGTGGATGTTGAGGTGGAATCAATTTGGGTAAGTGGTCCTTATTGCGAACTGCATGTTAAGTATTGTGTAAATGACAAAGATAGCTAACTAATTTACAATTTTAGAATTTCCACCGGTTCCTCATTTTTTTCTAATAATACTCTATCGAAATCTATTTATGCCGATCAAGATCACGATCGTATCTTCGACACCTGTGATATGACCGAATTATAATAAATCACAAGATATACTTTTATGTAACACTGGTGTTATGTATTGATGTTGTTCACATGATTTCACCAATCGCACCAAAATATTAAATTTTTTAATTTTTTTCATCTGAATTTCATTACCATAGAACAGAGAAATACAAAACATAATACATGATAGAATACATAGTCTTAAAACAGAACAAACCGAGTTAAAATTGAGAAAATGATACGACAATTAAAATCAAAATCTAAAACTGAATCTCTGCACTTGAAAAAACCACAACCGTCCAAACAAACCGATAAACGTCAAGAAGAAGAGCTGAGAAACTAAGAGCCACGAGAAGCAATCACCATTAACATGCGCTCAAACCAGCAATAACCCGACCGGAACAGAAGCGGCCTCACCAAAAACAGAGAACAGAAGCAACTCGGCCCCATCACTTGAAGGAGACGGAGAACTCGAGGAGAGCAAAGCTCAAGGAAAAGAAAAAACCTTGAACACCGACTGAGAACAAGCCTAAAAGGAACCACAACTCTTGCACGCGGACATTCGCTCACTAGCCTCGGCGATCTACCGACCGAAAGCTAGTCACCTCCTCACAAGAGAAGAGTTGTAGAACCAAACCACTGCAGCGCCAAGAACCGATCCGCAAAGCCCGAAAGCCAGAGGGAAAGGCTTGTAGATGCCCATGCAACAGAGAAACCTCCAGAAGGCCAAGCTCAAGAACGAAAACCTCACCCGACTCTAAACACTGCTACCGCAAGTAAAGAAACAGAGCTGAAGAAATTTGGAGACAAAATTGAAATCCTTTAACCAAAAGAAACCCCGGGAAAACACAGATCTAAAACATAGGAAGGTAAAGGAGAGCGAAACAGAATAGATCGGAGAGAGATCTTGTAACGACCCGGGCCCGGCCAATTTGAATAAGTTTAAATGGATTGATTTGGCTATCTATGTCATCAAAGTGCACTTACCTTTTCCGGTCACTTACCCTATGAGAACTCCAGAGTTAAGCGTGCTTATGCTGGAGTAGGACTAGGATGGGTGACCTTCCGGGAAGTCCTCTACGGAAACATGTGAGTGAGGTCAAAACACGAGAAAAGGTCACGTGGTAATTGCAGGGACGAGTAAATAAGTCGGTCGGACCACCGAGAAAAAAATAACGCACCGACCGTCGGACAGGGACGGGGTCCACGAGCCCGACGGAGGTGTTACAAGTGGTATCAGAGCCAAGAGAAATCAAATTGGTTATATCTCAGAAGATTGTCTTGGGGTTTGGAGGTTAGGGTTCACACTGACGGAATCAGAATTCGTGGACGAATTCCCGTTAAGTGGGGGGAATTGTAACGATCCGGATTCGGCCAATTTGAACAACAACAAATCTGGGAAGAAAACTTTTTTTTTAGAGAGGAATTTCTCTCTCTGCACCAAAATATTAAATTATGTCGACAACTTTTTTTCCATCTGATGTGTAAAGTGCCAAAAAGGAGACTTTACATGTAGACTCTTTTAAGCAAAGCGGTGAAAGAAACTACCGAATGAGGGAGACTTTACATACTAGATTACTTAATATTGTTCACTTGTTAACTATTAGATTATTAACTATTTAATCCGGTTGCTTAATATTGTTCACTTGTTAACTATTAGACTATTAACTAGCTAATATATAATTAGTAAAAAAAATTTACACTTGTCAAAATTTAATCGATAAACTTGACTTGTGTTGCAATCATATTATTTAGCAACATCTAAAACATCAAATTTTATACAGTAAAATTTTATATATCGAACAAATATAAACTAATTCGATATAAAACCTTAAGTTTCAAATGATAACTTTTATACAGGTAACCAAGTGTCGTTAGCTTAACTACAAAAATAATAATAAAGACAAAGCCTATAGGTTACATGATCGAGTGATGTTTGCTACGAAACTATATTACATGCTCCGTTACATAGTAGTCTTAAAAAAATTAATATATAGGGGGAATTAGTTGATTATTTTTTTTGTTTAATTAGCTGAAAAATAATTTTACATTATTTGGATATAATATATTTTTCCGGCTGAAATTTTGAAACGATATCAATTTATAAATATATTCTGCGGGATGACGGTGAAAGAGTTTTTTCATGTTAACGACCATTTATTTCGCGACAAATATAGTACTCCTTCCGTTTTTTATTTGATATTTTAGGATGATGTAGATAAATTAAGAAAGTTTGTATAATACCTATTGTAATCTTATTTATTTGATATTTAGAACAACCCCAATGGATATATTGGGGTGTCTTAACTCAAAAAAAAAATCAAAAAAAAAGAAAAAATGACTTGGCATTGAATAGTGCAAGACATGGTGTCTTATTTTGGATCCAATTTTGTGGTGTCTTATGACACGTGGCAAGATGTGATTCGTCATTTTTTTTTTTAGAAAAAAATCAATTTTTTTTTATTATTAAAAAAAATTTTAGACATTCAATTGAGTGTGTGGATTGGGACTGGGATGATGCACACCAATTAAGAAAGCGTGTATAATACCTATTGTAATCTTATTACCTATTTTAGGAGTATTATTTAAGTTTTAGTTTATTAATTAATACGAGGGAGAAAAAAGTCTGTTGGTATTATTTTTATCATAGATTTATGAAAACATCACTTATTTCGAAACAAAAAATTAATCCTAAAACATCAACTTTAAAAAACTAGAGCTATGTAGCAGTGAAATGAGCTGATCCAACTTGTAGTAGAGTATACGTTTGTGAAAAATAATAATTACATTTTTACTTTAAATATTTTTAATTATTTCTTGTAATATTTGGTGTTAATAATGATTACTTATTGACAAAAAATGATTACTTTTTGTATTTTTTATTAAACTATAGTTAGGCACTTATTATCTTGCGGAATTTTATTAACATTTTATTTAAGTAATATAACTGTATAAAATATAATTATAATAATAATAATTCATTTTTCAATTATTTTTCCAGACTTATGAGCAAATTGAGAAAAGTGGGTGTGAAGAAGATATGAAAGAAAATGAAATAATATATATATGCAACACATTTATAGTGTAGTATAATAATTGATTTGATTATATATTTTTCATATATTTTTTAATAGTTATGTGGTTTTTAAAAAAAATAATTTTAAAAGCAATTGTTTTTTTATTGTAAATTTCTAATATATATTTTTATGAATATTTTCAAAATTAAATTGAAAAAACATAAATTTGAAAATTAAAAATTGAATAATTTCGTAATTGTTTAAAAATAAAAATACACACTTTTGTGTGTGTGAATAACCCATGAATTTTTATTTTGAAGCGTTTTTATTTCAAATATTAACTATATAAAATTATTATAAAATTTCAAAAAGAAAATACTTCATAAATGTATGTAACGCCTACATCATCTTTTGTCCATGTACTTTTGACATGTGCTGGCGGAACTAGTGCATTAGGAAAGGGGTCAGTTGACCGATTTTTAAAATATTTTGTTTGTATGGCTACTTAGTTGATGTTTTATAGATGATTTGCTTAGAGACACGTAAGTATGACCCCCATTACATTAGAAATTCTGTCTTTGCACCCCTTTCAATATTTTTTTTATTTAATCATTTGTTTGTTTTTATATGTTTATGATTATGCATAACCTCTAATAGCTTCGCTTCTTTATATATTAATCATTATATATTCTTTCCTATTTTGACTAAAATTTACACCTGTTTTTGATTTTTTCCCTATTAATTGTTAAATGTATTTATCTAAAAAACTGATTGTAGATTAACACAACAATTAACTAATATGGATACTAATATATTTAAATTCCTTTTTTAGAGAAAATATGTCATATCATTTTAATTAACTAATATTTAAAAAACTAGTATAGAAAATTATAGACAACATGAAACTACTCATATATTCTATATAAAATTTTAAATACTATGTATATTTTTTATCAAAAAAACAACTATTATTTACATGGTTTACAACAATAGTGACATTATTCTTAGTTTTATTCTACTTAAAAAAATAATAATTATTAATACCGATGTCTAAAATGTTTAAACCTTTTTTTCAAAAATTATTTATATTTAAATTTTAATTAAATATTATTATATAATTGTATTAACGTTGACCTCGGTAACAAATATTTCTGGCTCCACTGCATGTGCATGTTTAGTTGTACAGTTTTTAGGAAGATTTTCGAAAACCAGGTGCACCATTATACTGTGGATTTGTTTAGCATGCATTATTTGTTCCTGTATATGCTTTTTTTTACTTATTTAATAGAAAAGTTGAAAACATTAAGTTACGATTATTTATGTTTTCATTTCCCTAAATCTTGCATCTGATTAAAAATTTCAAATAGCAAGATTCTACAAACCTTGCTGAGAATTTAAAATTTTGATCGAAAAAATTTGCTGAGGAGGTGTGTTCTCTGTAATGGTTCTTTCGAATCTCGTGATCACCTACTGTTTGATTACCCATTTAGTTGGTCGATTTGAGGAAAAAATGGTACCAGGTGCGGTATTGTGTCTTCAAGACTGTGGGAAGCAACTTTGTTGGACATGTAACAACTACAAGGTCCAAAAGCGAAGAAGAAACTGACGCTCATCGCTTGGCAATGCTCCATCTACTCTATCTGGTTGGAGCGAAACGCCCGAATCCATCGCCAAAACTTCAGATCTGCCCCCTCAATCCTCTCCTCCGTCGACACAACCGTTCACAACCGCTGCTCCAGTTTCAGAGACAGTAGCCCACGACAAGCATCACAAATGCTTCAAATCTGGTTTTCAAACCCGTGATTTCTACTCAGCATCTTCTCACAACTCGGTCTCCTCTCAACTATGGCGTTTCAACTATCTCGTTTTTTCGGTCTCTCTATTGCCATTGATTTGGTTCAACTGGTTCTTCGATGTTTGTTGGTTGGTTTATGTTAATTGTGGGCTCTGATCCACTAAACACTAAGGCCTTGGCTGCGCTTGTATTCTCTTTTTCTCATGCATTTTAATTGAAAAATTTGTTCAAAAAATATTTTTGCTGAGGAGAATGCCATCAATCAAGGTTTTTTCGTTAGAGCTACACCCAAACGGCCAAACCTTCGCTAATAGCCCATCATCAAGATAACTAAAATAATTGAAATTGGTAACTGATGTTTTAAAAAAAATCATTAATACATAAGACAGAGAAAATTATACTGCAAATAGATTTAAATATTATAGTAATTACAAATCTTTTTGAATTGTTTAAAATTTTAACTGGGTTTGTTTTTAATTAAATATTAAAAAAACAATGTTTTTTTATAAATTTGGTAGTATACATAAAAAAAAAAAGAGAAGGAAAAAAAGAAAAAGAAAAAAAAAAGAGAAGGGTTTTCACTTTACACGATTTCACATTATTATCATCATGGCAAGACCATAATTTTTCCTTGACTGTTCTAAAATTTTAGTCGGATTCTTGGATTTGGCGTAAATCCTCCAATCTCCTCGACCTTGCTCACATTGCTGGTGAAGTGAACGACGGTTATTGTTCATTCTGGACATGGTTTGTTTATTTTGTTTGCTTTAACATATGATTTTATTAAATTTAAGAGGTTTGTTCATGATCATGAAATAACAATTAGTGAACACATAATGGGGGAAAGTTATGAAATATTGAAATCGGCTCTATTGCATCGTTGGCTATAGGGAGTAGGCATGTGCATAAAAACCGGACCCGAAGAACCGAACAGAACCCGACCCGAATTAGAAGGAATCGAACCGAACCGGAACCGACCTAAATATCCGAATGGGTTCTATATTTTTATATCCTAAAACCCGGAACCGAACCGGAACCGAACCGGGAACCGAATGGGTACGTTAAATATCCAAAATATAATTATATATCCAAAATATTTGTTGTATTTATACTTTAAATAACTTAAATACTCAAAATTGCAATTATAAACCAAATATATTAGTATATTAGTTATGTTTGGAACAAAATAACTAAAATACTCAGAATATTTGAAAAATTTTAGTTATATTTATCAAATTTTAATTATTTTAAAAAATTTTTAGATAACTTGGATATCCGGAACCGATCCGGACCCGAACGGAACCGAGCCAAATCCGAACCAAAAAAGCAAAATATCCGAATGGGTTCTATTCTTTAAAACCGAAATATCCGAACCCGAAAAAAACCGATCCGAACCCGAACGGATATCCGAATGCCCAGGCCTAATAGGGAGTATGGAGATTCCCAAAAGAAGATATATAAACTCCCCTCTCATTCAATAAAAAACGAATGATATATGTAAACACTTCCAATAGGATTGACTGCCTAGACCCCTCAATGCTGGTTTCGCCTGATTCCCCACATATTCTTGAGCTCTTGATATTACTCTCCATACTATCACATTTAATCACGAAAATCCCTAAACTTATTTTCTCTGCTTAATTTCACCTGCAAAATTAATAAATCTAAATTGCGATCAAATCTGGCAAATCGCGTTTTAAGGAATAGTGATTAACCGAAATCGATTTAACCTAAACCCAGAATCCGATTAGTTATGAAAACCCGACCCGATAATTAAAAAATAATGAAGTTTTTTGTTCTTCAGATCCACAAAGAACACAAATCAAGAGAGAGACGAGAGGAGTTGTGTATCAGTTAGATTGAAGATTCAACCATTCGTACAAGTGTTCTACCGACGTATCCTTTTAAATTGTAGATGAAAGTACAAACTTTATTAAATGACCTATTTGTTGCTCTCAGAACCAAAACCCAGAAACAAAGTAAAGTAGCTCAATAATTTTTGGACTGAATACTTCACTTCTCTTTTTCAACTTAACTCAGATCAAGCCTTTTAAATAGACTTGTGAACCTTACCGAAAAAGACTCTCCCACTCACGAAACTGATTCCTACAAAACAGGACAACTTCAACTTATTCAATTGACTTATTAACCCTACTTGGATTGACTCAAACTAAACGACACTTCATAAAACCAATAACCAATTATATGTTCTTCACTATTTCTGTTATGCGACCATTGATCTTCTTGCTCTTGGGATTTGGCAAGTAGCTCTTGTCCTTTATTGTTGGCTTGATTCATCTTTTAGCTTAAACCATTTGGAAAGTAACTTGATGCTTTATGAACCCAACAAAGTTACCCAATATCTCGAGTTTTAAATTATCGGTTTTTTAAGTCTAGTGGCTGTTACAAACATGATAATTCCTAATTACAAGTAAAACTCATGATCAATATAATCCACCATGAATTGACAATCACAGATCATATTATTTCAACAAATCAGAGTAAGTACCAAGCTTGGCATCTCTCTGAAGAAGATGATTCCTTTTGCCTTCACCGCCACGAGCTTCTTCTTCTGGTCTCAACGTCGGTAATAGAGCCATGGAACAGACCATCACAAGAGCTTCTTCCACATTCGAATCCATTAACAATAGACCATGAAACATACCATCCCAAAAATTCCTTGCACTAACGCTGTAGCTTCTTATGACTTTCTCGCTAAAATCACCATTGGTTTCTCCTTTAGCCGCTTTCCTAAGCTTCAACAAAGACTCAGCTAGAGAACCCTCCATTGCATTTCCTCCAAGTTTCATACTTTGCTCAGTTTTGATTTTGTTCTTCGTTGTATCCGTTTTCTTCTGAATCAATCCCCAAACATTCCATCCCTAGGCCATTTTTTCAGTCTTCTTCAACCCGAAACCATCTTGCTTCACCTCACCAGCAGTGACACAACCAACGCCTTTAGAAGCTAATTCCAAGCTCTCCGGTTTGTAATTTTTGATGGAATACCAGTTCGAATCCCTCACTTTCCTCCATGTCCCGATGATTGAATCGAAGCTTCTTCTCTGCTGTGAATCCAAGTAGTAATCCCTTGTTTGAGCTGTCCCGCTATTTTTCCTCTTCGTCGTCTTTAACGCCGAATATGTCTTTCCGATCAAGCATCCCCGTCTAGGCTCCTCGGAAGAGATTCAACTTGCGTCGAGAGACAACCTAGGATCTACATCACATGAGCGACGTCCAAGACCTGTTTCTGTTCGGTGTTTTGTGAAAATTTCACCGTTTCAGGCATCGGGAGTTTTTCCACTATTTCAATTTTGACCCACGATTTTTGTTCGGCAAAAATGGGTCCGGTTATTCGTTTTACTTAGTTCTCGGGTTTGTATCGGGTGGGTGGGCAATCACTATTTCTTAAAACGCAATTTGGCAGATTTGATCGCAATTTAGATTTTTTAATTTCGTAGGTGGAATTGAGCAGAGAAAATAAGTTTTAGGGGCTTTCGTGGTGAAATGTAATAGTATGGGGAGTAATATCAGGAGCTTAAGAGTATAGGGAGAACTAGGCAGAACCAGCATTATAGAGAGGGGCATAGACCGTCAATCCATTCCAATAAGTCAATTGCGATGTGTGGGATTTATATAATCATATCAAATGCTTTTTGAGAGGCTCCAATTTCGCTATTATAGCCGAGAGTGGTTTCCGCCCGTTTAACAACTTTTTAAAAATATAACTAACTTATTAAATATGCATTAAATGTCTAAAATATATTTATTAAAAACAGATATGGGAATGAAGTATTTACCCTCAAAGTTTCACGCCAAACAAATCCGATCTGGCCACCCGTCTCTCTACTGCACCAAAACGGGTCGCAACTGCCTCCTTTGACCTTCTAGGTTGCTCCTCCTCCAAGGTCGTTGGTGTGGCTCGGTTTCGGCAGGGCTTCGCCAAGGTTTCACTTCTGCCTCCTCTCCTTTTCGTGCATCCTCTTTATATAGAGAAGGAGCTGCCCTTTAGGGTTTCACTTAAGGAGACTTTTGGGCCTTTTCAACATTGTGGGCTTGAGAATTTTTTGCCTTCATTTCTTCTATTTCTAGGGCCACGAAATTGAGTCACAAAACTCTCACAACATTTTAAAAATGGGTCTCGATCTTCACTTTCTCTTATGGGCTTTCCGTAACCCGGTACAAGTCCACTGTTTTTCCGACGCTTCCTTTGCAAGCTAGGGTTAGGGTTCTAACGAAAAAAATGACCCTAAATCTTGAATCGGGGATGTCACAAACTCACACACTTGAAATAAATTCGTCCTCGAATTCAGGGAATGACTTTTCAACTTCTCCCCCACTTGATTTTCGACCAATCCTGAAGCATCTTATTCCTTCTTGTTGTTTGATCGTGACATCCCAACGATTTTGCTGCGCACTCTAATTCATGAGATACTTGTTGGAACTTGTGTCTCATTGATATTCGAAAACTGAACCTTCAACACTGCAAGACCAGACAATGCTAACAAAACCTGTTTTACTAGAACAAGACTTAACCTCGGTCGTCGGTGCTTTACTTTTCAAAATCCCTAATACCCCAAAAGTAATTTGAATTTTTTTTACTTTCATAGGACCGCCTTCCGGGACAGAACCGGCTTGACAACCTTACGCTCTGATACTAAATTGAGAGACCCCAATCTCGCTATTTCTAGCCGAGAGTGGTTCTCACGCGTTAAACCGTTTTCCCAATAAAAATGATTTTATTAAATACACTTTTATCGACAAAAACTCATTTATTAAAAATCAAACCGGAAACTTAAAACGTCAAAACAATAAAAACCAGAATTTGGAATTAAAAATATAAATAACGAAAATATTTTCTAAAGGATTTAAATAAAACTAAAGCGCCTTTTTTGGTTCCCGGAAATAGCACCGTTCCGAGTTTGACCCAAGTCACCTAAAAAGGGGAAGGAGGGGTGAGTATTCCAACCATACTCAGTGAGGGCGCGTTAAAGAGCCTGCGAGATCCTTTGGATACACCATTTAAACCAGCAATACAAGTATACTAAATATAGACATTAAACACAAGCAACAACCTACATATAATTTCTATCAGTTTCACGTAACATGTTCAATCATCTTCATACTCAACTATTTGCAACATGTCAATCAACCTAACAAGTCTATCACATTCCCAATGATCAATCGTCCTTGGTACTCATTCTCTGCCACTGCCCAAATTGGGTTTGACAAGTCACAAGGTGCCACTGCCCAATACAGGGTTTGACAACGGCTCGCCAGCCCTTTCCCGATCACTACAACTTCACAATTGTCCCTCGTTATAGGCCGTCAATCAATACTGAATCCAACGATCAGCGGTGCAAATATCGAAAACTAGTATACGAAATAATTACTCAAACTCAATCAGCAATCCACATTCATCAACATCAACATGAATCAAATCTAATCCCTATATCAAGCACACAAATATTACTAATTCAACTAATGCATCTTTTATGAATCATAAACCAATCCTCACCTTTGCTTTCGGTTAAAAATGGGAAGTCGGGAGATGGGGTTACTGTGGTTAACGGACAAAAACTGTAATAAAAGACTACCCGGAATTAGAAACTTTCCTTAAACGAAAACTTTCCTAAACTAGAAACTTTCTAAAAATAGAAAACTTCCAAAAATAGAACTTCTCTAAATTAGAACTTTCCGAAACAAGAAATTTCATAACTAAGACTAGGGTTTTCGGATTAGGGTTTCTGATAATTTGTAATTCAAGAAAATACAATTTTAGGGTTTTCAATGTGGGCTTTGAGAATGAGCCTTTAGGGCTTGGGGAAAGAAGATGGGTTTGTGGAAAACTTGGGTTTGGAGATGTCACACTTTTAATTTGTGGTACTGTTTAATTTCTTACAATATTGTATTTGTTGCTTAGGAAATATAAATTTGATCAATATGTTTGTAAAACCCTTAAAACCATTTGCAATGATTGTACGAAAGTTGTGTGGTTTCTGGAACGCGTTACGCGTTAGTCGGACGCTCGGTCCGGGCCTAGCGATTTTTTCAAAAATCAGAAATAAATCGGAGAGTAATCGGGAGTAATTTTTTGTACAATTTAATATATTTAAAACATTTTTATCCATATCACATTAAATATAAAAAAATCATACACGTAAATTTAATTAAAATCCTATCAAACATTTTTATGCTACATCATTTTATTATGGCCTTAGAGGATGAGGTGGACGAGGATCTGTTGTTTGATTATCCATTAGCTCCTAACCTTAAAAAACATACAAACTCGACTAACAAGCAATACTTCAACAAAGCTAGTAAGAAACATAAATGACTGATTATTATAAATTCAAAAACTAAGCTTTAAAGACAGAAATAAGCTAAGTCAAATGCAATGAGATACAACATTCATCAATCACGATTTATTGTGTTGGGAAATTGAGCCACGAGGGAGAGTATATGGTAACTGGGCTTGCATGGGATCTTAAACGTTAGACCCAATTTAGTCATGATTAACGTTTTTGGGCTACGTGGAACAACCCAATTATGCGGCGATTTTTCCAAAAAAACGGTATCGGCGGACAAAACTCGGTTGACCGCCGAATCTCACCGAATAGCTTCAATTCGCCACGGTCACTCTCCTAATAGCGAGTTCTCGGACGTGTAATCCATGATGCGGGCGAGTTTTAGAACAGAAGGTTTTACAAAAGACAATGAGAATTATTCATCAAACCTCCTGCATAAAAACACATTTATAAATGGTGGTGTAAAACATATTTTGAATGCTTTTGCTCGTTCAATTGAATTTTAAGCACATTTTCCATTTCGGTTTTGAGGAGATTATATATTTTATGGTGCACCATATAAATAGAATACCCCACTATTTGATGGAAAAGCACCTTATGAGCTTTATGGTGTAAAACCATCTCAATTATGACTCTCCCCGGATGTTTGGTTTGTTATGCTATGTAAATCAGATTACACACGACAAAGATAAGTTTGGAGCAAAGAGTAGCATTTGTATCTTCATTCGTTACCCATTCGTAACAAAAAAGGTGCTTAGTGGAAACACAAACCTGACAAATACAAGCGGAAATTCAATTCAAAGGACACTTGACATCTCATTAGGGAGGAGCAGATGCGTCTTGACTGGACTAATGTAGTCTGGTTTCCTCATGCTACTCCGAAATATTTGTTCCTCTTGTGGATATCTATGCACAATAGACTCGCTACAGGGGACCGAATGTTGAAGTGAAATTCTAATGTATACGCATCGTGTATCTTCTGCCAGCATCCGGTGGAGACAAAAACACCATCTGTTCTTCACCTGGAGGTACTCATCTCAGGTATGGGAGCCTCTAGTTCGAGGCATTCTCAAGCAGCAGTTCACCACATATTGGGAAGTAATAGTTGGCATCCTAAAGGACGACTCTAAACAAGATGGAATTCACCTGTTTATCTTTGGGTACGTTTTTCAAGCAACAATCTATGGGTTATGGAAAGAAAAGAAAGGGAGAAGACATAGAGAGGAAGCAATGCAGCCAACACGGTTGGTCAAGATAATCAACAAAAACGTAAGAAACCGGCTAAGCACGATAAGATCTTTTGAAGACCAAAAGTATGAGGGAAACTTTATGTGTTGGTTTGGCACAAGAATTTGATTTTTGGTTCTGTTGCTTTCAATTTAATTTCAAAACAATGACGCACTTGATATAAATTCTTTTTTGATTAAATATAATTTTACATTCATTCCAAAAAAAAAGGTGAAAGTTCTTTTAAACATAACATTTTATCGTCAGTGGAGAGGTTTTTTTGCGAGGATATGATCTTCACATACGTTTCTCTCCCGATTTTGCTATCATTGCCAACTGTGATCTCTTTTGATAATTAATGTGTTAGATATGGACTGGTTCGTGCTACATACACATCTTTCAAGAGGAGCTTAGACACTTTTCTCTTGTCCAACTTCAACCAACAAATTGAGATCCTAGCTTCTCAACCTAACATGTGTTGCTTATACAAAACATCCGCTAGTCACATACGTATTCGTTCAAGACCCTCATGAGAACGGTCCTTCTTCACCTGGTCCATGCTTACTCATTAATGCAGTTTATGAACCTCTCACAAATATGCCAAGAAGTTAGCGCATTCGGTAACTGTCGATCTTGTTGGACGACCATAGTACTAATGGTTGTACAAAAGCAAATACAATTGTGATGAATTTGTCGACCAGCATAATAAAAATCATTAGATTATTTTGGAAAATTTACAATTCAAGGGACCTAATAATTATGATGCAACGTTTTCTCTAGTACCAAGATGAAAATGGTTAGAGCACCTGGAGGATTTAAACCCAAGTTCTAAAGAATAAAAAGATAAAAAAAAATTAAAAAGGAGTAGAGGTGGAGAAGAGCATGTTCTTATTTAAGAGTTTTTAGAAACTGTCTCTAACCACTTGACATCATCTGATTAGTTTACCTTTTAAAAATAAAATAAAATTTAGTTAGATAATATTATTATATTAAAATATTATTAAATTAAAGATAAGAACTCTATTTTTAGAGACTCACCAATGGTGATGGTCTTAGAGCAACCTCATCAGTGATATTCTTATGAGGATCTTAAAAGTTAATTAATATATGGGGAAAATAGAATATGTGGGGACACGTGTGTGCTTTAGTGTCTCTGCAAAGACACAGTTCTTTACTATTCACTTTTTTTTTTAATATTATTAATTTAAAGACACCCACAAATATGTGCGATGGAGGTGGTCTTAGATCTCTACTTGCAATTGCATCAAAAAAAAAACAATAACATATACGTAAAATGGATGTGCAATATTGTCTTCTTTCATGGATACCTCGATGAAGAATGAAACAATTTACCTGAAGCTCCCTCCGATCTTCACAAGTTGGTACACTCCTTTCATTTTATGGATTTTGACAAAACTACTTGATTCATGTTCTCCAAAATCCGGACAATACTGATTCGTTTTTTTTTTTTTTGACGCAAGGCTTTCTCTCTATTTCTGTTTATTCATGGTGATACTCGTATATGTCGACGAGTTTTGGTGGCTAGCAATAATGCAGAGTTTCTTACAAAATTCAAGGATTATCTCCAGCGCGTCTTTCATATTAATGATCTAGGAAATTAAACTCATCATGTACAGATTTTATAATTTTTCTTTCATAATTTATCTCTTTGTACTTCTTGTGTGTGGATCGAAGTGGCTCGTAGATCAAACCATCTTCAGTCCTGTAATAACTCAAATCAGATCTTAAAAGAAAATAAGAGTTAATGGGTTTAAAGAGAGATTTTTATTGAAAAATAGCCGGAGCTCGAGAGATACACGGTGAGTTTAGGTCGTCGGAATAAGAACGCCGACCTAAACATGAAAGAAGAGAATTCTAGAGCGATAAACAATAAGTTGCTAAGTTTGCCCTAGGTCTCTTTCTCTCGATTTCTGAATAACTTCAATGCTGTGAAACCCTCCCTATTTATAAGATATCTGAGTCGGTCTTCAAGGCTTGCTCTTTCCTTTTTGGAATAGGAAAATTTCCCGAGATATAAGGCCGACCTGGCACTTTCTCCGGATTGATAAGGATAAATGGAATATTTTCCATTTATCTGGGCCGACCTGACGCTTTATCCGGATCGATAAAGGTATATGGAAGATTTCCATTTATCTTTGCTGACCTAACGTTACGATTGCAACCTTAGGGTTTTTTAATGGGCCGAGCTCAATTTATATCGGGCCTGTTAGAGGGGATACGAATCCCGGCTCTAACAGTTAGTCCCCCCAGTTCGACAAACGTAAATGGATCGAGTTTACCGAATTTAGAAGGGAATGGTTCGATATGAATTGAGGTCGTTCTTATTAAAAGTTGGCATTAAAAATAAAACCGGTACCTTTGAGCTGTTTGGTCGGAGGCGTATAGAGGAAACCCTAGTATTGGCGCGTGAGTTCCAGGTCTAGCTTCGTAGGTCTGCGCGTGCCGATTTAGCTTCGTAGGTCTGCGCATGCAGACGTAGGTTCGACACGTGTCATCCATGCGATGAGCTGCCGATTTGAAATAAGGAGAAGAAATGTGAAGAGTCGCCGATGCAATCATGACCTTTCATAACCGTTCTGAGTTTTTCTATAAATAAGGCAAAAGTTCCTCATTTCCGCACTTCTTCACTTCGCGAGAGAAACGATAGCAAGGTTAGCTCTCGACTCACTCTCTGCTTTTATTTTTATTTATTTCGCCGGTAATCTCTCTCCGCCGTCTCTGTTTGTTGCCTAGCCGTGATTTCTCCGATCTGGATCTTGATATGCCGCCGTGTTCTTCGAAGATATTGAAGATTGGATCTAGCCGATCTGAGTCTAAGAGATCCAGGTCGGACCGAGAGAGAGCTGATGAGATCGGCATCTCTCTGGATGAGTTTCTCAGGATGTCGAAGGAAGACGGGATCGTTCAGAGCCGATCTAAAGGGAAAAGGTTACTTCGTTCCCAAATCGATCTCCTTCCGGGTCGGATGAAGAAGACGAAGCCGAATATGCGGTGAGGAAAGCCGCAGCGGAACGTTTCGTCACCGACCATGTTGGGACTGTTCTTAGAGATGACGCTGAGGCGTCGACTCGCACCCCTTTCCTGATCCCCGAACTGCGTGATGAAGATGACCGATCTGGGGGATCGAATGAGATGGTGATTCGGGACGAAGATGACCGATCTGGGGGATTGAATGAGATGGCGATTTGCGAGAACCTGAATCTCACACTTGCTGAGGAATACGCAAATCAGTTCGGTATTATCGACTTGAATCCCCGGTCGCTGACAATGCACTTGAGGTTTTCCCGACGAAGTCCACCATGGAATCGCTGGTTTCCTTGAAGGAGGAATGCGACATTGACCCGAACGTGATTTTCATGGTTCCAAGCCCATCAGAACGTCTATGGGATGCTCAACCAAGATGGATATGTCTGTACGAGAATTTCTTCCGAAAGTTTCACCTGTGGTTCCCTCTTCCTCGCTTACTGCTCGAGTATGCCGACAAGAGAGGGTTGCCGATCTCACAATTTTCATACGCAATCATCGGCCTGGTTGTCAGCCTTCTAGTCGTTTCGGTCAAACATAAGATCCCGTTGAGCTACGCTGCGTTTCACGTGATGTCAAGCACGAGGAAACATAAAGAAGATCTGAAGTACAGAGGTTCATACTATACGAGTATGAAAAGTCGATTTAACGTCGTTACTGGCGGGCATTCCTCCAAGGTGTCGAACTGGCGTGATCACTACTTCTTCGTGTTGATCAATGAATTCTCCGTTGTCGATCGGGATATACCAATCAGAACAAAATGGGGAGAGATTACCGGTAGAGATCTTCGCTTGTGATTATTTAAACAGGGACCGATATCATTTCTGATCGGCCTCTTTTGTTTTGCATGTTATAATTCCATCGCCTTTGTCGACGATCCGAAAGATATCTTTGAGATTACGGAACGTTGAAAAATAACTCAAATTGGATCTTAAAAGAAAATAAGAGTTAAAGGGTTTAAAGAGAGATCTTTATTGAAAAATAGCCGGAGCTCGAAAGATACACGGTGAGTTTAGCTCGTCGGAATAAGAAGGCCGACCTAAACTTGAAAGAAGAGAATTCTAGAGCGATAAACAATAAGTTGCTAAGTTTGTCCTAGGTCTATTTCTCTCGATTTCTGAATAACTTCAATGTTGTGAAGCACTCCCTATTTATAAGATATCCGAGTCGGTCTTCAAGGCTTGCTCTTTCTTTTTTGGAATAGGAAAGTTTCCCGAGAGATAAGACCGACCTGTCGCTTTCTCCGGATTGATAAGGATAAATGGAATATTTCCATTTATCTAGGCCGATCTGGCGCTTTATCCGTATCGATAAAGGTAAATGGAAGATTTTCATTTATCTTTACCGACCTAACTTTACGATTGCAACCTTAGAGTTTTTTAATGGGTCGAACTCAATTTATATCGGACCTTTTAGAGGGGATACAAATCCCGGCTCTAACAAGTCCCACTCAAACAAAGCCAACAAAATTAGCAAAGTACGTAGAAGATCCGATGTTTACTGATTTTAATCGATTAGCGTTTGGTATCTCATCTGTATTACCATCCAATGGCGGATCTAAAAGACGATTGTGTATGGGACACAAACTTATATTGTGTACAAATTTTATCAAATTTTATTACATTAAACCAAACAATAATATTGGAATGGGGCACTTGCCATCGTAATGCAGCTACGTTGTTCATCCTCTTTCTCATTAAATTGCCAGAGAATAATTAATCCTTTTATGATTGGACCGTGATATTTTCTTATGTTCTCCCCGATTGGACTGTCCACGCACTCATCGCTATCTTAGTGTTTACGTAGTGCCTTTTGAGAACTTTCGAATTTATTAGAAACCAAGGGAAATGACCATTAGTACATGCAAACTCAAACTCAGATTAGGGTACCAGAAATCTATTTCCTGAAGGGTTTGATGGGTAACGGGTAGGCATGGACAAATTACCCGGAATCGAAAAATCAAAATGCAACCAAACCAAATTTAGAGGAACTGAACCGAACTGGATAGTAACAAATACCTGATTGGTTCATTGTTCAAATTATTTCGGAGTATCCGAACCGAACCGAGAACCGAATACCTAAAATATATAAAATAACATTATATATCCAAAAATATTGGTTATATTTAGATTTTAAGTAATCAAATACCTAAAATTATAGTTTTGAACTCAAAGATATTACAAATATTTATATTAAAATAACCAAAATAAGAAAAAAATATTTAAATATTCGTACTTATATTTGTCAAAAATTAAATAAATTTTGCACACTTAAACCAACATTTATCAAAAATTAAACTAAAATTTATAAAAATATAAATCAAAAATTTATGTCGGATATCTGGAACCGAATAGAAAAGAACCGGATCTGAACCGAATCGAACCTAAAAATTTTCGGTTCCTATATGGATTTTAAACCTCCATATCCGAATTACCTGAAATCCAAAAAAACCAAACCGAAGTGAACCGAAAATCCGAATGCCCATAGATTTAGTAACGGGTGTCTAAAATTTTAAGCCAGAGATCTAATAATAATAAATAATGAGTGTATAATAAATAAATAAAACATGTGAGTAAGTGAGTGGGTGAGTGGTTGTACCTACCTAAGGAATAAACCACGTGCTATGTGTGAGTTTCTAAATATTTATGAGAATATTCTAGATAATATTCTCTGGGCTTAGTACTATAAATACCTAGCATTGTGATATATCATGGTTTTTACCCACTTTTAGACCATGATATAGGTATTTTTATAGAGTCTTTTGTTAGATTTAGAGTCCTATATGAGTCTTTGCAGGATGGAGAACACTTGGAGCTAAATAGGAGAATCTGGAACGTTTTGGAGTATTTTGGAGAAGCTGCTGAAGTTATGAAGTCAGAAGGGTGAATTCTCGAGCAGTGTGTCGATCGACACACTCAGTGTCGATCGACACCAAAGAAGGTCGGCCAAAAGTGACGGTTTCCAATCAGAAAAAGGAAAGAGGCCAAGTTTTGAAGAATGACAAGATTGTCCCTGGACGAAAAATCCCTTCCTATATATAGTTTTCTGGCATTGTTTAGCCAATTACACTTTCATAATTTAGAGATTTTGAGACCTAGAGAGAGATTGTTCCAGAGCTTTTAGGGAGACAAGTCTAACTCATCAGAGCCAGATTTCGAACCCTAGTATCATTCTCTTCTATTTATTTATGCAATTTATTTCAGTCATGATTTGTGTTTCATTGATTATGTCTGAGTAGTTTGCTAGTTAGGTTAGGGTGATTTAGGGTTGATGAAAAGTCTGTAGAATTATTATCTTTGTTAGGGAAATCACTTAGATCTTCACCTTGATTTGAACTTAACTTGATTTCTGAATTGATCACTTAGGAATCAAACCTTAGGTTATTTAATAGATGCGAGAGCATTATTAGTAACTTGATCTAATCATAGGTGAGCAAAATAACTATTCGCAAAGAGATTTGGTTTAGTTATTTTGTGAACATATCGAACCTGAACTTTAATGCTTGCTTAGATTGTTAGATTTCGCAAAGAGATTTGGTTTTCTGGAATTTAAGCATAGATAACTTCTGCAACGAGAGTTGATTGGTTTTAACTTAGTGATTCGAGTTCTAGACGGTTCTTAATAAGTCCCTAATAAAAATATTATCTGCATTCTTAGATTCATCCTGATAATTTACCCTCGCCTAGCGTTTTCGTCTCTGAATCTTAAAACCGTTTTACATCACATTTACTTATTCGCATAGTTTAATTTACATTAATACTTATTTGACTTAGCATAATCTGAACTTAGAAACCATAGCGTAGTAACTACTTCTCTTGGGATTTCGATACCCCTTGTACTTCAACTGCTTTGCTGTGCACTTGCAGTTAATTATTTAGGGTAAAACCTGACCCCTATCAAGTTTTTGGCGCCGTTGCCGGGGAAGTAGATTAACTACCTACGGAATCTAGCATTAGGATTTTGACTAGGTTTTGCTTTTTAATTTTTGGTTACTGATTTAGTTTCTAAATTCTTTGTTTTTCAGGTGCATGCTTTACCGCAGTACCAGGAGCAACAAGAACCAGGAACTAATCCCGTTGAACCAGGAGCTAGACCGTTTCGAACGTACGAACCGCAAGGCTGCACGAGCATCGATCGACACATCCAGCGTCGATCGACACCAGGAACCAGCGTCGAGCGACACCTTAGGCATCGATCGACACTGCGCGCAGATAAAGATGGCAGACATCGTGGTTCTAGTACAGGACGCGGCAGGCAACTTTTTCGACCGTCAGGGCAATAGAAGGAACGCCGACGGACAGAGACTTGATGAGGCTGGCGCCATCATAGTCGAACCGGCAAGACAACTTGGTGAACTCGCAGAAGCTGCACGCGGAAGAACACTTGGTGACTACAACCGCCCAGATCAGTTCTATGCCAATAGAGCTGCGATCCGTCCTCCTGCGTTTCAGAGGAATGACTTCGAGCTGAAGCCTGCTTACTTCCAGCTCGTAGCTCAGAATCCCTTCCATGGTCTTCCCAACGAGCATCCTATGGATCATGTCGAGAGATTCGAAGACTTAGCATCCAGCATTAAGGCCAATGGAGTTACATATGATTATCTCTTCTGCAAGCTTTTCCCTTACTCGCTTGCAGGAGATGCATCATATTGGCTGAAGCAGTTGGATCCTGGCTCGCTAACTACTTGGGAAGAGACAAAGAATGCATTCCTATGCAACTTCTTTGACGATGCGAGATCCGAGGAGATGAGGACTAAGATCACTACTTTCTCGCAAGGACATACTGAAGCATTCAAGGCTTCTTGGGTGAGATTCAAGGCCTACCAGAGGGACTGCCCACATCATGGCTTCAGCGAGCCGCAGTTGCTTGGTATCTTCTACCGAGGGATTGACTGGAGATACCAGATGGCCCTAGACGCAGCAAGCAACGGAAATTTCAACACCAGAGTTCCTGCAGACGCCGTGGTGCTTATAGAGAATTTGGCCTCTAGTAACAGCACCAAAAACGCAGATTTTGAGAGGAGACAAGGCGCAGGAACCAATGGAGGAAGCCAGATTGCTGAAGTCAACAGGAAGCTCGATCTCTTGGTGGGAAAGAAACAGGTCCATTTTGCCAATGAGGTGGAGTCATTCGAGCCAGAGGAAGATTGCGAGAGAGAGGATGTCAACTACATCAACAATGGAGGATTTCAAGGCCAAAGGTTTGGGAACCAGCAGGGAAACAGGAACTTCAGCGGAAACTATCAGAAGAGCTCCTTCACAGGAAATCAGAACTCTTCTGGTTACAACCAGAAGCCCCCATTCCAGAGCAGCAACTACACAAGGAACTATGGCTCATCCTCCTACCAGAAACCACCTCCGCAAGACAACAAAATGGAGGCCATGCTTGAGCAGTTATTGGAAGGACAGCAGAAGATGACAGTGAGCTTCAATGGCAAGATTGATGCACTGTATGAGGACCTGAATGGGAAGATTGACAACATCCATTCTCACATGAAGAAGCTAGATATTCAGGTTGCTCAGACCGCAGAAGCTGTTAAGAGGCAAGAAGGATATCTTCCTGGAAAGACAGATGTGAATCCGAGACAACATGTGCATGCCATCACGGTCCAGGACGAAAAGGAGCTTCAGAATGTGCAGATAAGAGGATTTAATACTGAAGATTTGGAGGAACTTGAAGATGAAAATCATGCTGCGGAGTCTATGTCGATCGACACTATTGAGTGTCGATCGACACCTGAAGTAAAATCAGACGAATCGAGCCCGATCGAGACAGAATCATCGACGCAAACGTCCTGTGTCGATCGACACCAGATGGGTGTCGATCGACACCCGTCTCCAAGCTGCACAGATACGTCTACAACTTCACAGGTTGCATCAGAAAATTTCTGCAAGACCAATGTTCCGAACGCCCCCCTACCCAGACATCTGAGATCACCCATTAGTGAGGAGAAACTAGCTGCTTTTAACAAGAAAGTGGCAATGATTCCTAAGGAGCTCTCCTTTGATGAGGCTTATGAGAGGTATCCTTTGTGTGCTTTCTTCCAGAATAACAAAGAAACATTTGAAGAGATGGAAGAACTCTTTCACAAGGCGAGAGAAATACCACCGCCAATGAAGCAACTGCTTAAGGTTGAAGATCCTGGGATGTTTATGGTTCCATGCTCCATTGGTGGAGTTGAGTTTGAGCATTCCCTCTGCGATTCAGGAGCCAGCGTGAACCTCATGACGAAGGACATTGCAGAGAAGCTAGGAATTACTGCCATTCACCCTTCCAGCATTACTCTTGAGTTTGCCAATTCTTCTACCGCAGTCTCACATGGTGTAATTCCAAACTTGCTCGTAAAAGTTGGGAATTGCCTGGTTCCAACAGATTTCCAAGTTGTGGAAGTAAGCAGAGCGTCTTTCATGCCGTTTATCCTTGGAAGACCATTCATGGCGACAGTAGGAGCAATTGTAGACATGCCCAATAGGAGAATGTCCTTCTCTAATGTTGACAAAGAAGTGTTCTACAAAGCTATCCCTACTACTTCTGGAATTTCCACGCCCATCTCATGTATTGCTGTGATCACTGGAGAAGAGCTGGATTCTAAGGAACAAGTGAGCAAGAAGGTTCTTCAAGAAACATTGGATGGGGGTTCTAAAGAAGCTGTGGAGATTGAAGATTGGGATGGGAACGGTCATACCTTCGGGATTTTGGGCGCAGATGAGAGTCTGATCAGTACTAAGTTGATGGAGGACGACGCTTTTGTCATTGAGACAAAAATAGCAGAGCTAAATTGGACAACGAATGCGAAGACTCGAGCTGCAAGCTCGGTGTCGATCGACACACCCTGTGTCGATCGACACCCGTCGCGGGTCACACCAGAAGTTGTCAAACAGACGCCTCCACATCATACGTGCCATAAACCTCGAAAGAAGCAAAGGTATGTATTTCCTGGAATAAATTCCAAACCTCCTGATCATCTCAATAAGAGTTTTAAAAATTCAAAAGATGCTGCGCACTTATCAAAGCCGCGAGATTCTCGTAGAGGGCTTGGTATTTCTTTTGACGATGCTGCAGGAAAACGAAATATTCCACCTACTGCTGTTCCTCATTTCCTTGGAAGATCTCATGAACCTACTGCGTATACACCACCATGGATGAGGAGACATTCATCTGGGAAGCATTCAATGCTACCCTCTGATCCACCCAACGCCTAAGTCACATATCCAGTCAAGCTATTGACGTTAAAAGAGCGCTGAGTGGGAGGCAACCCACTAAGGTACGTTTTATTTTATTTTTCGTTTTGATTTTGTTTTTACTTATTATCTATTTTGGCTTAAAAAAAAATAAATTAAAAAATAAATTAAAAAAAAGAAAAGAAGGATCGACCAGATTCAGTGTCGATCGACACCCATTGTGTCGATCGACACCACGCGGGGACACAGGTACGTCTTCATAACCCAACACTTCGTCACTTTGTTCATAATTTCAAAAACCCGAAAAATTTCTTCCCCAAATCGCCACTTCTTCATTTGTTAACCAAATTGAGCGATTCTTTGCTCTAATCCGTGCGGATTTTTACACTCTTTCACAATCCATAGTCCTTTCATTCGATCTACAAGGTATGTTCTTCAAATCTTCCAATTTTCAATTCGACCCTAAGGTGAAAAACTTCGAATTCGACCTATTTATCTTGATTTCTTGTTTGAATGATGCTTATTTAGGGTGTTTATCATGTTTAGAATCATTACCCACTCGTGTATCATCCTTTAATTTACACAATTTGAAATTTTAAAAATTTTGAAAATTCATGATTCATGTTGCAAATTTGAGATGTTTCTTGGGTATTTTGGTTTGGATTTGGTTGATTGATGATGCTAGGACAGTTTGAACTGATCATTATTGCATAATTTAAGTTTCAAGTTCATGAACTGTCGACTTCTTGAAGTTTCGCACAGGGTGTCGATCGACATCCTTTGTGTCGATCGACACCCGACTTGGGCAGAGATATTACGTTTCGTTTTTGGACTTTGAATGTTGATTTTGCTTTGATTCTTTTGCAGATGGCCCCTCCTGTGACTAAGAGAGCTCGCCACACTGAAGCTTCCGCTTCTGGGACAGCTAATGATGATGTGATTAGCTCTCTTCCTTCTTGGCCAAAACGTGAGTGTGCAAAGATCCGAAATTTGAGACAGTGGGAAGATACACCGGCGAAGGAGGTTGCCAAAGATGAGTGCACTATGCGAGACATTGCTGAAGCCTGGGATGACTATGACACGCTCTTCTACAATGCGTGGATTGGTGTGAAGATCGCTCCTACTCGCTTTGCTTGCGAGAAGACGATGACTGCACTGGGGATCAAAGACGACATTATGGGGTTGAAGAACAGAGTTGGCATGAGCACCATAGCGACGAGGCAGTTCGATCTCTATCCCGACCTTGTTCGCCAGGTCATAGCCACTGCCAGAGTCTACTACAGGAATGAGATTGTCCGCAATGCTCTAAAAGGGACACTAACATTACTCATCCGCGGGATCCGTTACCGCATTTCACTTTCAGAGCTTTGCCAAATCTATGGGTTCGAAGAAGAGCATGAGACAGGAGTTGCTCTTCAGACACAGCTGCCAAACAACCAGGACTTATGGTCTCTATTCGGGAATGGGATCTATGATTCCAAGAGGTCCACTCATACAGACATCCGCCATCCCACTCTGCGATACTTGGTGCGCCTCTTCTCTACTACACTTCAGTGCAAGTCTGAGCCAGGGAAGATGCGGGTGGCTGAGTTGGTACTACTCTACCGCAGCATTTGGTCAGAGATCTATGAGGATTCAAACGCCCCACTCAGAGCCAACTTAGGCGCTATGTTTGCACATCACTTGGCTTCCTTGAAGACGAAGCCTTTCTCTGGTACACAGGTGAAGCCCGAGACTATTGGCTGTCTCCTCACTCCCATCTTCATGCACTTCGGGATTGACACTTCCAGCTGTACCATCGATACTTCTCGATCTTTGGTTGATATGGAGTACCTGAAGAGGACACAATGGGTGAAGCCAGAGAAGCTTTGGGTTTTCACAGAAGAGCAGAGAGTGCAGCACGCAGTTATTCTACCTGACCGCGAGCTTACTCACATCACTTCAAATATAGGGCGCCTCGCATTTCATCCTAGTCCGAGCAAGCTTAGGACTATTGCTGCTGCTAGACCCATAGGCGCATCATCTAGGCCAGCCGCAGACACCGCACGCCCTTCTTGTACCAGACGCAGAGCTCAGGCTACTACTCCTCCTTTTCAGCTTCCCGTGGCTCCTGAGATTCCTATGGAGCCAGACGTTTTCCAGAGATATGTGGTGCAGAGTTTCCAGGCGATTTGGAGCGCCATTACTACCATGTCTACATGTGGCTGCGTTCGCCCACCCACTCCACCACGTTCTTCTCCACCACATGATGAGGATGATGAGTGATTTTCCATTCCTTTTAGTGTTTTGAGTCAGTTTTTCTTTTTATCTTGAGTCTGCATTTGCTTCAGTATTTTGCTTCATAACTTGTTAAACTTATTGAGTCTATTGGATTATCTTGTGCTTTTAACTGTTTGTTTGAGTTTTTCTAACAGCTAGGAAACTTCTAACAACAATCTGACTTACCAACATTCATGTTCGAGTGGCAGAACTCTGTCTACGGACAGAGCGTCGATCGACACCATCTGTGTCGATCGACACCAACTTCAGACACAGCATCGATCGACACACCTTGTGTCGATCGACGCCACACGCAGAGTCAGGTAATCCGATTTTTCTCTTTAATTTCTAACAGTTGATTATTATTTTTCTTTTGCCAAACTCATTCTTAATAACACTGGGGACAGTGTTGTTCAAGTCTGGGGGAGGTGATTGCTAACATTGTGTTTTCTTTTGAGTTTGTTTTTGAGTCAAAAATCTGTTTTATTGAGTCAAAACTAGTTGGAACTTTCAGTTTTTCTAGGAACTAACCACAGATTGTTGACATTTGATGGACCATTGCTATAGCAATTGATCTCGGGTCTTACTAAGTAGAAAGCTGCAAAGTGGATCAGTCTAATAGGGCGAATTCAGACCCCCTTACATGAACTAGGTATGCGCAGAACTTGATTCCTCTTTCAGCTTTGATAAGATTAGAAATCTGCAGTCTCTCCTTGATCTTCCCTTAAGAGAAAAGAAAAGAAAGAAATAGTCTAAGTCTGGAATAGTGCCTTGTCATGAGCCTGTCTCCTCACAAGGAACAATATTAGTGATGCTCTTGAACACGTCTCCTCACAAGGAACACAAGTAGAGAGTAGCACTATTCCAGAGATCCCAAAAAGAATAAGAAAAAGTCAATGAAAAGATCTGTAGAACACCCAGAAAATGGGCAGCAGTTGACTAAGGGAAGAGAAAATAGGAGAGCTATAGAAAGTATATCTTGTCTAGGCGTTAAGGAAGGGAAAGAATCAGAAAAGTTCTGTAGCATTACCACTGTTAGAGTTCGAATTTTTACCAAGGAAAGGGTCTGGATTTGAACTGGGAGATTGCTAAGCTTGTGGTAAGTACATTGAACACTACCTGAAGTTGGTTCTATAGCATGTGGATTCAAGAGTGTTAACATCTGAGGCGTTCTGAAAAAGTACTTGAAAGCTCCTGTTTTCAAACCTCGACTCTATATTTAGTTTCTGTTTTGCTTGAGGGCAAGCAAAAGCTAAGTCTGGGGGAGTTGATATATCATGGTTTTTACCCATTTTTAGACCATGATATAGGTATTTTTATAGAGTCTTTTGTTAGATTTCGAGTCCTATATGAGTCTTTGCAGGATGGAGAACACTTGGAGCTAAATAGGAGAATCTGGAACGTTTTGGAGTATTTTGGAGAAGCTGCTGAAGTTATGAAGTCAGAAGGGTGAATTCTCGAGCAGTGTGTCGATCGACACACTCAGTGTCGATCGACACCAAAGAAGGTCGGCCAAAAGTGACGGTTTCCAATCAGAAAAAGGAAAGAGGCCAAGTTTTGAAGAATGACAAGATTGTCCCTGGACGAAAAATCCCTTCCTATATATAGTTTTCTGGCATTGTTTAGCCAATTACACTTTCATAATTTAGAGATTTTGAGACTTAGAGAGAGATTGTTCCAGAGCTTTTAGGGAGACAAGTCTAACTCATCAGAGCCAGATTTCGAACCCTAGTATCATTCTCTTCTATTTATTTATGCAATTTATTTCAGTCATGATTTGTGTTTCATTGATTATGTCTGAGTAGTTTGCTAGTTAGGTTAGGGTGATTTAGGGTTGATGAAAAGTCTGTAGAATTATTATCTTTGTTAGGGAAATCACTTAGATCTTCACCTTGATTTGAACTTAACTTGATTTCTGAATTGATCACTTAGGAATCAAACCTTAGGTTATTTAATAGATGCGAGAGCATTATTAGTAACTTGATCTAATCATAGGTGAGCAAAATAGCTATTTGCAAAGAGATTTGGTTTAGTTATTTTGTGAACATATCGAACCTGAACTTTAATGCTTGCTTAGATTGTTAGATTTCGCAAAGAGATTTGGTTTTCTGGAATTTAAGCATAGATAACTTCTGCAACGAGAGTTGATTGGTTTTAACTTAGTGATTCGAGTTCTAGACGGTTCTTAATAAGTCCCTAATAAAAATAATATCTGCATTCTTAGATTCATTCTGATAATTTACCCTCACCTAGCGTTTTCGGCTCTGAATCTTAAAACCGTTTTACATCACATTTACTTTATTCGCCTAGTTTAAATTACATTAATACTTATTTGACTTAGCATAATCTGAAATTAGAAACCATAGCGTAGTAACTACTTCTCTTGGGATTTCGATACCCCTTGTACTTCAACTGCTTTGCTGTGCACTTGCTGTTAATTATTTAGGGTAAAACCTGACCCTTATCACATTGGTGAGAGTTAGGACTGAAGCCAAGTGTAAAAAAATAAGTGAGAGAGAAGTTTGAGTGTTCTTATAATAAATATCCCTCTCTTGTATAATATATCTTCGAGTCTCTTATAGCCTTATACCCTTTGATCATGTTTAACCTCCTTTGATCGTATAACTAAAAAGTGTCACATAGTTTAAAATTAAAAATAAAATATTTAATTTTGGAAAACACAAAAAAAAATTAAATGAACAATTCTCAGAAAAGACAATATTTAAACAATAAATTGAAAGCACGAATTATAAAATACATGAAAAAGATTTTATAATTATTCTCATATATTTTACATTAATATGTATTTATCAAGTATTGGTACATGTCAAAACGATTATGAAAACGCGCTACATTTAATCGGATTCTTCTGACTGATTAAGATGTATTCAATGTATTAGGAAAGACAACGTCCAAGTTTGAAAAATATGCATTACGATCCAACTCTTCTTGGTCAATAATATCAAATATCCCCTCTTGTTTTATACAAATAATATATGTATATACAATAGAAAACAAAGAAAGATAAGAGAAACCACACATTATTATAAATTGCAACTAGTTAAAGTCAATGTGTATTGTTATTCTTCTTCACTCATATGTTACCATTTCCCTTGGAGAGACGTGCACCGCGTTCCCGTTGACTGACTTAGCTCTCTTTTATTAACCCAAAAGTCAACCCTATTATCTCTATTAACTCTGAATCGCATTCCTCACAAATAACAATCTCATATTAAAGTTAAAGATCATATAGTGAAAAACTAAGAAGAAAAAGATACCAAAAAAAAAAAAATGGGGAAGCCAACGACCCAAAACAATAGCTTTATAAACCACTTCAGCCATCCACACCGCCTTCAATTAATCCCGGCGACGTCTTCACCACCGTGCTCCGCCTGTAAACTCGCCGGAGGTAGCGGCCGGGTTTACTCGTGTAGGCCATGCAACTTCTATCTCCACGAGTCGTGCAGCAAGATGAATCAGGTAATTACACATCCTTCTCACCCTTCTCATACGCTTACCCTTCTCGTGGCTCCTGTTTACGACGGTGGATACTTCAACTGCGACGGTTGTGGCAGCATCGGGACTGGTTTTAGCTACCAATGTTCTCGTTGCGACTTCGACATCCACGCGCTTTGCGCTTACAAGCCGCTCTCGATCATCCACAAGTCTCATCCGCAACACAGCCTTAATCTCGCGTTTCACTCTCCCTATGGAGCCAGTAAAGGTTTCTCATGCGATATCTGTCTTAAGATCGGAAAGAACCAGTGGCTCTATCGATGTGTGCCTTGCGAATTCGATGCTCATGTCGTTTGCGTCAATGCTCATCAGCCTCACCTCCTTCAACATAGTAGTTCTGCACCAACCCCTCATGCTCATCATGGTCACACTCAGCACCAAAACTCGCTTCCTATGCCTAATCAAGGCATTAACAGGCCCAGACCTAGGCCCAATGGACCCATCGATAACCTTAATAGGCCTAGTGGGCCCATCGGTAATCGCAATAGGCCAATTGCTCAAAACGCTGCTGCATATGGACCAAGAAGACAGAACAACAACTTGGGTTATAATGGCCAGGTTGGGCCTATTGAAGTTCTTGGTCGAGAAGGACAAAGTTTTGGTCAAGGGTCAATGGACGGGAGTGTCTACGATGGTAGTGCAGGGAACGAAGAGTTTGATGGTGAAGTCGATGTTGAGGTTGAATATGAAGTTGATGTGTATGAAGGTACTGAAGATGGAGAGGCTAATGACGAGGGGCAAGACGTTGATGCTAACGGACGTGAAATTGTTGCTTATGGTGACGATGATGGTGCTGCTCGTAGTGAAAGCCAATTTGGAGGCAGCAGCGATGCTCAGAGCCAATGTACTGATTTTTCTGATCATACTGATCTTTATCCACTGTCAGTTCGTAAGAACAAAAGGTCAGGTGGTAGTAGCAAAAAAATCGTTACTCCTAATGGTCTGAATGCTCGGTCGAAGAATATGGGTCTTAATGGGCCACGAGGTGTGCTTCAAGAATCCAAGAATCCAGTCCAAAGTCCTAGAGGACCTCAACCTAGAAGGGTGCAGAATGTACGTAATAATGCAATGAGAACCGGTGGGTCTGTTGGGGTTAATAGGCCTCGTGATCCAGCTGCATTTAATGGACCTCAGGGAGTTAATGGGCCTAGTGGTGGACCCACCAATGTAATTGATAGTGGTGGCAACAACGATAACTACAACGAAGTCGATGGAAATGGTATGTATGGTCGTGAATATGGTGAGAGTTATGGTGATGATTATGCTGGTGGTGACGGTGATTGTGACTATGAAGTCGAAGGTGACTTTGTCGAAGATGGCTACGATCAAGCTTATGATGAGAGTTACGGTGAAAACGATTTGGAAAGCTATAGCGATATCACCGGAGGAAGTGAGTCTATGTATAATGGGGATGAATCTTACGAGACCATGGATGATTCACAATATAGTGGTTTAAATGATGAGACCAATAACCAGTATTTACCTATGGTTGGACCAGTCGGTGGACNACGATTTGGAAAGCTATAGCGATATCACCGGAGGAAGTGAGTCTATGTATAATGGGGATGAATCTTACGAGACCATGGATGATTCACAATATAGTGGTTTAAATGATGAGACCAATAACCAGTATTTACCTATGGTTGGGCCAGTTGCTGGCCCGGGAATGAATAACCAAAACCAGTATGGTCAGCCCGGTAGGTCGAGGAACATGGGAAGGTATGGGTATGGGCGTGGTGGTACTACAAATATGAACAGATATGGAAACATTAACCAAGGTGCAAATAGTACTCAGCCTAGAGCTATGGGTCGAACGGTCCAATATAGGCGGAACGGAGGACCTAATGAGCCGTATGGAGGGCCCAATGGACCTAATGGGCCTAACGGAAACACAGTGGTGAATTCAATGGTGCAAGGTTTGTGTCAAGGCTTTGCAATGAACATGCTCATCGGCGGTCGTGGTGATGTTAATGGTGGCGCGGGTGACGGTGGTGGATCATCAATCATGGGAGGCTTGTTTGGTGGTGAATCAGAATTTTGATTCTCAAAGAGATGAAAATTTGAAAAATTGTTTTTCTTTCGTTATATATTTTGCGCATTTGTATTACTTTTCTTTTACATTTCTTTCTCTTTTTTTTTTTTTCAACAATTTCTTCATTACCTTAAAAGTTACGGATTACAAGCAGAAGAGGGGATTAAGCTTCCTCTTTGATCACCAAGATACAAATTAAGAACTATAAAGCATAAGAGTGATAGATCTTCATGGAGGACTTCAGAGAAGACTGACAGCATATCGAAACCAAAATTCAGATGCGTCGATGAAGATTTTCCAACAAAGTCGGAAGGGAAACACTTAGTCACGATACCTTGTGACGTTAAAATCGAACTCCTACCTCTGGTTGCTTCTTTTGGCCCTGAGTAGACCACTACGCAAGAAAGAAAATCGGTAGAGAGATTAACGAGATTTACCGGTGATAATTCCGGAATGAGACCAACTCCATGAGAGTTGGAAGATGGTGAATAATTTTTCTCCCAAAAGGAAGAAATCACTACCACGTAAACAAGCTTCTTTGATAACTGATTCTTTGAAGCTGAGCTTGCTACGGAAAGGATATGAGCCATACCCAAGAATATACAACACCGGACAGAGATTCGAGTGAAATCGACGGAAACACAAAGTTCCGCTGTCCTTTCGCCGGTGAGGAGTAGGACTATAAGCTTCTGCAGACCGAAGCTTTTAGAGGATGTGATGATGGGCGTCAGCAAACGCAAATAGATCCCGGCGACAAGGCCAAGGGAAGCGACAGCAAATGAAGATCTATAACCTGGACCAAGCCCAAGCAAAGGTGAAAGGCAACGACCCTCATGGGGCATAATGGGCCAGGCCCACAACAAAGCTTTGCCGGAGGAGATCGGGAAGGTGGAGACAATTGCCGGAATGGTTGCGGTTCCATTATCGGAAGCACATCTCAGGCCTGCAAGATCGAACACAGCAGAGACCAAGGATGAGACGAAGCGCCGGATCCCCAATAACGTACAACGCCCGACCAATTTGAGATTGAAATCCAAGTCGGGAACAAGCTGTCCCGATGTCCTGTCACCGGCGAGGAGTAGGACTGCAAACTTCAGAAGATTGAAGCTGAGGGAGAGGAGGGAGGAGCTGGTAGGGAAAGTGGGTGGTGGGTTGAGGAGGCGAGAGCAAGGCAGATCTGGAAACAGACCAGCGGCCATGATTCTTACCATGGAGAGGAGGGTGGCTGGTGACAGAGGCAGAGGGTGAGAGGAAGTCTGAGAGACCATAGCCCGTAGATCCAGCGGATCTGGCGGATCCGGTGGCTCCCAGAGAGTCGGGGGCACTAGAGGCGGGTTCCTCCGGTGAAGAGAGAGAGACAACGCTCGCTCAGTCTGTTCCGACGTGTTGCAGAGACGGATCCGAAGCTCAGTCCTCAAAAGCTTGGATCTCATCGATTCAAAACACGCCAAGATAGAATGAGGGAAGATGAAAACAGAATCTCGCCGGAGAAGATGAAAACCCGAAGCAAAGAACAGCGGTGAGCTTAGATGAAGAGGCGGAAAAAGAGGAGGCACCGTCGGAAATTCATCTTGAAGGAGAAGAGATGAAGATCGGCGGCAGCCTCGAAGTCTGTGTCTGTGAGCTTTTCTCTGTTTTCATATCGATTACATGATGTTTATTTCATTTCTTTCTCTTTTACTTTCTCTTTTTATTCCATTACTAGGTGATAACCTGCGCTCTGCGCACGATAAATAATTTTATTATTTATTTAGTTTCGTATAATTTAAAAATTAAACTATAGTAAAATATTTTAGTCTAATTTTTTTTTATATATTAAAATCACACATATCGTAGTATTTTTAATTGTAACCTAGAAAATATATTTTCATTTGTTAAAATTTTCCTACTTTTTTTTTAATTAAAATCAAACATACCGAAGTCTTTTTTATTGTAAACATATTTTCTGCCTAAGCAAAAAAAAAGTATTGTGTATATCATAAATTGTGTATAAATTATATTTCATTAAATAATATTTTTAAAAACTGTTGTTTTATTCATTTTTAAGAAAGGTATTGTGTAATATGATGTATATTATAAATCATCACATAACCTAAAATTCGATTTTAATGAATCTAAAAATTAAAACATAATTTTCTGGTTATATTAAAAGTAATAAATTGATAAAGACATATAATGTAATTAGTCTAATGAAAAAGTAAAATTGTATTAAAAATGGGAGAATAAGTGTGGTGGTGGTGACACATCAGCAAAATGGCACCATTGTAAATATTTCAAAAAAATTCGTTTTAATTTGTTATAATTTTCTAATTTTTTGTATTGAAATCACACATATCTAAGTCTTTTTATTGTAATCATATTTTTCCACACATATCTAAGTTTTTTTTTATTGTAAACATATTTTTCTGCCTAAGAAAAAAATAATATTGTGTATATAATAAATTGTGTATAAATTATATTTTATTATATCATAAATCATCATATAACAGAAAATTCGATTAAAAAAAATCAGAAAATTAAAACATAATTTTGTGGGCATATTAAAAGTAGTTAAAAGTAATAAATACTTAAAACCATATAATGTAATTAATCTAATAAAAAAAGTAAATTTGTATTAAAATAATGGGAGAATAAGTGTGGTGGTGACACATCAGCAAAATGGCACCACTGTAAATAGTTCAAAAAGTAAGTCTAGTCTCTAAAAATGTTTCTCAATTAATATATAGGGATATGCACTAGCATTCGATCCGCGCGTGCGCGGAGATGTTTGCAAATCCAGTTTCCAATGTTTCTATTTCTTATATTTGTATTATTCTGTAATGTTTAGTATTTTTTATTTTTTGTTGCTAATTATTCCTTTTTTTTTAAATAGTATGAGAAGGCATTTAATTTGCTGTTTCTTGCATATATATTTTTTTCTTTCTTTCCTATTACTTATAAAAAACTTAGAAAGATGTGAAATAGTTTTTTTTTGTCATCAGATGTTAAAGAGTTGTCTATTTGAATTAAAACTGTATTTTTCATTTGGAAAGAAGTGTAGGTTGTTTTTGTTAACAATCCAAATAGCACTCAGTTTACATTTAATTAATTGCTAACTAACATATTATAGTATAGTAACTCAAGAGATAGACGTCTCATTTTTTCCCAAAACCAGCCTGATAATCTGAGAAAACTGTAGAATTTTATAATTTTTTTCTTCTAAAAACGTGATTTTGTTTCTCTTTTTCTAATTTGCTTACAAACTGAGACCATAACCACTCATTTTGGGCTGGATGTTTGTTTTAAGGCACATTATAATAGATAATGTGGTCTTTTTCCCCTCACTTTTAATTTCTGATTCTATTTTAGTTATTAATAAAAACAATATTAATTATTAAAAAGTGCTCCGCTCGTTCTCCTCTCTTCATTTCACGCCGGTTGATTGAATTCTGAAGCTGTTATGATCAGCCAATAATAATCTGGCGTAGGAGACGTTTAACGGCAAGAGGCCTGTGTGTGAATTGGATCTTCCTGTAGGGTAAGTATCCATGTAAATTATGTAATTCTGTTTGGCAATTTTATATTCCTTTCCTTCGGGGTATATTTACTGGGAACGTTTTCTCCCCTTATTGCTCCAATGTTTCTGGTTGTTCGTTCTGAAAATACCGAATTCTGTGAATTTGCTTTCTTCTAATTCATGAATTACAGAATTCTAAAAAAACAAAGTAGAATCATTTGGGTGTGGCTGTTATCTCAGTATTCGAAGTAGTAGGAATTGAAAGGGTTACCTAGGAGAAGTAGGACAATTCCCATGAATTCTCCATCTTTTTATATCTTGCGAGCTTTCCAGAAATGTAAAAGCCTACCGATAACTTGTTGAGTTGAGCGACCGAGACGGGATAATCAAAATTGGCGTAGGTAGCATTGGCTGGAATAGCAACGACGTCAATGTCAGACATGTTTAGTTTTTGTGGTGTGAGGTTTTCTTTGTTTGAGTGATTGGAATTGAAGATTTAGGGATTACTGGTGTCAGGACGGCTATTTATAGTGATAATTTAGGTAACGTTAGAAGGGAATTTGATGAAAGAAAGGGAAGAGTTTGCTGTAATTATATGGTGTTACAGTAGAGAAATTAAATGAATCATAATGATTTTGGGTGGCGGTGAGAAAGGGTAACGTTTGCTTAGGTGAATGCATGTTTGATCTTCAGTGGTCGGTGTTGTGGCAGGTTGCGAGGAAGATGAGAAGGGGTGGGGAAGGCGTTTTTGTTTTGCTTGATTAGGTTTAAACACTTTTGGGCTTATAAAATAGTTTGATGAGGAGTTAGAGCAACCACAATGGAGACTTATTAAAATGAAGTTCTTAACTATGAAAATATATTATTTTAATACAACTTAATATTTACAATTAATTTTTAATATATAAAATAAATTGAGCTAATAATAACATGACAAGTGTTTAAGAGTGTCTTAAAATTTAAGAATTGGTTTTATTTAGGATCTTCTCTATCTTCTCTTTCTTACTTTTTGATTTTTCTTTTCTTTTTTTCTTTATTTTTTATGTTAAGAACCAATGTGGGTGTTTTCATTGTGGATGGCCTTACGTATTTGTTAAAAACCCAAAGAAAGAAAATGCATTTGTTAGGGGTATGTGGCCGTTTTTAGGGTTGAATAGATTTATCACTCATGAGGCCCAAATAATTAGATGCTGACGTGGATAGCTCCACAGGAGAGAAGATCCCCTAATTATATATACTAGGTCTTTTATCCGAGAATATCCACATGTGTTAATAATTTGGTTTAATCTTGTTTTAGTTAGTAATTTTAAAATTATCAACCGCTAATGGATTTAAAGAAATTTTTTTAATAAAAATGTATTTTAAAGATGATGTGTCGTTTTATCCAACTTATATTTGTTTATAAGATGATAAATTTTGCTAAGTAAAATAATAATATATTCAATTTATTTTTACCTAATTAAATAACTAATTTATCAAAATAATAATATGTTTTTTCAACATGTTTCAATTATATGTAATGTGTATAAATAAAATTAGAAGAAGAATTGTTTGACATTTTAGAAAACTCAAACAAAAAAAAAATTAATGTTTATATCGTATCTTTCAACATCTTTTTCATAAATTTAATATTTTTTGTTAAAACCCGGATAACTCCAACAACATACAGATGAATGATCATTCAGTTGCTAATATGCACACTGAGCTAAGTAAAGATGTATTTGAGATAATCGAAGAAGGGGAGTGAGATATCGTGAATAACTAAAGACTGTGTATAACTTTGTTGGGAAGTTGCAATGATCATATAAGACAGCTTCTTACTTCTCCACCATGTCTTCCACAAGTTTTATCTTATATTTTTCTTTATTTTTATCATTCATGTGAGTTTTATTTGCAACATGCTATTAGATATTTTTTTTTTCAAACCTTTAGGATGGTGTGTACTCTTTGAATGATTTATCATTGATTAACTTCTATATGTTTTCTTCACGTTTGAGTAACCTGTCTAGGTTTGTCAATTTGCGTTTGATTCATAAAACTGCTATATTTTATTATTTAAATGGAATTTTAGAAGGTTTTACTCATGTGTTGTTTGCGTGGATTCAAATATCGTTAGTATCTATTTATATAAAATTAGATTTTTCTACTTGTTGTGTTTTAAGTGGAAAATTATTTGTGTAGTGTTTCCAAATATTACTTACATTTTTTTGCTGCATATAAACTGCGAATACACTATTTTGATGTTTTTATTATACATTTTAGCTGTATCTTTACTTGAATGACATGAAATATTAATTTGTTTGCATAGTGTTCAATTTTGCTTTGCGTGGGCTCTTTGAATTTGGTATTTCACAGTAAACATTTGATGAGGTTAAACTTATTTAGTATTTTTTTATAAAAAAATTACATAAAAAGAGTTCTAAACATTTGATGAAGTTTAAAAATTATATAAAACCGCGCATAGCCAAATCAATTGCTAAATTGTTACAATTGGCCCGCTGATTAAAAAAAGCCATAAAGGATTGTTAAAAAAACCATAAAGGATTAATAGTGAATGAAGTTTGTATTTGAAATTATAAGTTGTGTGAGTCTAGAGAAAAACGTATTTACTCTTTAAGTTGTAGCCTGTAGGTGAATTTCTGTTTTGTTTTTAGCCACACCATTGAAGTTTTTCTCATTGTCGATGAGGACCACTTTTCCAATGACATCTAAACAGAGTAATTATAGTGTTAGAACATGATAGTATAATAGATATGTGTACATGGAGAGAAGAAATAATTTTACCGTATAGGTCTTTGTTCTTGTCAACTGCTTTTTTAAACTCGTCATAAGAACGGATCCTAAACATTTGCCTCTCGATAGTATGATCATGCTGATCGGACTTAACCAACTCTGTTTGGTGAGTGAATTGGATTATAAACTTGTGAGTAGACACCCTATAGCTAGTTTTGTTATGAATGACCATAAATTTTTTAATCTTGTAGACAACATCGGCCTCGAGGTTTGACTCATAGGAACCTATTCGGTTAGCTGACGGTTCAATTATATTGTTTTGGATTTCAATTTTTCTTTTCTGTTATAGAGTTTCATTAATTGATTTGGCAGAAGAAGAAGCGTCTGAAACAGCTATTGTTTCAATGGGTTTGATTGGTAACGTAGCGTTACCAAAAAGCTGTGATACGATTTATACCGTTTTAATAGTTACCAATTACAAAAGCTTTACCGAAAGCGTTACTAACAGTATTACACTCAGCTTTTTTTTACCGCTTTTGTTTACAGCTCTTTTTTACAGTTTTAACTGTTTCATAAGCACTTATCAACTCCAGCTTACCGCTAAAAGATCCAACTTACCGCTAAAAGTCTCATACCGTTTTAGGTTACCAATCAAACCCAATAACTTTTTCTATCTCTTTAAAAATTCTTTTGATTTAGCAAGTTCTATGACCTATTAAATTTCACCGATATGCTTATTTCTAAGCAATATCAATACCTTAAATGGGAACATTTCGTTTTATGTTGATAGGAAATTTAAAACACACCTTTTTATTTTAGTTTTTTCATATTATTGTTTTTCCATTTTAGTGTTACATATATAAAAACAATAAGTAATTGCTCTAATTGTATTGAATTTTCCTGTTTTTTTTTTCCATTTTAGTGTTACATTCAAATAAAACTAAAATGTTGCTCTAAAACTAAAATAAAACTAAAATGTTATATTCTAGTAGTCTTACTATTATGGAAAACAGTAAGTAATGTTGCTCTAATGGTATTGAATTTTCCTTTTTACTTTAAAAGTGACTTTTCTTTGTTATAGAAGCAAAATTATACCTAATTTGATTAATTAATTAATTATAAATTATGTAAATAATTATATATTTCGTTTTATGATAATAAGAAATTAAAAATGCATTTTTTATTAGTTTAGCTTTTTCATAGCATTGTTTTTGCATTTTAATGTTACATATATAAAAACAGTAAACAATTGTTCTAATGGTATTGAGTTTTCCTGTTTTTTTTTTTCCATTTAAGTGTTACATTAATGCAAACAATAAGTAATGTTGCTTCAATGGTATTGAATTTTCTTTTTTACTTTAAAAGTGACCATTTTTTTTGTTATAGAAGCCAAATTATACTTTGATTAATTAATTAATTATAGATGATGTAATTAATTATATACGATGACGTGTACCAATAGAATTGAATCTTTTAAATCATATGTGAACACTTTTAGAGGTCTATGGCATCAACTTTTATTAGTAACTAGATGAATGCCCACACAAATGTGTGGGTTTTCTTTTTAATATATTGTCTAATATTTAAAATTTAACCGTAGTTTTATATAAAATTTAATTTTATATTTGTTTTTTTGGATGGTCATCATATGCAAAGAAAAGATTGTTTGTTTTCTTAGGATGATCTTGTTTTGATCAGCTTTTCTATTGATTTTTTGTCTTTAAGAAAACTTATCAAACACTTATTCTACTAAAAACCGTTAAGTTCTTCAATTATAACTATAATGTGGTAATCTAGAGCATCATAAACAAATCTAAATAAAAGAATCCACAAATACTATATAGTATATACATAATACTAAATATTATGATTTTGAACTCAATACGCATATTCTCTAAATAAATAGATAAACTTATTATAATCAATTTTTCTATTTTCATTGAAACCTTCACAATTTCCATTGAAATTAAAACGTTAAGTAAATGAATATTCCAACCAAATAAAAAACTAAAAATCAGTCCTATAATACCATAATACACAATAATTTGTATATAACATGAAGATACACAATAATTTGTGAGCTAAAAGAACAAAGTATTAGCGAATCTCACTTTTATGTAAAACTTACTCACGTATACTAAATTAATGTCTATTGGTTTTTTTTAACCAACCTATCAACAAATGTTCCACTTTTTTTTGTTATAAGAAATAGAAAATATCAAAAGTGGATGTTAAAAAGCCATCACGATAAATATATCAGAACATAGGAGAAATAAACATGTAAATAAAAAAATATATTTAGCTTTAATTTAGATTTGACCACAAAAAAAGTTTTAATTGAGTTTTGACCAAGAAAAAAAAAGCTTTAATTAAGTTTTATATTTTTAAAAATAATAAATAAGTTAGATGATGTGTCATGGAGAGAAGTGCTGATGTGTCACTCCCTTGTGAGCCACACTCACTCTTTATATAATAGATAATAGATGATTTCTAAAGCATTATTTTTAATAAATATAAATAAATATTTCATACATATACATTTAAAGAAGTGTAGTAAACAAGATGAAACGTCTATGGGAGTTGGATAGATTGCTTGGGATCACGATCAGGGCCAGCTCTGAAAATTTGGAGGCCTAAATTAAAAAAAAAATATATATATATATATATATATATATTTAGGGGGTTTTGAAAATTTTAAAAGTTTTGGAGGCTTTTTGTTACTAATAAAATAAAATTGGAAGTTTTATTGTAATACTAATAAACTGAAAAAATTTGAAGACTCTAAACTAATGTTTCATTAGGCTTGGCCCAGAGCAAGCTCTGATCACAATGGCAACCATATATAGTCTCGTCATTCCTGTCTAAACAAGTATTGTCTCCACTAGAAGTAGAAGCTTCAGGTTTTCTACACGTCCTACAGGTAGTTTGTACTCAGGGATGGAGAAGAGTGTGGTTTGAAGGTGATAATATAGAGAAAACCGTGACATATTCTAGATCTGATACGAATTAAAAATTATAGGCCTTCTAAAATTATAGTTGCTTAAAAACTTATGTTTGCCAAAAAAAAATATATACAATACTCTGATTTTTTATTAGTGTTCGCTTTGTTAAATATCTTTTTAATTCTTTATTATCAAATAATTATATTTAAGATTTTATTGTACTTTTTTAAATGGATATAAAAAACAAGTGGATCCTAAAAAGTTATAAACAACTTGACCCCTAAAAGTTTTTCAAGAATCATGGGCAATGTTTTATATGTATCTGTTCAAGCCCGACTTTGTTATAGAGAATTGGTTTTATTGATCAACAAAAGAGAAGATAGTACATAAATCGGAAATATTTTGGTTAATATAAGATGGTGGATGTCAAAGTTTCCTCAATGCTCATTGGATCATGTAAACATAGAAAGGAATGAAGTAGCGGATATTTTAGCTAAGAAAATGTATGAAGTTTCTTTGTATTCTTGTTATCATTCTCTGATTCTCCTCATTTTTGGTTGAGAAACTCAGTATTAATGAGAGATCCCAATCCCGCTATCTTAGCCGAGAGTGGTCCTCACGTGTTAAACCGTTTTAAAATAAATAATAAGTAGTAAAACGAACTTATTACATACGTTTTTATTGACAAAAATTATTTTATTAAAATAGAATCGAAACTCAAAGTTTAATGACAATGAAATCAACGTTTAAAGTTAAAAATAGTAATAACTGAAATATCTTTTAAAAACTTTAAATAAAACTGAAACACCCTTTTTGTTCCCGGAAATAGCACCGATCCGACTTTAACTCAAGTCACTCACCTGAAAAAGGGAAAGAGGGGTGAGTAACAAGTTACTCAGTGAAACGATCATACCTGTCTACTTGATTTATACGAAGCATTAATCATAATCGCATATGCATATCCTTAACCTAACTATTAGACAAAAATCAATCAATATGCAAACACAAGTTCAAAGAAATCCTAACAAACAAGTTCTCACTCACAAGAACGTCACACCTTTAAATCTGGTGACTCGTCAGCCACAATCTCACAGGCCCGTCAGCCCTTGTATTGGCTACACTTCCTCTGTGTGCAGTCCAACCATGGTCTCACTTCACGCAACGTCTTTCGTGACGACCAGCAAACAATCCGTACATAGGACGGAATCAATCATGTGCTCTAGTGCGCCTATTCTAACACCAATCAACAATTCAAACATCATTTCTCAATCATCATTTATATTCTTTTTAATTAACAATCAATCTCTAATATCTAGGTTCGGCACATACATACTTAGCTAAGCCTCACACCACTTATAGATCACAAGTCCCGCCTCACCTTTGCTTTTCGGAAAGGTTGACACGCTAAAAGGAAACGGCGATAACTCTCTGGATAAAACTCAGAAACACAATCGGAAGGATGATATGGAAAGGTGACAGCAAGGGATTTCCAACGGTATCTTGATAGGTTCCTGCAGCTCTCTGGATCGTCGGGAAAATGGACTGCAATGTCTTCTTCGAAACTGGGAAAAAACAAAATTCTGAATTGACAGAATGATCCTCTCGGATTGAGATGACCATAACTAACTGAACATACCTTCTTAAATAACGACTAAAGCGGCTCTGGAAAGCTTGGAGAGTCCTCTTTCCATCAACACCAAGATCACGATCTGGTTCGTTCTTAGTCGACAGGAAACGGACTCGAAAGTCGGCAGCTCGGAGGTTCGGTCTACATAAATATGTTTCGGGAAAATGCACATAACTCTCAGTATACAACTCTAAATGATAAGCCGTTTTCTGCTATAGATCGATAAAGGAGTTGAGAACTTACCCTAAATATTTCACGCCAAAAAAAATCCGATCCGACCAACCGTTTCTCTACTGCACCAAAACGGGTTAGAACTTCCTCTTTTGGCCTTCTAGGTTACTACTCCTTCAAGGTTGCCGGTGTGGCTCGATTTTGCCAGGGCTTCACCAATGATATGCTATCTGCCTCCTCAAGGTCGTGACTCCTCTTTATATAGAGTGGAGGGAGTGGATTTCTTGGTGGCCATGGAGAGAAATGATGAGTTTTGGTGGTGGGAATAAAAGTGGAAAGGTGAGAAATGATGAGTTTTAGTGGTAAATTAGGAGTGTTTTAAAAAGAAAGAAAGTGGTTTTAGTGGGTTTGGGGTTGTCATAATTCTCCCCTACTACAAAGGAATTCGTCCTCGAATTCGGGGAATGACTCTTCAACTTCTCCTGCACTTTGTTTATGTCCAATCATGTAACGTATTCTTCCTTGTTGTCTCATCGTGACATCACAACGCTTCCATTGCGCACTCTAACTCCTGAGCTGACGGTTGGAACTTGATCGCCTCGGGTTATGCAAATTTGTCTTTCTCGATTTCTTAACTCCTCCTTGGATACCAACACCTTGTAAATTTAGGCACATAGCTCACAGAACAAAGTGGTGGCTGCAACCCTTCACAAAATTCTAGTTTTTCACGGCTTCCTACTTCTAGATGACTCGACTCAATATACGACTAACATGCATTTAAAACAAGAACCATGCAACTTGCATATGCTAAATGCTTAAATAAGACTAACCAGCAATTTGATTTGCATTCTCGCCGAATTGTTCAGCATACTTGTCCTCTGTTGCGCACTCAGCTTCCATCGTATACATACGGGGTCCCAAAGCTGGCCTCTTTGCAGTTGGCGGCAACTGATTCATGTCCTGGCTGCCTTGTGCTGCTCCCACTAGTCTCACTCTGCAGTTCTTAGCGGAATGTCCCAACTTTCCATATGTGCCACAAGTGATTCCCTTATCAGGACAATACCTTCTGGTATGCCCTTGCTTCCCGCAAGTAAAGCACGAATCCAACTCTGCCTTACAGGATCCATGGTGAAACTGATGTAGCGACATCCTTATGAGCTGAAGCATACGTATTAGTTTTTGGGTTCTTAGTTTCATTATTTCCATTTTAGAGTATTGTTTCATTATTTCCTTTTTGTGGCTTTTGATTCACCGACTTGGTGCTAGGGTTTTGGTTTTCTTATGTTAGTATAAATAGAATAGCTGCAGCTCAATTGTACGGTGGTTTTTTATTGAATAAAGAAAAGAGAATTCTTTCTCAAACTCTTGTGCGAATTCCTCAATTCACTCAAGATCTATCGGCAAGTTAATTAAGGTTCTTCAAATCCTTAGTTTCTTGTCTTTCACGCTTTTAGCTGCTGCATTAGTTGGTATCAGAGACAGCAACGTTCCTTCATCATGCCGCCTAAGAAGGTTCTTCAACAACACTTCGATGAGCAAAACACTGCTCTTCGGGAGGTTTTTTCTGATTTTTCACAAGAGTTGCGCCAAGTGCTGCGAGAATCTGTTGAAACCGTCGTGAGAACTGTTCTTCAGGTTAACGTGCAGGCTCAACCAACTCGATTTAATCAGAATAATCCAGAGGTTGATGGAGATTCAGACGGGGAGGGAAACAATCCGTTGGCTATGCGAAACCAGCAACATCGACAACAGCGACAAGTGGTAGGTGATGATCACCGATGGGAGTCGGGTTTTCGACTCGACCTTCCGGAGTTTACAGGCGGCTTGAAACCCGAGGAGTTTCTTGACTGGATTAGTACGACGGAAGAGTTGTTAACATTCAAAAGTGTCCCTGATGCTAAACGTGTTCTTTTGGTAGCAACACGGTTCAAGGGCAGAGCTTCGGCGTGGTGGCAAGAACTCAAAGTCCAACCCGTTCATTCCGGTAAAGCACATGTTGATTCGTGGGAGAAATTAAAGAAGCATATGCGTCGCACTTTCCTGCCTTACAACTACGCACACACAATCTACACGCAATTCCAGAATTTGCGCCAGGGCAATCGAAGCGTTGATGAATACGCGTCTGATTTTTTTTTCTCTTTTAGCCCGAAATAACTTGTTTGAAATAGAGGAGCACTCTGTTTCACGGTTTATTGGAGGGCTGAAATTACAGATACAAAATCAGCTTTTGCTTTTCAACCCTTCATCAATCTCTGAAGCCCATCAACGAGCCGTTCTCATTGAGCAAAACTTGTGTGGGTCATCTTCTTCATGGTCTACTTCGAGTTCTCGTTACCGTACTACTGCCCAAGGGGAGATGGGAAACAACGTCAAAACAGAGCAACTTCCATTGCCGAATACTCATGACAGTACAGGCGTTAATGTTTTACCCAAACCTACTCGAGCGTTAACTTTTAAATGTTTTAATTGTGGTGAAACGGGTCATCGCCAATCTACTTGCCCCAAACATGTATTGTTTGCTGAAGACGAAGTGGTGTTTGATGAGGAGCTGGAACCACAAACACATACTGAAACAGAGGAACAAGTTACAGGGGATATCGGTACAGCTTTGGTTATTCGAAGACATTGTCTTTTGCCGAAAGTCATAGAAGAATCGTGGTTGCACACCAATCTGTTTCGTACCACGTGTACCATTCGCGGAAGTTTGTCGACTTATTGTTGATTCGGGAAGCTGCACGAACATTATCTCTGAAGAGGCAGTCGCTAAATTGGCTCTTTTTACCGAACCTCTTCCGCCTTCGTATCGTCTTGCCTGGCGTAATACTAAAACAGATTTGCGTATTGCGCGACGGTGTCGTGTTCCTTTCTCTATTGGCTCCAACTACAAAGATTTGGTTTGTTGTGATGTCATTCTGATGGATGCGTGTCACATTCTACTAGGGCGTCCATGGCAATATGATCGCCATACCATTCATGATGGTTTTGCTAACACTTATACGTTTAGTTTTGAGGATAAACGGATTTCGCTTATTCCATCACAGGAGACGTCTCAGCCTGCAACTTCGGAGACGACTCCTCCACCTTTGCAGACACCAACAAACCTTCCACAACCTGTGTTGTTTGTTAACCAGTCGCAGTTTCTTGAAGAATGTGTCCATGAACGTGGCGGTTTGGCACTTATTCTCAAACCGGCTTCACCACCATCCATGTGCGATATTCCTCAAGCTATTAAGGATATTGTAGCCGAGTTTAGTGATGTTTTCCCTGATGAACTTCCGCCTGGTCTTCCTCCTTTGAGAGATATTCAGCATTGCATTGATCTGACCCCTAATGCTGCATTACCTAATAGGCCGCATTATCGTATGTCTCCTCAAGAACACGACGAATTACGCCGTAAGGTTGAGGATTTATTGTCAAAAGGTTACTTGAGAGAGAGCCTTAGTCCTTGTGCAGTACCCGCTCTTCTCATCCCCAAGAAAGACGGTACTTGGCGTATGTGCGTAGATAGTCACGCTATTAACAAGATTACGGTGAGATACAGATTTCAGATTCCACGTTTGGATGATCTCCTTGATCAGATTGGTTCGGCAACAATTTTCACGAAGCTTGATCTTAAAAGCGGCTACCACCAAATTCGCATCAGACCGGGAGATGAATGGAAGACAGCTTTTAAAACACATGAAGGCTTATTTGAGTGGCTTGTAATGCCCTTTGGATTGTCCAACGTGCCAAGCACATTTATGCGTGTTATGAATCAAGCATTGAGGCCTTTTATTGGACGATGTGTAGTGGTTTATTTTGATGATATATTGATTTTTAGCTCGTCTCTTTCCGAACATTTGGAACACTTGCGTGATGTGTTGTCGGTGTTAAGGCGAGACAAGTTGTTTGGAGCCGCTAAGAAATGTGCATTTGGTGTTTCTCAGGTTTTGTTCCTCAGCTATATTGTGTCACAACAGGGGCTTGCGGTTGATCCAGCAAAAGTCGAGGCTATTCGTTCTTGGCCTACCCAGCGGACAGTGACATAAATTCACAGTTTTCATGGTCTCGCATCTTTCTATCCCATGTATGTGCATCATTTTAGTAGTATTATGGCTCTTATTACTGATTGCATTAAGGCATCGTCATTCACTTGGACTGAAGCGGCAGAAGACGCGTTTCAAGTCATTAAAACTAAGCTCACTACTGCTCCGGTGCTGACCCTTCCCAACTTTGATCTTGCGTTCGAACTCCACACCGACGCATCTAAATCGGGGATCGGAGCTGTTATAAGTCAATCAAATAAACCGGTGGCTTTCTTCAGTGAGAAAATCTCTGGTTCTCGCACAAGGTATAACACTTATGATGTAGAGTTATACGCAGTGGTGCAAGCGATAAAGCATTGGAGACATTATCTTTTTCATCGCGAGTTTGTTCTCTATACGGACCATGATGCTCTTAAACATATGGGTTCTCAAGATAAGATTTCTTCTCGTCATGCTTCGTGGTTTGCTTACCTCCAACAGTTCACGTTTGTAATCAAACATAAAGCCGGTACACTTAACAAAGCCACGGATGCTCTCAGCCGTCGTCACTCTTTATTGGCTTCGATGCATGTTTATGTGGTTGGGTTCGCGGTTCTTCCTGATCTATATCATGTTGATCCATTTTTTGGGAAAATTTGGACTGATATTCAGCTTGGACATGGTGATGATTACATTGTTGTCGATGGCTTTGTGTTCAGAAGAAACCGCCTGTGTATTCCAGATTGTAGTCTTCGTTTGCAAGTGATTCGCGAGATCCATAATGAAGGACACATTGGTCGTGATCGTACATTACAATTGGTAACTTCTTCTTACTTTTGGCCGTCATTGCGACGTGATGTGGAGCGTTTTATTTTGCGTAGTGGGATTTGTCAAGCTTCTAAAGGGCATGCTTCTAACGCTGGATTATACATGCCCTTACCAATCCCTTCTCAGCCTTGGACTAACATCAGTATGGATTTTGTTTTGGGTTTACCTCGTACTCAACGCGGACACGATTCAATCTTTGTAATTGTGGACAGATTTTCCAAGATGGTTCACTTTGTGCCTTGTAAGAAGACGACAGACGCAGTACAAGTAGCCATTTTGTTCTTCCGCGAGATTTTACAAGCTTCATGGTCTTCCTTTGTCGATTGTCTCTGACAGGGATTACCGCTTTTTAAGTCATTTCTGGCGATCTTTGTGGCGTTTACTTCGTACTACTCTTGACATGAGCTCGGCCTATCATCCTCAATCTGATGGCCAAACTGAGGTTACTAACCGAGCGCTTGGTGATCTTTTACGTTGCTTGGTAGGTGATAACATCCGTTCGTGGGATTCAGTTCTTTGTCAGGCAGAATTTTCACACAACCATGCAGTCAATCGTAGCACCGGGTTTAGTCCTTTTCACGTCATTTATGGTTTTATACCACGTGGACCCATTGACTTAAACATTGCTCCCGATAGAACTCGTTCTCACGGAAGGGCCTATGACTTTGTCGAAGAATTCGCAACTGTTGATCAACAGGTCAAGAAGAACTTGGAGGCATCGACGATTAAGTATAAGGCTGCCGTTGATACTCGACGACGTGATGTCCAATTTCAGGTTGGCGATAAAGTATGGGTTGTCCTCACCAAGGACCGTTTTCCTCCACATTCTTACAACAAGTTGAAGGCGAGGAAGGTTGGACCGCTCGAAGTACTTGAAAAGATTAACAACAACGCTTATCGACTGCGTCTCCCTCCACACATGAATACTTCTGATGTCTTCAATGTCAAACACTTGGTTCCATACGTTTCTGATGGGGATGATTCAAATTCGGGGACGAATTTTCTCTTACCCGGGGCGACCTGATGTAGCGACATCCTTACGAGCTGAAGCATACGTATTAGTTTTTGGGTTCTTAGTTTCATTATTTCCATTTTAGAGTATTGTTTCATTATTTCCTTTTTGTGGCTTTTGATTCACCGACTTGGTGCTAAGGTTTTGGTTTTCTTATGTTAGTATAAATAGAATAGCTGCAGCTCAATTGTACGGTGGTTTTTTATTGAATAAAGAAAAGAGAATTCTTTCTCAAACTCTTGTGCGAATTCCTCAATTCACTCAAGATCTATCGGCAAGTTAATTAAGGTTCTTCAAATCCTTAGTTTCTTGTCTTTCACGCTTTTAGCTGCTGCATTAGAAACCTTGCACACAATCGACATTGTGGTGGTCTTCCCTCGTCTTGCACAGCTCCACGGTAATCCTGATTTTGCATATAGCTTTGCGCCAACGTAGCTGCTCTAGCTTGAGCACTCCTTACCAGTTTGTCCTCATCCTCTATTCCCTTCTCGGTTAATGCAGCCTTTTCCACCAGATCAATCACTGATCCGTAGTCCAGGAGCTGACAGCGGTTTCAGATGTCCACTCTCAATCCAGCCATAAACTTTTTCACCAGACAAACCTCATACATTTCTCTCCCAGCAAACCTTTTCAGACGGTTGAACTCTTGAGCATAATCTCTCACAGTGCGGTTTCCTTGCTCCAACTTCAAAAACTCTGCCTCAAGCCTGTCTTCAGCCTCCTGAGGAAAGTACTTCCGGTTAAACTCCTGCCTAAAGTCATTCCACTGCAACGCAATCCCTTCTGGACCTTCAATTATTCCTTCCCACCACTCGTGAGCCTCATCCATTAAGTACAAAACTGCCAATTCCAATTTGTACCCCACTGGGCACCTTGTCGACGCAAAGGTGCGCTCCAATAGCTTCCTCCAATGGTCTGCTCTCACTGGATCAGTCCCACCACTGAAAGTCTCCATGCCCAACTCTTTCATGAGCCTCATCACTTCATAGTATGATGGTACTTGCGGATCATACTCATGCGCCTGATGTGGCATCTGCATTGGAGGTGCATCATTTTTGGGGACCTGTTGTTGTCCCGCCGCTGCTCCTTGCGCCATTCCCGGAACTGCTCCGGCCACGGGAAGTCGTTCCAGCAAAGGTCCAAGCAATTGTTGAATTCCTTGCATCACGGCTGCTCCAACTGCTGCACCTATGGCCGCGGGATCAACTGCTTGAGCCGCAACTGCTGGCTCCTGACCTTGTGCAGCCACATTCTCTTCCACAACACCTAGTTCTTCATTCACTAGGTTAACTGCATTCATGTTCTGCTTGCCATTTCTGTTACCGTTGCGCCAAGATCCCACCATTCTGAAAAAGAAACACTCGGATCAAATCTTCAATCTTTAGAGGCTACTTGCTGACTCAAACTCAAGCGTAGATCGGAGGTGTTTTTTTTTTTTAATAAATAAATCCTTTGCCCTTTTTTTTTAAGGAAATAGCATTAGATAGCCATATTGGCAACCGAAATTAGGAAAGTAACAAAAAAAAAACAAGGTCATGATACAGCATGCATAACATGTATTAATTCCCATTTTACCCCTACCTTTGTGATATATCATGGTTTTTACCCGTTTTTGGACCATGATATAAGTGTTTTTATAGAGTCTTTTGGTATTTTTAGAGTTCTATTAGAGTCTTTACAGGTTGAACTACGTTTTGAGCATAATTGGAGATTTTGGAGCTTTTTGGAGCATTGTGGAAGAAGCTGCTGAAAAGATGAAGTTGGAATGGTGCTGAATGAACAGTGTCTATAAATATAGTTTTCAGCCATTGTTTAGGCTACACACTTTACACACACATTATTTTAGAGAGAGATTTTTAGAGAGATTCTAGAGAGAAGAATTTGTCTCTTTCAGAGCAAATTTGGAACTCCTTTATTTTCTTCTATTGATTTCTTTTATGCTTTCTATTCAAATAATGATTTCTGTTTCATTGATCATGTCTGAGTAGTTTGCTTGTTAGGTTTAGGGTTTTTCAAAGGTGAT
>JAHZTW010000001.1:377139321-377216013 GCA_020283515.1 Alliaria petiolata
TGGATTCTAAAGAGCAAGTGAACAAACTGGTTGTTCAAGAGGCATTAGCTGAGAATTCTGAGAAAGTTGTGGAGCTTGAAGATTGGAGTGGAAATGATTATATCTTCAGGACTTTGGGCAAAGATGAAGCTCTAATCAATGCTAAGTTGATGGAGGAAGACGTTTTCATCATGGAAGCAAGGATTGCGGAGCTGAATTGCAGAAAAAGTGCAGAAATTCGAACTGAGGATGTGGTGTCGATCGACACCACGAGCGTCGATCGACACCCTACACGGATCACACCAGAAGCTGCTTCAAATCCATCACCAGTAGTCAAACAAATGCCTCAACATCCTTCTGCCCCAAAACCTCGAAGGAAGCAAAGGTATGTACTTCCTGAAATCAATTGCAAACATCATGATCCTCTCAATAAGCATTTTAAAGGTTCAAAAACTGCTTCACACTTATGCAAGCCACAAGATTTTTGTAGAAGGCTTGGTGTTTCTTTTGATGTTTCTGCAGGAAAATGAAGTGTCCCACACGAACTCAAAGCCCACCCTGCTGATGTTCCTCATTTCCTTGGTCGCTCTCATGCACCTACTGCCTATACACCACTTTGGATGAGAAGACATTCGTCTGGGAAGCATTCGATGCCACCCTCTGATCCACCAGACATCTGAACCCCGACACAGTCAAGCTAATGACTGAAAAAGAGCGCTGAGTGGGAGGCAGCCCACTGTTAGGTACGGTTTTTATTTTCATTTCGTTTTGATTTTACTAAGTCCTAGTTTTAGTCAGTTGAAAAAAGAGACATTAGGCTCGACTCAGACCAGTGTCGATCGACACCCTCTGTGTCAATCGACACCACGCGCAGACGAAGGTAAGTCTTCTTTCTGGTCTTTTATGTTGTTTTTAATATTTCTTTTAGCCAACTTCAGGCTTGATAACACTTTTGGGGGAGGTGATTACTGACTTTGTGTTTTGTTTTGAGAGTCAGTCAAAAAAAAAAAAATTTGTTTTATTGAGTCAAAATCAGTTGGAACTTTCAATTTTTCTAGAAACTAACCACATGAAGTTGACACTTGAAGAACCATTGCTATAGTAGTTTATTGCAGGACTTACTAAGTAGAAAGCTGCAAGTGGAATCAGTCTAACAGGGCGAGTTCAGATCCTCTTATAAGAACTAGGTATGCGCAGAACTTAATTCCTCTTTCAGTCTGAACAGATAGACCATTGCAGTCTCTCCTTGATCTTCCCTAAAAAAAAAAAGAAAAAAAGAGTTTAAGTATGGGAATAGTGCCTTTGTCATGAGCCTGTCTCCTCACAAGGAACAATATTAGTGATGCTCTTGAACATGTCTCCTCACAAGGAACACAAGTAGAGAGTAGCACTATTTTCAGAGATTTCATAAGAAAAAGAAGAGTCAACGAAAAGATCTTAGAACACCCTGAAAATGGGCAGAAGTTGACTAAGGGAAGAGAAAATAGGGGAGCTGCATGAGAATGTCTTGTTCAGGCACTAAGGAAGGGCAAAGAATCTCAAAAGTTATGTGGAAATACCACTGTTAGAGTTCGAAATTTTACCAAGGAAAGGATCTGGATTCAAACTGGGAGATTTCTAAGCTTGTGGTAAGTACACTGAACTTTCCTAAGGTTGGCTCTATAGCATGTGGATTCAAGAAGTGTTAATCAATGTGGCGTTCTGAAGAGGTACTCGAAAGTTTCTGTTTTCAAACTTCTACTTCATTCTAAGTTTCTGTTTTGCTTGAGGGCAAGCAAAAACTAAGTCTGGGGGAGTTGATATATCAAGTTTTTACCCGTTTTTGTACCATGATATAAGTGTTTTTATAGAGTCTTTTGGTATTTTTAGAATCCTATTAGAGTCTTTACAGGTTGAACTACGTTTTGAGCATAATTGGAAATTTTGAAGCTTTTTGGAGCATTGTGGAAGAAACTGCTGAAAAGATAAAGTTGGAATGGTGCTGAATGAACAGTGTCGATCGACACTGTTCATGGTGTCGATCGACACCCGAGATTTCCAGAAACTGGTCGTGACTTATCAAGTTTTGAAGAAAAGGAAATTGCCCAAAAAGATTTCCTTATTTGCAAGAGTGCCCAATTCGTGTTTTAGGCCTATAAATATAGTTTTTCAGCCATTGTTTAGGCTACCCAATATACAATACACAATAATTTAGAGAGAGATTTTAGAGAGTTTCTGGGGAGAGAGATCCTATACTTTGTTCTTGAGATTTTGAACCCCTTTATTTCTTCTATTGATTTCTCTTATGCTTTCTATTCAAATTATGATTTCTGTTTCATTGATCATGTCTGAGTAGTTTGCTAGTTAGGTTTAGGGTTTTTCAAAGGTGATTATGAATTGTTAGGTTGAATTAAATTGTTAGGATAAAATCATTAGAGTTCTTCATCTGGATTTGTGTTTAATGCTGATTTTAGCTTCATGACCTAGAATCTGATCTTAGGTTAATTGGTAGACACGAGAGTGTTATTGATTGCCTGAACTAATGTTAGATGAGCAAAATACCTATTCGCAAAGAGATTTGGTTTAGGATTTTGTGAACAATTGAACCTGATATTAATGCTTGTCTGAATTGTTTGAATTCGCAAAGAGATTTGGTTTTCTGGAATTTAGGCATAGATAATCTTCGCAGCGAGAGTTGGTTGATTTTACATTAGTGTTTCAAGTTCAAGAACAGTGCTTAATAATTCCTAACATTCGCCTAGACCTAGAATTTGGATCACCTGAGAATCTCCCTAAACCTAGCGTTTTGTCTCCTGAAGTTTACATCGCTTTTAATTGCTTTCTGTCTTTACTTTTATTATTCTTCCTAACTTAATTCGAATTTAGAAAACTGCTGTGTGACTATCCATTCTCTGTGGATTTGATCCCTAAGTACTACAACTGATCTCTTAATTTGAGAGAGTAGCTCTAGGGTAAATTTGAGAGCATATCACTTTGCGCCCCCCCTATTTGCACACACCGGCACCCTCTCTCTCTCACAGGTTCCTCCTCTCTTTTTTTTCTTTTTTTTATTATTGTTAAAAAAGTTTTCTCCCTGTTTTCTCCCCCCTCCTCATTTAATTACTTCTAATCTCTTAAAAAATAATAATTCAAATTTTAAATCTTTACTACAAAAAACATATATTTTTTTTCTTTATATAACATGTTTTGAATTTTTGAAAACAAAGTTATAGTGTAAAAATACCTATTCGCAAAGAGATTTGGTTTATGATTTTGTGAACAATTGAACCTGATATTAATGCTTGTCTGAATTGTTTGAATTCGCAAAGAGATTTGGTTTTCTGGAATTTAGGCATAGATAATCTTCGCAGCGAGAGTTGGTTGATTTTACATTAGTGTTTCAAGTTCAAGAACAGTGCTTAATAATTCCTAACATTCGCCTAGACCTAGAATTTGGATCACCTGAGAATCTCCCTAAACCTAGCGTTTTGTCTCCTGAAGTTTACATCGCTTTTAATTGCTTTCTGTCTTTACTTTTATTATTCTTCCTAGCTTAATTCGAATTTAGAAAACTACTGTGTGACTATCCATTCTATGTGGATTTGATCCCTAAGTACTACAACTGATCTCTTAATTTGAGAGAGTAGCTCTAGGATAAATTTGAGAGCATATCACTTTGCGCCCCCCCTATTTGCACACACCGGCACCCTCTCTCTCTCACAGGTTCCTCCTCTTTTTTTTTTCTTTTTTTATTATTGTTAAAAAAGTTTTCTCCCTGTTTTCTCCCTCCTCCTCATTTAATTACTTCTAATCTCTTAAAAAATAATAATTCAAATTTTAAATCTTTACTACAAAAAACGTATATTTTTTTTCTTTATATAACATGTTTTGAATTTTTGAAAACAAAGTTATAGTGTAAAAATACCTATTCGCAAAGAGATTTGGTTTAGGATTTTGTGAACAATCGAACCCGAACTTTAATGCTTGTTTGAATTATTAGGATTCGCAAAGAGATTTGGGATTCTAGGGTTTAGACATAGATAATCTTCGCAGCGAGAGTTGGTTGATTTTACATTAGTGTTTCGAGTTCTAGAACAATTCTTCATAATTCCTAACATCCTGCCTAGACCTGCAATTTAGATCACCTGAGAATTTCCCTGAACCTAGCGTTTTGTCTCCTGAAGTTTACATCGCTTTTAATTGCTTTCTGTCTTTACTTTTATTATTCTTCCTAACTTAATTCGAATTTAGAAAACTGCTGTGTGACTATCCCTTCTATGTGGATTCGATCTCTAAGTACTACAACTGATCTCTTAATTTGAAAGAGTAGCTCTAGGGTAAATTTGAGAGCATATCACTTTGCGCCCCCCCCTATTTGCACACACCGGCACCCTCTCTCTCTCACAGGTTCCTCCTCTTTTTTTTTCTTTTTTTTTATTGTTAAAAAAGTTTTCTCCCCCCTCCTCATTTTAATTACTTCTAATCTCTTAAAAAATATTAATTCAAATTTTAAATCTTTACTACAAAAAACGTATATTTTTTTCTTTATATAACATGTTTTGAATTTTTGAAAACAAAGTTATAGTGTAAAAACAAAAATACGCAATGCTTTTTCTATTGTGTATTCTATATAAAAGAAATTTTCATTCTATTCTATATATTGTTATTCTATATACGTAAAACCTTTTTATATTTTGGATTTTGAATTAATATTTTGAGTTTATGATATAGTTTTGGGTTTGGATTTAAACATGACAACAGTATTTGTGAGACCCATATATGTAGATTGAAATTCACAATTCTAGTTTCTCAGTTTCATAAATTAGATGCATCATGTTTTAGCTTATTTGGGTTTTCTTAGTTTTAGGAACACGTTTGTGTTTTGACCATTGAAATTCTACCACTAAAACCATATATCTATATACAGCTGAAGGATGGTGGAGGCTTTAGTTAAAGGAAAAACCAATATGCAGAGGATCGATGTGAATGAGAGGACAACATATAGCTTTCCATGACTCCATGTTTCGAATGCATATGGAATTTTGAGAGGTTTACTTGATGCTCGGGTTATATTCGAGTATGTACTACTCATTTTATGGAAATCGTAGAGTTTGTAAATTCACGTTGTTTGTACAACCTGTTCGTTACTGTGTCGCCAGCGACATAATCATGCGACCAATATTTAACTCTTGTGAAGGCAAATAATTTGAGGTGGAAAATGAAAGCTGCGGCTGGAGATCGTTTTTATGTTTTATCAAAAATTATAAATGTATTAGTGTATAGAAAAAAATATTAGTTGCATGTTTTGAAATCTTAAATAGTTATATACTATTTATTAAAATAATTAAGGTTGGGTAGAGTCTAAAGAGGTTTAGGTAGGGGGTGGGGATTTGGGTATAGTTTGTAGTGTTTTGGGTTTAGTTTTAAATGATTTGAATTATTATATATACTTAATAACTTTGGTTTAGGTTCAGAGATTTGGATAAAGTAACCAGTGACATGATTTTAGTTTATAAAATAGGTGGGTTTATTTTCAAGGGTTTATTGCGGATTAAGGCGAATGGTGAATAACGTCAAATGGGATGAGATTTTAGGTACGGTTTTTTTTCTTATCCTTCTTTTTCTTCCTTCTTTCCCTTCCAATCTTCTTCCTTAATTCTCTATTCTTAAGTTTATACTATTTTCCAAGATAAAATAGTATAGAATTGAAGACAAAATAGTACAGAATTCTGGATAAAATAGCCCAGAACGAAAGACAAAATAGTATAGAACTCTGGACAAAATAGCAAAGAACTCTATCTTTCTCTTTGCCCAAGGGTATTTTTGTCCTAAAAAATAAGCTATGGTTATTCATTACATTTCTATTTTACTATGGCTATATTCTTAATTTAGAAGCTTAATATGGTTATTGAGCTAATTGACCCTTTTTTTAAACAAAAATAGTTTAATCAATATTTAAAAAAAAATTCAATTCTGAAATTAATAATTAAAACAAATATTTTACGAAAATAGTTTAGTAGTATAAAAAAACATTTACCGAAACATAATAAATAAATCCGATAAAAACATAATATTTTATATATATATATATATATATATTTTTTTCGAAATCACTTAACCACAAACCAAAGAAAAAAAAACACTTTTCTTTTTAAAACCGCCTCCCGGGTCAGAACCGGTTTGACAACCTTACGCTCTGATACCAAATTGAGAGACCCCAATCCGGCTATCTTAGCCGAGAGTGGTTCTCACGTGTTAAACCGTTTTAAAATAAATAATAAGTAGTAAAACAAACTTATTACATACGCTTTTATTGACAAAAATTATTTTATTAAAATCGAATCGAAACTCGAAGCTTTATGACAATGAAATCAACGTTTAAACTTAAAAAAAGTAATTATTGAAATATCTTTTAAAAACATTAAATAAAACTGAAACACCCTTTTTGTTCCCGGAAATAGCACCGATCCGACTTTAACTCAAGTCACTCACCTGAAAAAGGTAAAGAGGGGTGAGTAACAAGTTACTCAGTGAAACGATCATACTTGTCTACTTGATCTATACGAAGCATTAATCATAACCGCATATGCATATCCTTAACCTAACTATTAGACAAACATCAATCAATATGCAAACACAAGTTCAAAGAAATCCTAACAAACAAGTTCTCACTCACAAGAACGTCACACTTTTAAATCTGGTGACTCGTCAGCCACAATCTCACAGGCCCGTCAGCCCCTGTATTGGCTACACTTCCTCTGTGTGCAGTCCAACCATGGTCTCACTTCACGCAACGTCTTTCGTGACGACCAGCAAACAATCCGTACATAGGACGGAATCAATCATGTGCTCTAGTGCGCCTATTCTAACACCAATCAACAATTCAAGCATCCGTTCTCAATCATCATTTATATTCTTTTTAATTAACAATCAATCTCTAATATCTAGGTTCGGCACATACATACTTAGCTAAGCCTCACACCACTTATAGATCACAAGTCCCGCCTCACCTTTGCTTTTCGGAAAAGTTGACACGCTAAAAGGAAACGGCGATAACTCTCTGGATAAAACTTATAAACACAATCGGAAGGATGATATGGAAAGGTGACAGCAAGGGCTTTCCAACGGTATCTTGATAGGCTCCTGAAGCTCTCTGTATCGTCGGGAAAATGGACTGCAATGTCTTCTTCGAAACTGGGAAAAAACAGAATTCTGAATGGACAGAATGATCCGCTCGGATTGAGATGACCATAACTAACTGAATATACCTTCTTAAATAACGACTAAAGCGGCTATGGAAAGCTCGGAGAGTCCTCTTTCCAACAACACTAAGATCACGATCTGGTTCGTTCTTAGTCGACGGGAAACGGACTCGAAAGTCGGCAGCTCGGAGGTTCGGTCTACATAAATATGTTTTGGGAAAACGCACATAACTCTCACTATACAACTCTAAATGATAAGCCGTTTACTTCTATAGATCGATCAAGGAGTTGAGAACGTACCCTAAAAATTTCACGCCAAACAAATCCGATCCGACCAACCGTTTCTCTACTGCTTCAAAACGGGTTAGAACTTCCTCTTTTGGCCTTCTAAGTTACTCCTCCTTCAAGGTTGCTGGTGTGGCTCGATTTTGCCAGGGCTTAACCAATGATATGCTTTCTGCCTCCTCAAGGTCGTGACTCCTCTTTATATAGAGTGGAGGGAGTGGATTTCTTGGTGGCCATGGGAAAAAATGATGAGTTTTGGTGGTGGAAATAAAAGTGGAAAGGTGATAAATGATGAGTTTTAGTGGTAAATTAGGAGTGTTTAAAAAAGAAAGAAAGTGGGTTTAGTGGGTTTGGGTTTGGGGTTGTCACAATTAATCTTTCAATAGTTAATAAAATTTAGATGGTAAAAAAGAAGAAATGTAGTAGATAAATAATTCTGGTAAAAAAGTGTTATTGATAAAATGAAAAGAATAATAATAGAGTTGTAGATGCAAAACTATTCACAAGTGTAAGTTATTGATCTATCGAGCATTAGAATATTCATATATATTCTAGTGAATTATCTAGAACCAAAAGAACCAATTGAACTGAACTAAATCAGTAAATACTAAACCGAACCGAATATTCTTAAATATTTTAATGTTTTTTTATTTGAAATATTTTGGATATCCGAATCGAAACAGTAATAAAACAAAAACTACAATATCCGATATATAATTTGTATACACAAAAAATATTATTTATATTTAGATTTAATATAAAAATATCCAAATTTATAAATATAAATTCGAAAATATTAGTTATGTTAATAAACTGAATAACTAAAATATCCGAATGTCATTAGTTAAATACATTTCAAAATTAAAAATATATATTTTGTAAATTGAACCAAATTTTATCAAAAAAATTGAACAATTTTTTTTTCTGGCTATTTCGGGTAGTTTGAATAGTTTTTTCTGGTAGTTTGGTTCGATTCTTTCAGATAATTCGGATAAAAATATCCGATTTGAGTTGAAATCGAACCGAATCCGATTTTTTCCGTTCTTGGCCGGTTCTCAGTTCTACTACCCGAACCGACCCGAAAAGCTTGGTTTCCTATATGGATCTTAAACTTGTTTACTCGAATTATTCAAAAACCGAAAAAAACTGAACCGCGTAATGAAATTGGACTGGATTTCAGTTAACCAGAACCAGATGATCGTTTTTTTCTTTCTCAAGAATACAAAAATCATTTTATGTCTATGTATAGAGATGAAAATGAATAAACTGAAAACACCAACAAAATTTCAGTTCTTAATCTAAAAAACCAAATGCGATTCACAACGACAATGTGGAGACAACAATCTCTGGAAAAGCTCAAACCCAAATATCGTATATACGCAGTTGGTTCTTCATCTTCTTCATCATCTCGTTTATATAGTGCACACAACCTGTTCGACAAAAGTCCTGACCGAGATCGGGAGAATTATACGAGCTTGCTTTTTGGGTTTTCTCGTGACGGACGAACTCAAGAAGCAACGAGACTCTTCTTGAACATCCACCGCTCTGGATTAGAGATGGACTGCTCAATGTTTTCCTCTGTTCTAAAGGTTTCAGCTACTCTGTGTGATGAGCTTCTAGGTAGACAATTGCATTGCCAGTGTGTAAAGTTTGGGTTTTTAGACGATGTTAGTGTTGGCACATCGCTTATTGATACGTACATGAAAGGTAGCAAGATTAAGGAAGGAAGGAATGTTTTTGATGAGATGAAAGAGAGGAATGTTGTTACTTGGACTACTTTGATTAGCGGGTATGCGCGGAATTCATCGAACGAGGAAGTTCTGACATTGTTTTCGCGAATGCAGGACGAAGGGACGATGCCGAATTCGTTTACTTTCGCGGCTGCTCTTGGAGTTTTGGCTGAAGAAGGAGCTGGTGGGAGGGGAACTCAGGTACATACAGTCGTTGTCAAGAACGGTTTAGATAAAACGATTCCGGTTTCTAACTCTCTGATTAATCTGTATCTCAAGTGTGGGAATGTTAAGAAAGCTAGAATCTTGTTTGATAAAACTGAAGTAAAGAGTGTGGTGACTTGGAACAGTATGATCTCGGGATATGCGGCGAACGGGCTTGATCTAGAGGCGTTGAGAATGTTTCACTCTATGAGGCTTGAACATGTTCGGTTATCTGAGTCGAGCTTTGCATCAGTTGTCAAGCTCTGCGCTAACCTCAAGGAGCCGAGGTTCGCCGAGCAGCTGCATTGCAGTGTTGTGAAATACGGGTTCTTGTTTGATCAAAACATAAGGACGGCTCTGATGGTAGCTTATAGCAAGTGTACAGCGATGCGTGAGGCTCTTAGGCTGTTCGAAGAGACTGGTTTCCACGGGAACGTTGTGTCGTGGACGGCGATGATTAGTGGTTTCTTGCAGAACGACGGGAAAGCGGAAGCTGCGGATTTGTTTCGGGAAATGAGGAGGAAAGGTGTTAGGCCGAACGAGTTCACTTACTCTGTCATTCTCACAGCTCTTCCTGTAATTTCTCCATCAGAGGTCCACGCACAGGTTGTAAAGACTAACTACGAGAGATCTTCAACCGTTGGAACTGCTCTTCTTGATGCTTATGTGAAGTTGGGTAAAGTAGATGAGGCTGCAAAAGCTTTTAGCGGTATCGATGATAAAGACATTGTGGCTTGGTCAGCGATGCTTGCAGGTTATGCTCAGACCGGAGAGACAGAGGCAGCTATAAAGATGTTTAGCGAGCTCACAAAGGGAGGGATAAAGCCGAACGAGTTCACATTCTCTAGCATCCTTAACGTGTGTGCTGCTGCTACTGCGTCTACGGGACAGGGAAAGCAATTCCACGGGTTTGCGATAAAATCAAGACTCGATAACTCTCTCTGTGTTAGTAGTGCTCTTCTAACCATGTATGCAAAGAAAGGCAACATCGAGAGCGCGGAAGAAGTCTTTAAAAGGCAAAAAGAGAGAGATCTAGTGTCATGGAACTCGATGATCTCTGGGTATGCACAACACGGGCAAGCTATGAAGGCTCTCGATGTTTTCAAGGAGATGAAGAAGAGAAAGGTGAGAATGGATAGCGTAACATTCGTCGGAGTGTTTGCTGCTTGTACACATGCCGGGTTAGTAGAAGAAGGCGAAAAGTATTTCGATATAATGGTGAGAGAATACAAGATTGCACCTACAAAAGAGCATAACAGTTGTATGGTGGATCTATACAGCCGAGCCGGGCAACTTGAAAAGGCTATGAAGGTAATAGAGAACATGCCGTACCCGGCTGGTTCCACGATATGGAGAACTATTCTTGCTGCATGTCGTGTGCACAAGAAAACAGAGCTTGGGAGATTAGCTGCAGAGAAGATCATTGGGATGAAACCTGAGGATTCAGCTGCGTATGTGTTGTTGTCTAATATGTATGCAGAGTCAGGAGATTGGCAAGAGAGGGCCAAAGTAAGGAAGCTTATGGACGAGAGAAACGTGAAGAAAGAAGCTGGTTACAGTTGGATTGAGGTCAAGACCAAGACTTACGCTTTCTTGGCGGGTGATCGGTCTCATCCTCTCAGAGATCAGATCTATATGAAGCTACAAGATTTGAGTACGCGGCTGAAGGATTTAGGGTATGAGCCGGATACAAGTTATGTGCTTCAAGACATTGATGATGAGCATAAAGAAGCTGTTCTTGCTCAGCATAGTGAGAGATTAGCTATTGCTTTTGGATTGATCGCTACGCCAAAGGGAAGTCCTCTTTTGATCATTAAGAACCTTAGGGTTTGTGGAGATTGTCATGTAGTTATCAAACTGATTGCAAAGATTGAAGGAAGAGAAATTGTAGTTAGAGATACAAACCGGTTTCATCATTTCAGCAGTGATGGGGACTTTTGGTAAAAAGAAAAACATTGTTCGACCATTTGAAACATTTTTTTACACATTTTCGAGAAATAAGACAAATGCAATGTTTTGGGATCAAATCAAACATGGGTTTGAGATTTGTTTACTTCTCAAGTACGTACATAAGGAGAAAGTCAAGAGACTAATGATAGTGATAGGAGTGACAAATCTATCAACCTTCTTCTCCAAACTCCTGTGTGAATCTCTCATGGACATCAAGGTCAGACTTGCTCACTGTTGGCCTTTGTCTTGCAAGTACTTTCTCGAAATCGTTTCTGGTGATCGGTGGTGGAATAATCTGTAAAAATACACAAATCAGTCTTTAGTTAACAGCATACATGGCTTAATGACTACAAACCCCAAGAAACTCAGTATCATTTTGACCAAAAAAAGTGAAGTTCTATTAAGAGCAGTGCATACTCATGAGCAGTGCATACTCATGCTAAACGAGCAGATTTATGAGAAAAGATTGAAAGAATTTAAAAATGACAGAAGTTTGAAACACACGTGCTAAACATAGATATAAACTTTTGATGTGTACCTTTTCGGCAAGGCCTTTAGCTGCAAGATCTTGCATTGTGGTTTGGATGGCTCCAGGTTGCCTAGGTCCACATGGCATCCATGAACCATCAGGTGACTTAAAGAAGAACATTGCATCTTGGGTTTTGCGCACAGGTTCAAAGAGAACGTCTTTTACCTGAAAGAGCCAGAAAGATTCTCAAGACAAAGGCTTATCTATCTAAAGCTACTTCGAGGCAAACTGTGGAAAACAATAAATCACTAGGGGCCAAGTTACTTACACAAACGGACACATCTGAACCAGAAAACCCTTCTGTCTTGAGTCCTAAATATTCAAAATCAGGTTCGGTTAAATTATGAGGCGTGTCTCCCAAATGGACCTGCATAAAACACAGATATCATTAGTAAACGGATTATGTTCTCTTGAAAGATTTTACTTGAGGAACATAAAGCAAATGAACATCTAATACTTTGAACATGTGCTGCCGAGCCTTGGCTTCTGGGAGAGGAATATAGATACGCTTATCAAAACGTCGTCTAATAGCCTGAAATCAACATGGTCTTAAGAAAGCAATAATTTTCTAAACTGGCAAAGAAATTATAGAACTAATCCACTCTTATGACTTTTCACCTGATCAAGAGCATAAGGTGTATTGGTTGCTGCAAGCACAAGTACTTTATCATCACTGTGTCCAACACCCTACAAGAAAAAGAGATAAGTAAAAAAAAAAAAAGTGTCTGCTAAAATTGAATACAGAGTGTTCAGTTCGGATAAGCTTTGTTGTACCTGCATCTGCACAAGAAGCTCTGTTTTGATACGTCTTGAAGCTTCACTCTCGTTTCCTTCTCCACGTTGACCGCACAAAGAATCTATCTCATCAACGAAAATAATCGATGGAGAACTTTCACGGGCCATCTCGAAAAGGTTTGATACTAGCTTCTCACTTTCACCCATCCACTTCGACACCAGGTCTGATGAAGACACGCTGATGGTTGGGAGGTAAAAAGGAAACAACTATTCTTAAGCTATAACGTGTTTCCAAGTATAAACACTGAAAACACAAGATAAAATAGAAAAACAACAAAAAAAACATAAAGTACATAGCCAGCCATAAAACAAAACCCAAGACCCCAGCACTAGATGCTAGCTTAGAAAGTTTTCATCATTGTGATCAAGAATGTGTGGCACCCTTACACCAAAGGATCTGCATGCTTGCCTAATCAAAACAACATGTGTTGGTTCTCCTATAGGGCATTTAGATTCTACCAGAGACTACACACTAGCTTTCCAAATCTAGGTTAGCATGTATGAATAGCAGAGACTACTACAACTACATGCAAGATACAGCTAAAAATGAAAGCTTTGCAGCAAACATAGTACTCTCTGAATTCAAAGAACACATACATAAATCAAGAGCAAACAAAACCCAAAGAAACTAAAAGTAACCTTATTCAATAGCATATTCAAAGGGTATCCATGAGTAATTGATTTACGACAAGAAGCCAAAATGAAAAAGCTAAGACACTGCACTATCATCCTCTTCCGAGACTCGACACTTTTAGACATAAGTTACCTGAAAAAAGTAGAATCTGCTTCAGTAGCAACAGCCTTTGCCAAGTACGATTTTCCAGTTCCAGGTGGCCCATACAGAAGAAAAGCTCGCCATGGCCGCCTCTTTCCTAAGAAATCAACAAAGCAAGTTTAATCAAATTCACTATCTTCACCACCTCAATATAGAAGAAAAAATTAAGTCTTTCCAAATGATTTTATTTCAATGAAGCACACAATTCATTAAGATGATTCAAAATACTCACCGGTGAAGAACTGTGGAAACTTTACAGGCAAAATCACAGCTTCCTGCAAAGATTGTTTGGCACTTTCAAGCCCAGCAACATCCGTCCACTTGATGTTAGGCTTCTCCCTCACGATCGCAGAGTTCAACCCAGCTCGAAGCTTTGATTGCTCCGGATCCTCACCGTCTTTACCACCGCCTTCTCCGTCTTTCGGCTTAGTCTTCGGCCTCGTCGCGACCGCCGCGTCGCCGTTGGATCCCGGACCCGATCCACCCTCATCGAGAACGGCACGGATCTCCTCCGCACGGCGGAGATACTCGGTGAATTTCTGGGTAATAGCTTCTCTGATCTTCGGATTCTTCTCGTACTTGAGATGGGTTTTGAAGTACTCGAGCGCGTTCATGTACAGAGGGAAAGCCTTATTGTAATTCCCGGCATTGTCTTCTTGAACCGCTTGCTTCACGTACTCGATCGCTTGTTCCTTAAAATTGCTATACATAACTTAGGGTTTACCAAATTTTATTGGCTCGAATTTGTTGTTCTTCTGCTTAATTGAGGGGGGGAAAGAAAATTGAAATCGGTGTGATCAAGGATCGAAAGGAGCCTTGAAACCCGTGGTGAGAAAATTTTCAGATGAATTTAAGCAGAAGAACGGAGTCGGAGAGAGAAGAAAGAGGATTGGAAAAAAGAGGAAGAACGAATGGAATATAATGGAAGCGATGAAGAAAAGCCAGATTTGGACGTCGGAGACGAAAAGGTCAAGGAAACAACAGAGCGTAGGTTTGCAGAACGATGAAACGTTGAGGCGTTTTTGTAGGGTGTGAAGAATTGGCTTAACGTTTTGATGAATGACATGGAAAACACTTGCCGTTTTTTTCATATTATATATTTTGTTCTCAACCTTTAAAAAAAAAAAATACAGACCAACATAGAAATCCGGAAAACAGCCTAGGGTATGATAGAGTATCTTCAGTAGAGCCGATCGGTTGGAGTGGAGGTTTGGCTCTTTTTTGGAAATGCAGTGAAGTTTGTAGATAAAAATTTGATGGACTTTCAGGTTCAATTTGGTGCAGTGTCCTTCTTTGTTTCTTGTATATATGGGAAACCAGTAAAAAAGCGAAGATCTATTGTGTGGAAAAGGCTGAGGCGCATTGGAAAAAAAAGAAAAAAAAATAGAAAAAAAATAGAAAATTTAAAAAAAATAAAAAAAAAAAAAAAAAAAATAGAAGACCAAAATAAAAAAAAAAAAAATTTAAAAAAATTAAAAAAAAAGATTAAAATTAAAGAAAAGAAAAAATAACAAAAAAAAGAAAAAATTTAAAATAGGGAAGAAAAAAAAAAAAAAAAAAGAATAAAAAAAAGAATAAAAAGAAATTTAGAAAAAAAAAAAAGAAAAAAAATTTAACAAATTAAAAAAAAAACATTAATAAAAAAAAAGGATCTGACCATAGACATGTTTTAGTCAAATTATTGGCTTCTCAAGACTCTTACCATGGTCAGTTCAGGTTTGATCGTAGATTTCTTTTCAAGCCTTTGGTTAAAGAAGCAATTATCTCAGCTTGGAACAATGGTAGTAGAAGTTCGTATGATTCAGTTTCAGATAAGATTTGGTGTTGTCGCAAAGCTTTGGGTTCTTGGAAAAGAAATAATTAGATCAATTCCAATACTCGGATTTCTCAGATTGAGCAGGCTCTTGAGCATGAAGAATCAATCCCTTATCCTAATAGGTTTCTTGTTTTTAGCCTAAAGAAAGATCTAAGTATTGCTTATCAGGATGAAGAGATTTTTTGGTGGCAAAAGTGTAAAGATCAACGGCTGAAGGTTGGTGATCGCAATACAAAGTGGTTTCATGCGGCAGTGAAGTCAAATCGAGCAAGAAAAAGATTAGAAAAATTGTTTGATGAGAAAGGAATTGGGCAGAGATTATAAGCAGCTAAAGGAGAAGTGGCTTCTAATTATTTCAGAGATCTCTTTAACTCTTCGAATCCGCCAGGTTTTGACTCCTTTTTCAAGGCTTTGTTCCAAAGGTTTCTCCTGTTATGAGTGCCCAATTGACTCGTTCTGTTTCAAAAGAGGAAATTAAAGATAATGTTTTCTCCATTAAGGCTTCTAGCGTCCCAGGAGCTGATGGGATGACAGGGTTGTTCTTTCAACAGTATTGGAGCATCACTGGAGATCAAGTTACGAACAAGGTTCAAAGTTTCTTTTACAGTGGTGTGTTTCCTATGGAGTGGAATTACACACACTTCTGTCTGCTACCTAAAACTATTAACCCATCAGTGATGGAAAATTTGAGACCTATAAGCCTTTGTTCAGTGCTTTACAAGATTATTTAAAAAGTTATGGTANATCATGTTTCACCGCCGCAGATTCCACCTTCAGTTGAATCGCAGCGTTGTCGTAAGCGAGAGTAGCTTTCTCGGTGGTTTGAAAGGTCCCAAGCCGGATACAAACATATCGTCCCTTGCGATCCCCAGTGTGAGCTATGCCGCGTCTGATCTCAGCCTCCCACTTCTCCCACGGCCTCTGCCTCACGGCCCTCACCCCTCGGAACTTCTTCTTCCCCGTGGCAGCAAAAAGCCTCGCCGGTATTCTGATTTTAAATTGCATCTTGCCGACATCTAGGTTACGGGCGGAATTGGATGAATCGATGACATCTCTTTGACAAACCTCGAGGACTTACGAATTTCTCCGGCAAACAAAGAATTAACGAGTTGGAAAATTTGAATCCATTGGCTCGTTTCTTGTCTGACATCCCCCATAAAACAATTTTTTTTTAATTTAGATACTGGTCGGGTTTTAATTAGTCTCGGGTTTTTAATTTGGTTTAGTATTAGATTTGATGGTTTGGTACAAGTTTAGACTGTAAACCTTTAAAACCGACATTTATTTGATTTTGGGGAGAACTGAATCTTTAAGTTTGTTTTCGGGGATATCTAGAACGGAGTCATAGTTTGAGGTGCATCTGATGCTATATCATAGTTCTCGTGGGGAAATAGATCGTTTTCCCATAAAAATTTGATGGACTTTCACGTTCAATTTGGTGCAATGTCTTTCTTTGTTTCTTCTATATATGGGAGGAAACCGGTAAAAAAAGCGAAAATCTGTTGTGTGGAAAGGCTGAGGCGCATTGGGATCAATAGGAAAGAGAGTTGGTGTATGATTGGTGATTTTAATGATATTCTGCACAATGAAGAGAAAATTGGAGGCCCTAGTTGCAGTGATGCAACTTTTGCTGACTTTAAAGATATGGTTTCTGTTTGTGGTATGGATGAGTTACCAAGTCACGGGAACATTTTCACTTGGGGAGGCATGAGACATAGCTTATGGATTCAAAGCAGGCTTGACAGGTGTTTTGGTAACCAAGAATGGTCTAAACTTTTCCCAGTTTCAAATCAGACCTTTCTTGAGAAAAGAGGTTCTGACCATAGACATGTTTTAGTCAAATTATTGGCTTCTCAAGACTCTTACCATGGTCAGTTCAGGTTTGATCGTAGATTTCTTTTCAAGCCTTTGGTTAAAGAAGCAATTATCTCAGCTTGGAACAATGGTAGTAGAAGTTCGTATGATTCAGTTTCAGATAAGATTTGGTGTTGTCGCAAAGCTTTGGGTTCTTGGAAAAGAAATAATTAGATCAATTCCAATACTCGGATTTCTCAGATTGAGCAGGCTCTTGAGCATGAAGAATCAATCCCTTATCCTAATAGGTTTCTTGTTTTTAGCCTAAAGAAAGATCTAAGTATTGCTTATCAGGATGAAGAGATTTTTTGGTGGCAAAAGTGTAAAGATCAACGGCTGAAGGTTGGTGATCGCAATACAAAGTGGTTTCATGCGGCAGTGAAGTCAAATCGAGCAAGAAAAAGATTAGAAAAATTGTTTGATGAGAAAGGAATTGGGCAGAGATTATAAGCAGCTAAAGGAGAAGTGGCTTCTAATTATTTCAGAGATCTCTTTAACTCTTCGAATCCGCCAGGTTTTGACTCCTTTTTCAAGGCTTTGTTCCAAAGGTTTCTCCTGTTATGAGTGCCCAATTGACTCGTTCTGTTTCAAAAGAGGAAATTAAAGATAATGTTTTCTCCATTAAGGCTTCTAGCGTCCCAGGAGCTGATGGGATGACAGGGTTGTTCTTTCAACAGTATTGGAGCATCACTGGAGATCAAGTTACGAACAAGGTTCAAAGTTTCTTTTACAGTGGTGTGTTTCCTATGGAGTGGAATTACACACACTTCTGTCTGCTACCTAAAACTATTAACCCATCAGTGATGGAAAATTTGAGACCTATAAGCCTTTGTTCAGTGCTTTACAAGATTATTTAAAAAGTTATGGTATGGTAAGAAGGCTTAAACCATTCCTTATGGATTTGGTGTCTCCATCACAATCGGCGTTTGTACCTGAGAGACTGATCACAGACAACATTCTGATTGCTCATGAACTTATTCATGGTCTTCGGGCTCATCCTTTATGGCTATTAAGTCTGATATGTCTAAGGCATATGATCGTGTGGAATGGAGCTACTTGAGATCTTTGCTTAAGGCTTTGGGTTTCAATGAAGTATGGGTACAATGGGTTATGTTTTGTGTATCGACGGTTACATACTCTGTTCTAATCAATGACCAATCACATGGTTTGATTACACCTCATAGAGGTTTGAGACAAGGTGATCCTTTATCGCCTTTTCTTTTTCGTTTTGTGTACTGAAGGTTTGTCTCATCTTCTCAATCGTGCAGATCAAGAGGGAGCTCTAAATGGCATTAGTTTCTCGGAAAGTGGGCCTTTTATTCATCATTTGCTCTTTGCCGATGACAGTCTATTCTTGTGTAATGCAAACGAATAGCAAACGGTGACCTTGCAAAGAATTCTCAAAATATATGGTGATGCAACTGGACATATTATCAATCTCAACAAATCATCTATATCTTTTGGAGACAAAGTGGACCCTCTAATCAAGCAGAAAATCAAAGGAACATTTGGTATTTTTAGTGAAGGGGGAGCAGGGAAATATTTAGGGCTTCTAGAATGTTTTAGTGGCTCTAAAATTCAAATTCTAGGATACTTGAAAGATAGCTTGAATGCTAGATTATCATGATGGCATGAAAAATTCCTTTCCCAAGGGAGAAAATCTGTCTTGCTGAAGGCGATAGCTTTGGCCATGCCCGTTCATGCAATGTCGTGTTTCAAGTTGCCTAAATCTACTTGTGATAATTTACCAAGTGCAATGTTTCAATTTTGGTGGAATTCATCGGATCATACAAGGAAAATCCAGTGGGTTAGTTGGGAGAAGATATGCCTCCTTAAGGATCAAGGTGGGCTTGGATTTCATGATATTGAGTGTTTTAACCAGGCTCTTCTTGCCAATCAGGCATGGCGAGTTGTTCAGGATCCTATGTGTCTTTTGGCTCGACTTCTAAAAAGTAAATATTTCCAAAATTCCTCTTTTTTGGAATCTCCGATAGGCACAAGACCTTCTTTCGGCTGGAGAAGCATTCTCCATGGTTTAGAACTTCTTGCAGCCGGTCTGAAACCTATGGTTGGAAATGGTAACAACATTCGTGCTTGGATCGATAATTGGGTGGAGGATAATGGTCTTAGAGCGCTGTGGAGAAAACAGAAGTTTTTTTATGTGGATCTTATGGCAAAGGATCTTATAGATTTTCAAAGAAGAGATTGGGATCTGCAAAAGCTGAATTCAATTTTTACCCTGAAGATGTGAACAGAATCAGAGCAAATAAACATGTGGTTTCTAAAGAAGATTTTCGAGTTTGGAAGCATAATTGAAAGCATAATTGGAAGCATAACAAGTGTGGTGATTTTTCTGGTTATTGGTTGGCTTGCCAAATTCACAAATAATAGCAAATTAAAGAGTTGTCTTTACTACCTTCGTTGAATGACATCAAATCTCAAGTCTAGTCTCTGAAGACAGAACCTAAGATCCAAATTTTTCTCTGGAAAATCTCTCGGGTGCTATTCCAGTAGATGAAAGGCTGAAATCAAGAGGCTTGCGAACTGATGGTTATTGTCATTTATGTGGAGCTGAGGAAGAAACAGTTAACCATGTGTTATTCTCTTGCGATTTTGCTAGACAGGTGTGGGCCTTATCCAATATACCGTCTAGGAATCTTGGTTTCGATAGCAGCTCAGAATTCTCAAATTTCAATCACTTATTGTCTATTGCTGGTATTGTTAGGATCCCGTTACTAGTTTGAATTAGCTTTCTTTGGATCCTCTGGAATATTTGGAAGCATAGAAATAATGTCCTCGTTGAAGGGAGAGTATCCTCTGCTTTTGACATTTGGATCAAAATTCTGGAAGACATTAACAATTGGTCTTTTTCGAAGACAATAGAAGATGAAGTTGAGATTTTGGACGTGGTGGAAAAGGAGTCATGAGTCAGATCTTGGAAACCTCCTGAACAAGGATGGTTAAAATGCAATATTTGGGATCTCGTGGTCGAAATCAACAAAGATTGGTGGAGCAGCATGAGTGGTAAGAAATGAGGAAGGTGTTGCTATTTTACATAGCAGAAGATCCTTTGCCTATATTGGGAGTTTTTTATCTGCATGTTTAAAAGGATTCCTATGGGCTATTGAGTGTATGCAGAGCCACAAGTTGTTCAACATTATATTTGCCTTAGATATATGAGAATTAGTAGGTGCGGTTAATAGACCGAGAGCTTGGCCCTCTTTCAGTCATCATGCCCATGAATTCTTTTGGGTTTAAGATCGATTTGGCAGTGGAAGTTGGAATGGGAAGATCCAATTGCAAATAGAGGAGTTTCTCTTATTGCTCAAAGCATATCAAAAGAAAATAGATGGCAATCATATGTAGCTTCGGGTCATCCGAATTGGTTATCTTATGTCTTTGATAATGAGAGAAGATAGTCCTCTGTTTGTTAATTTTTTTGGGAAGGTTCTTGTTTTGTCTAAGGTGTAGACGTTAAAAGGTAGTGCAGGTGTAGATTTGGTTTTTGGTTTTTTCGAATTACTGTATGTTGGGATGTCTTATGAGCTGGTTTGTTTGTATATCTTCAACATTCTATCAATATATATCTCTAGATGACCAAAAAAAAATCGGAAAAATTGGAAATAAAGGATGTTTTTAGTACTCTATTGTCTATATACACCTTTATTTGCAATTGTTGGTGACTTATTCTTTATATTAATTGAAATCCAATTGTACCCTCTTAATTTATTAATTATTTTTTGAATATAATTATAATATATAATACCCTCGTTTGATTATTATCTAAAATCACATAAAAAATTGGGCTTCAAAATCTTGTAAGATCCACTTTGGTGGGGCTGAAATTTACCGGAAAAAAAATTATACTTCCTCACCAAAATTGACCTTCTTCTTCCTTACCTTAAATCGATCCTCTCAATTTCTCTCGTTCAATTCTTCTTCTTCACCAAAATCGATGATGAACAAAAAATTTATCTATGATGAACAAGATTTTTTTAATCAATTCTCCCGAATAGAATTGACACAGATCAATTTGTGGTAAACCAAACAACAAATTCAATAAAGTCACCAGATTTATGTGAAATATATCCAATCATTTTTGGTTTAGACAATTAATTTTTGCAGAAATTTGAATGAATCATAAACACAAAAATAGAGTTAAGAAACGGCGTGGAAGATGAAGAGAAGAGATGTTCTAAAACTCGCAGAAGACACCTTCTGAATTTCCCAGAACACATACATTATGCAGAATGTATATTTTACGAAGTCGCAGAACACGTACATTAAGCAGAATGTAAATTCTACGAAATCGCAGAACAAGTACATTATGCAGAATGTAAATTCTACGAAATCGCAGAATACGTACATTATGCAGAATGTAAATTCTACGAAATCGCAGAATACGTACATTATGCAGAATGTATATTTTACAGATTTACAGAATATATAGAAACTGCAGAAGACACGTTCTACAATTCGCAGATCATAGAGAATGCGCAAAAGATACCTTCTGAATTTCGCAGATTTATTACGTTTTTGAAAAAATAAAAAATTTATGTTTCCTTAAATATTTATTTTTTCCTTTTAAGTATTTAAATTAATATTAAAAACAAATTTTACACATAAATAAAATATTAAAATATATGATTGTGGGGGTAGTTTAGGCACAATTGTACTTACTAAAATAAAGGTATAGATGGACAAAATAGTACTAAAATATCTTTTATTTTCAATTTTCCCAAAAAAATCTGGAAAACGGCCAATTCATGTTAATTCTGATCAGTATTCTACATGTAATCTATATATTAATGACAAAAAGGTAATCTATATATTTGAATTTCTCTAAATAGCTTTACTTGAAAGAATGAATAATTTTCATCAATATGGAAACAATATATCATCCTCTTACTCGTACTCCTATGAAGAAAAACTATAGTTTGATTTATGATTTTGATGAAATAATATATTCTAAAACTTTTATGTCCACTAGGAATTACATTGTTAATAAAAACTTATTTTGATTCTTCGTGAAAATGTGTTTTCCTATCACATCAAAATGTGTTTTTCTATCAACAAAACGCTTTCTTTTGACATGAAAAATAGATTCGATATACATAGCAATTAGCAACTACAATTGTTTCTTTAATAAAGATGATAAGGCGCTACAATTAGCAAAAAATGACGCAAAAGAATGGTTGGATGCTCAAGCCTATATTATTAGTATGGATGGAAACAATAGATGCATAACTGGGAATACTAATCATCGGTTACAGAGTTGGAGAAGACCACTTTTGGGATGGATGAAATGTAACTATGATGGTTCATATATGCAAACATCAACAAACAAAAGCATGAAATAGGTGTTTATCTGAGATCAGGACAAGTAGAAAGTCACCCTCTACTAAATGCTTTCGAGAGTGAACCCAAGCACTACTACCGGCGGCGGACCCACATATAAAAATGGTGGGTCAACTGACCCATCCAAAATTCTTAAAATAAAATAATTTCTATTAATGTAAAATATTAAAAATATGTTGCAGCGTTTTTTTTATGGTTGCACTTAGTTAAAATATATTTTAAGTCTCAATTTTTGTAGTCCATTTATTAGAAAGTTACTTTTGGTTTTGAAAAACGTGACCCATAAATATATAGTCCATTTTTTTTTCTTTCATAAAATTGAAACAATTTAACAAATCTATCTAACCAAAATAAACAAAGACAATTACAAATGAGATTATGATAAAAAGATTTCAGAATATGAAAGATCGTAGGATGATTTTGTAAAATGTTTTTATGTTTTTACGGATTTTTTAATATATCTATATTTATAATTATTTTTTGACCTTGGTTAAAAAAAATTTTGGAACTGCCACTACTACTACTAACAGCAATGCAAAATTGTTTGGCTCAAAGGATATAAGAAATCATTTTTGAAGGAGACTCCAAGTCTTTGGTGGATTTGATTAACAAGAAAACATTGGAGTTTGGTATGCTTAATTGGTTAAGAGAGATTTGGCATTGGTCTACTCGCTTTGAAGAAGTCAAATGGTAATGGATCCCTCGAGAACAAAATTTGCATGCGCACTTGTTATCCACAAACAACATTCCAAACAATGACATCTTTTGTTTTTACAATTATGTACTTATGCTAATAAGCATTATGACTTTTTAAGTTTATCAATATAGTATTATTCAGAGAAAAAAAAAACAAAACTGGAACGATAGAAGATTATTATGGTGATTATTATGGTCCTGCACAACGATAACACGTTCAAATCGAGAAATAGTTTTTTTTATAAGAAAACAAAATTCAGCAAGAGAAAATAAAATAAAGACGATTAAAAAAAACATTCCAATAAAAAGAAGAGTGCATCCAAACCATTTTAAACCGGTTAATTACCGTTGAAACCGCTAAAATCGGTAGACAAGGCGTCTTAACCGCAAAATCGAATTTAGGGCGCTTTCTCCAATCACCAGGAAAAAAAGAAAAAAGTCAAAAACAGTTGACCACTTCACAACGCTTCTCTCTTCAACCTCCTCGACTGCTCTCTGGATACAGTAATCGAATTGGACGAAAATGGGAAAACGAGAGAAAAAGCCCAATCGACGTCGCCATAAAGGAGAATTCTCGAATGACGGCGAAGATTTCTACGATCGAAACCCTTCGGCTGCCGCCACCGTCGACGAAGATGAACAAAACTCCGAGGAAGAAGAAGAAGAAGAAAACGTGGGAAACGACGAAGTCCAGTCATCGGATTTGCCTTCAAAGTTCCTTTTATACCAACAATCAGTGCAGGTAATAATAGTAACTCGCGACTCTCTGTGTTTTTTTTATGAAATCAGGGTTCTTCTTCTGGCAAATTTCATTTCCAGCATAATTGTTTCCGTTTGTTAAACCAAGAAAATGTGAACTGTTACCATTCTGTAGCTTAAGTCAAATTTGGTTAATAGTAAGCTTGAAGGGAGAGAGAGAGTTCTTGGGTTTGATTTTTTTGAAGAGACCTCTAATGTGAATCTTTCATGTGATCCATGTATGTTTTGAGGCTGGCCACAGTTCTTGATTTGGTTATACTGTCAAGAAATTTGTCTACTTTGGCGTTTTTTTTAATGCTAATGCTTTCTGTTCGAAATCAGTATGTATCTCAGGGATTTGATGGGTCATTGAGTTTATGGAACTAAAGAAAGCATTTTTCTTTTGCTCTCTGTATATCTTATAAAAAACAAAGCATTAAGCTTTAACCCATTGTATTAATGTGTTTTGGTGCAGTCACCAAAAGGAGACATAAGCTACTTGCAGAAGTTCTTTTTGATGTATGTGGGTGGAAGGCAGCCTCTCCATTTCCAAGAAGATTTCTGTGGCACTGCTCTTTTAAGGTAAGTGTCACGAGATATATACACATTTCGTTTCACTTAACGGTATGAAATATAGGCTATATTATATAGGTCTTTGTTTCTGGCCTGGTTAAAATGGCCATCTTGAATCGTTTGAATAGCGCGGAGTGGCTGAAGACCGACACAAGGCGGACTGCTATAGGGCTAGATTTCGACCTCGAGGCGCTAGAATGGTGCATGGATAACAACATCAATAAGCTCGGCGCTGACGGGTGTTCAAGAATGTCGCTTTTACACGGGAATGTTTTGAGCCCTCTTGAGGCTAAGCTAGTGAAATCCAAATCCCACGAGCTGATGCAGAATATCACCTTGGATGATGATGGTGATAACGAAGATTCGGTTGATCCGAGTGTCGAGTCCTTAGAGAAAGATGGACATGATTCATTACCGAAGAGGGATATCGTGTGCGCTTTCAATTTTAGCTGCTGTTGTCTCCACAAACGCTCGGAGTTGGTTACTTACTTCAAGAATGCACGCGAAGCTTTGTCCAAGAGAGGCGGCATTTTCGTGATGGATTTATATGGAGGTGCTTCTGCTGAGGGACAGTTGAAGCTTCAACGGAAATTCCCGAGTTTCACGGTAAGAAAGTTAAAATTCTTATACACATAAAAGATGAAACTTTACTAGGAATAAACTAACGAGTGTCCATATCATGTGGCAGTATACATGGGAGCAGGCTGAGTTCGACATTGTAAGTCGCAAGACAAGGATCAGTCTGCACTATCATCTTCAGAAGCAGAACAGAAAGATTCGCCATGCTTTTTCATATAGCTGGAGACTGTAAGTGGCCATGTACTCTGCTTCCACATCCATTCTTTCTGCAATGTTGGACGAAAAGAAAGCATCTTTATGAGATTTGTATGAGATTTGCTTAGCTTTTTTAGATAACTTGATAAGCGTAGTATGATGTCTCATCTGTCATGTTAGGTTCTTGCATCCCCTGGCTTTTTGGTTTCTTTGGTTGGTTGGTGAGTTAGATATCCTAATAGTGCAGCCATTAATAGATCAAAACTCACACAAGCTCGCGATTCTATGCTCGAATGTTGGTTGCACTATTGAACATGGATCTATTATTCAGTTTAAGTTTCCTGAGAAGCAAATTCACTTGTGTTCATGCGTGTGTAGGTGGTCATTGCCGGAGATAAAGGACTGTATGGAGGAAGCCGGGTTTAGATCAGTCCATTTTTGGCTCAGGGAAATGCCGGACGCTTCTGAAATGCGTAGAACAGATGGGTTTGGTGCAGGACGTGATATCAAGTACGAAGAAGTCAAGAGCTTTCAACAGTGCGATGCTTGGAATGCTTACATTGTTGCCGTCAGCGTCTAGTTTTTTAACCGAGAATATATGGTTTTAAGTCTTTAACCGGAATCCACCTTAACCATGCCAAGAGAATCGGTTATGCTTTCTATCTTTTGGTTAATAAAGCTATGAAAACCTGACACTAGCCATTTGAAATCAGATTCTTGGTTGATTTTTTTTTTTTTTGGTGTGTGTTCTGATTTTTATTAAAAACCCAAAGGTGAAATACAAGCTGTGATACAAAATCTGCCAAAATATGAGAAATCTCCGAAAACAAAGCAAAAGAAAAAAGCATAAAAACAAACAAAGGAAGCCACATTATACTAAAAACTAGGAGAACGTCCGCGATTTTGTGATAATTTAAATGTTTTAATTCTACAATTTATTTTATAATATCTGTTAGTAAAAATTTGTGGATAAATATTAATTTTTAATTTGTGAATATTATGCAGTTTTATAATTTTGTATTGAAAAATTGGTGGAATAATAATACAGATCTGTAGTAAACAAGAATTTTTTTTATTTATGGTAAGCATATAAAATATCAAATTATTTATTTTTGACAATAATTAAAGACATATTGTTTTGTAGTATAACTAATCTGAAATACATTTGTGATGAAATTTGTGAGTGCAAAATAAAATGTTAAGATATTTTTCGGTCTTTGTAGATTATCAAGACATATATCACAATTGTCATATTCTTTTTGTGTAGGTTGGATTTGTGTTTTCCCTAAGTCTCCAATTACAAAATCAATATATAGTTTTTTTTTATGCATTTGAGTTGAAATCTTCAATGTTATGTGGTCGACGTGATAATATAGATGTCTGGATAAAGTCTATTAAACTTTCGGTTAATTTACTTGATGTTGTATCATACATATCATGATAAGTGAGGTAGAAGTTAATCACATATTTGAAGGTAGAGTTATTTGATTATAGTGTTTGATCAGTACTAAAAGGGATTGTGTAGTTGATATTGTATTTTTGACGAAGTGCACATGTGATTTTGAAACGGAGTTTGTTTCCGATTGATTGGGTGAAAGAAATTATATGATAGTGTAATGCATATAGTATATATTCTATTGGAATTTTGTGTGGTAAAAAAAATGAGTTGTGTTTGTAAGTTGTGTATTGTTCTTGCTATTTATATATTGTTGTAGAATTTCTGTTGCAGTTTTTTGTTTTGTTTTTTGTGTGTATTGTATTTAATTATTTAGTATAGTTGAATTTTTAATTCTCTTTTATTGATCAGTTTTTCCTTCAAATGTAAATGTGTAGAATGAATGTATGTCATCCCTGAAAATTTTGGGGCTCGGATATATATTCTATTAGAATTTTGTATGATTATAAAAGTGAGTTGTGTGGTAATAAAAACAAGTTATGTTTGTAGGTTGTTGTATTGTTCTTGCTATTTATAGATTGTTGTAAAATCTCTATTGCGTTTTTGTTGTTTATATTTTTTTTGTGGATTGTATTTAATTATTTAGTGTAGTTGAATTTTTAATTCTTTTTTGTTGATCAATTTTTCCTTCAAATGTAAATGTGTAGAATGAAGTTATGTCAGCCTTGAAAATTTTGGGACTCAGGACGGGAATCTACGGCTATGGGACAGGAACATAAAATTTGTGAATTGGAAAATAACTATTAAAAGGAAATCTGATAAGAACGTCCCGAAAAATTTCAGAATAATTTGAAAAAAATAGAGAATTTTTAAGTTTTTAATTTTTAAATGGATAATTCGGGCACCCGATCTAATACTAATTCTCTTTTCGTACCTTTCTCATACCCGTTAAAATAGAATAAATAGTCTAGAATGGAAAATTGTTTTGAACAGGATAGGGAATGGGACGAAAAATTCGGGACGGGTATGGGAGGAAACAGAAACCCGTCCCAAAATTTTCAGGGCTCTTTGTTTTTCTATAGTTATGTAGTTAATTATAGTTTTTTTGGTTATTTATCCATATAACCATATCATTAAATTAAGAATAAAAAAAAGAAAGAATTAAGTTACTTACAATTATGAATGACATGTTAATTTCTAAGATGTCACATGACAGCATTTCAAAACTCACTATAAAAAAATCTTATCATATTAGAATAGATAGATAGAGCTACTAACTAAAAATTGGCACTAAACCAGAGATTGATGAAACGAGTTTCATTCACATCCTTGGTTGATTTTACATCTTTTTTTTTTTCTTACTCAAAATGCAGTGGCTATCCCATAAATTTTTTAACAGGGGTCAAATATCAAGAAAAATATATTATGATAGGTAAAAATAGGAATCGAATTCGAACCTTGGAAAGGGAGACCAATTAACCAAACCTACCAACTGTGCTGCTGACTTTTCCTATTTACATAAAAATTAATATCAAGATTTATCACACTAATATCAAGATTTATGGGAGGTAATGTGACACCTTTTTCTTCATAATAGGTCCGTCCTGACAAAAAGATGTATGAAATTCTGAATTAAATGATGATCAATAACTTTTTATAAGTCTAGGCATAAAAACTGGATCCGAGAAACCGAATCAAACTAAACCGAATTAAAAAGTACCAAATCGAACCGAAATCGGTTTAAATTTCCAAATAGAGCCTTCACTTCTATATCCGAAGAACCGGTACCAAATCTGAACCGAACTGAGAACCGAATGGATATTCGAAAATGCCTGAGAACCAAACGGATATCCAAAAATATCTAAATCCGAAATACCCAAAACCTAATTTTTATGGGTATTTCTATAGGTATTTCTATAGGTATTTCAAATATTTTTAGGTTTTTTTTGGTACTTGGAGTAAATCGGATATTTTCGGATACCCATTTAAGATATTTCAAGTATTTTTGGATACTTTTGGATATTTTTTGGCTAATTCGGTTACAAATACCTCGAACGAATCCAAAAATTTGGTTATTGTCGGGTAAAAAAATCCGAACGAACCCGTTTCCGATCGGGATACGGGTAAAAGCCGGTTCTTTAACTTTGATACAGAACTGATCTGGATCCGACATGAACCGAACCAAACTCGATAAAACATATCCGAATGGGAGTTATAGGTTAGAACCAAAATAACTAACACCTGAATAGATACGAGCCGTATCCGAATGTCCATGCCTTTTTATATAAGATCTTGAATGCACAAAAACAAAGATTAAAAGGAAAATGATCGGACCAATTAATGATGTTTCATTTTAAGTAAGTTGGCCAAATTTTTTTTTTATTATGTAAGTTGTAAATAAATTGTTAGTATAAAATTGTTTAAGACAAGAGTAATATGAAAGCTTTTTATCACGTACCAATTCTTCGTGAACAATTCATACGGCTTTAGCATATTTTCGCTATTCGTGAATAATTCGCAGCAACAGCTTCCATTGTCATAGGACCCCTATTAAAGTGAAACAATATACATTGAGTCTATACTTGGAGGAGAGATCGATGACATCTCCACAGTTACTTAACCGAATCTGAATGGTTTCCATATCAATACACGTATCGAAGACTATATAATATGTAACACCCCGACCGCTCCTACCAGCGAGGCCCCACACTTCTCACGCGCTGTGGGCTCCCCGCCCCTGTCCGACTGTCTGTGCGTTATTTTTCTCGGTGGCCCGACCAAGTGACATTTTCCCATATTTTAGCCTCACTCACACGGTTCCGCAAAAGACTTCCCGGAAGGTCATCCATCCTAGTGCTACTCTAGCATAAGCACGCTTAACTCTGGAGTTCTCTTAGGGTATGTGACCAGAAAATGTAAGTGCACTTTGATGACATAGGTAGCCAAATCAATCCATTTAAACTTATTCAAATGGGTCTCACCCGGGTCGTTACATAATACCTCTCTGATTATACGACCTACAATTTTGGGATCACTGATAGGGCTCAGGTTTTACCCAAATAATCAACTACTGCAAGTGCACAGCAATGCAGTTGAAGTATAAGGGGTATCGAATCCCAAAGGAAGTGAAAGCTACACTTATGGTTTTTAGGTTTGAATTATGCTAGGTCGAATAATGAAATTGAAAACTAAGCAATTAAAGCAAGTAAATAAATCGGATTTAGATGGATTAAAGTTCAGGAGACGAAACGCTAGGCAAGGATAATTATCAGGTTGAATCCAAGAATGCAGAATCTAAGTTTATTAGGGATTTATTAAGAACCGTCTAGAACTCGAAACTCTAAGTTAAAACCAATCAACTCTCGTTGCAGAAGTTATCTATACCTAAATCCCTAAATCCCAAATCTCTTTGCGAATTTAAACAATTAAGGCAAGCAATAAGAACATGTTCGATTTGTTCACAAAATACCTAAACCAAATCTCTTTGCGAATATATATTTTGCTCACCTATGATTAGATCAAGTTACTAATAATGCTCTCGCATCTATTAAATAACCTAAGGTTTGATTTCTAAGTGATCAATTTAGAGAATCAAGTTAAGCACAAATCAAGGTGACGATCCAATTGATTTCGCTAATATTTCTAGTGATTCTACAAACTCTTCATCAAACCTTAAATCACCCTAACCTAACTAGCAAACTATTCAGACATAATTATGCAAACACAAATCATGGCTGAAATAAATTGCATAAAAGAATAGAGAATGATACAGGGGTTCGAAATCTGGCTCAGATGAGTTAGAATTGTCTCTCCAAAAGCACATGATCAATCTCTCTCTAAGTCTCAAGAACAGAAAATAATGATAAGGTAATTGGCTAAACAATGCCTGAAAACTATTTATAGAAGGGGATTTTTCGTCCAGGGGCAGACTTGTAATTCTTCAAACTTGAGGTGATTTCCTTTTTCTGATGGAAAACGGGAAACTTGGCCGACCTTCATTGGTGTCGATCGACACAATGGGTGTCGATCGACACAATGGGTGTCGATCGACACCTTGCTCGTAAATTCACCCTCTTGACTTCATCACTTCGGCTGCTTCTCCAAAATGCTCCAAAACGCTCCAGTTTCTTCTATTTAGCTCCAAATGCTCTCCATCCTGTAAAGACTCTAATAGGATTCTAAAACTAACAAAAGACTCTATAAAAACACTTATATCATGGTCCAAAATTCAGTAAAAACCATGATATATCAATCACAATCACGGAGGCATGAGACAATTTTCGACGTTCCACATTATGCTCTGTTCATCTATTTATTCAAATAAGACCAAACACAAAAAACAAATAATGATTATGGTTCCACAAAAAGACAACCACATCTTATTATATAAAGTTGGATGCGTCAAAATTGTTAATTAACATGATCGCGACACGTCTCAAGTTAATCGATAAGATTTTGACACGTATTTTGATTAAAATATATTCCAAAGAAAAAATATACTAATCCTAAAAGAAAACAAAGAAAAAAAATATACTAATCCGAAAAGAAAAAAGAAAATACTATTATTTTTAAAAGAAAAATAAATAAAATGAAAAGAAAGATAAAAAGACATATCAATTAAAAAAAAAGAAAATCAAAACAAAAGTAAACAAGAAATTCCAATTTTACTAAAAAGAAAAAATAAATGTCAAAGTTTATAATTAATATGATCGTGACACATGGCAAGTTAATCAATAAGATTTCGACACATGTTAAGTTTATAGCTTTAGATTTTGATACGTGTCTCGGTAAAATATTATTTTTAAAGAAAAAAGGAATTTTCAAAAAAATATCAAATTTATCGATTAAGATTATAAAAGTAAGATAAAATTAACTAGAATATATTTCAATTCAATAAAAAGAAAGTAAAAAAAAATGATCTATTTTATTTTAAGAAAAAGAAAATAAAAACAAAAAGTAAATTAGATTCACTAAGATATCTTTCAATTAAAAAAGGAAATTCTAGATGGTAATGATATGACATTAGACGATGATGAGTTCAATGTGGAGGAGGATAGCAAGAGTTATGTAGAGAAGCTTTTGATGCGAGTCTTGAGAAGCATAACTTCTCTAGAGAGCATAAATATAATATAAAGAAGAAACAAAAAAGTAAATTAAAAAAAAATTGATTAACTAGGATATATTTCAATTAAAAAAAAGAAAATTCTAGATGCTAATGATATGACATTAAACGATGATGAGCTCAATGAAAAGGAGAATATCAAGAATCATGTAGAGAGGCTTTTGATGCGAGTCTTGAGAAACATAACTTCTCTAGAGAGCAGAGAGATCATATAAGGGAGATGTATGTGAAGAGAAAGAGGGACTTTATTTGCTTGAAAAGAGTTAATGGAAAAATTGTTAACATACTCAAATGACTCGAATTGCATATCCAAGTTTTTAACTCAGCGAAACAGAAAAGATAGTTGATAAAGTGTATAAACTATATGAGAAGTAGGGTTAATGTTGTTTAGGACCCGCAACAGATTATGTGTTTTGAATATTTTAATTGAAAATAAATGAAATTTAAAATAAATAAATAACTCTTAGGTTTCGATTTTGTGTTTTTCACACACACGCACACACACACATATATATATATATATATAAAGCAGTAGAATTAAACTCAATTCATATAAGAGTATTAAAACATATATATTTGGAATATTAAAAGTAATATTTTTTTTACAAATTATCCGATTTGTTTTAATTTATTTTTACGAATTTAAAATATTTTATTAAAATATTCTAGTAAAGTAATAATATTGCATATTTCATTTTTCCTCCTCAAGACAAAGATTAAAAGGAAAATGATCTCACCAATGACGTTTCATTTTGAATAAGTTGGCCGCTTTTTTACCTTTTATGTAAGGTTTAAATAAACTACGGTAGGTTTTCATCGCTTTTTCTCTCTCTTAAAAACGCGTTTCCTCTGCTTTCTCTCTAAGAAGGACACCGCCGGATCTATACCTAGTTTTTCCGATCAGCAGTCGGAGGCTCTCATAGCTCCGATGTCGGTCGGATTTTTGTTCTATTTCGTATTTATCCTCTTGTTTTCTTCTTTTTCGGAAGTTCCTTGAAATTTTAGAGCAAAATTTTTTAGATCTGGTTTTCTAGATCTTCTTTTTGTTTCTTCTTTCTCTTGTGTTCTTCTATTCGGTTTAGCTTTGGAGTTTAAGCCTTTCTTCCCCTCCAATTTATAGATCTGTCGAGGTGGTTTTGGGTGGGGTTTGCTTCCTTCGACGGCTCCGGGTTGGTCTTGTCTCAGCCTTTTTCGTTGGTTTCAATCACGCGCTCCTCTCCCTCTTTGTTGGTATGTGTTTCGTTTCTGGTTGGTATGTCATTTGGTGTTGCCTCTTGCCTCTTCTCCTTCTCTTGGAAGCTCCTGTTTCCGATGTGCTCTTTCTTGGTGTACTTGTCGTGATCAGTTTCTTGTACGCCGCTCCTTGCCGTTGGTGTTTTCCGTTTTGATTTTGCATGCAGCTACTACCGGTTTTTCTTTTCTGCTTCAATCGACTTTGGGCTGGAGTTGTGGTTCTTTGGGGTGGCTTCAATCCCGTCAAGCTTTGGGTTCTATTGGTGTTTGGTTTCGGCATAAGCCTTGGTCGTTCGGTGTGCTCTTACAGCTTTGCAGGTCGCGTGTTCGTGTAAAGGGTCCATGACAAAGGTTAAGTGAGCTGTGCTTTCTGTTGGTTTCCGTTTCCATCTAGATCCTCTCTAGCTTGTTTCTTCCTCTTCTTGATTAATTGGTTCGGTTGTTAGGCTTAATTTCAATTTGTAGTTGTCTGTACCGTTTTCGTTCTTGAATTCCATCAATGTATTTCATCTTAGTATTCTTCAGTGATCTTAATAAAATTCAGATGTTAAAAAAAAAATTACAGTATTCGTATAAAATTGTTTTTTTTTGAACAAAATTGTTTAAAATTGTTTAAGACAAGAATAATATGAAAGCTTCTTATCACGTACCTATTTTTCATAAATAATTCATGTGGCTTTAACATACTCGCGCTCATCGCGGTTGCTAAGTCAGCTTGTACTCGAATTCAAATCTTGGTATTTAGAGAAAAAGTGGAAATTTTAGAAAAAGAAAGTAACAAGTGTTAGGAACGGATAATTATCCATCAGACATTTATAACATACTTACTTATTATTTTATTCTTTTTTGTGTAGTATAAATATGTGTGTAAGCTTGGTTATTGTACGTGAATGTGAAGAGAAAAGTATTTCACCTCCTCCCTCATCTCTCGTTTTTTACTAATGTTATAATATATCATACAACATATGCAAATACATATCCACATATATGTTTATATCTCACCTTAATATAATATAATTTATAACACGTTCTCACCACGATTGTCTTTCGATCTATTCTTATGTCAAAAAGTCCAAGCATCAAAGGAGTATATATATTTCTAGAAAAGTGAGTGAGAAAATGACCCTATGATATGTAAAACGTCTTGTTACACAAGGTTATTGAAAAAATAAAATTGATTCAATGATTTAAGACAATCAATATGCCTGGTAGTATATCATTTACTTGATTGCGCCTCAACATGTTTATAATCTCTGAAGAATTAATAATATCAAAGTTATGTTCCTAGGAACTACATTCAATCAGAACTCCTCAAGAGTTATCACGTCGTATAGTGTTTCATAAATATAATTTGAATTAAAAACCTTGAAAAGAAAACGTTGTCTTCAGGTATTACAAATTGTACATCTAATGAAAGAAATGTTATCTTAAAATATCCACGAAGGATATCACATTTAAGCACTTGTAAGAAAAATGCTAATTGGTTATGAACTACCTTATATGAGCCATATCGGTGGACTTATGTCTTGCAAAATTTACTTAAACACAGTGGCTGACCCATAAATTATTTTAACCTGATTCAAAATATCAAAAAAAGAATATCATATAAGTGGGAAGTAAGAATCGAATCTTGGAGGGGGGTCAATACATAAAACTTACCAATTACGGGGGTGCTTGGTTAGGACTTTTACTGTTAAAACTTTTAAAGTGATTTGACTTTATTTTTTGGACTGTGACTGTAACTTTAAAAAAAAATAAAGTCTAAAATTTCTTACTTTTAGAAAAAGTGCTCAAACATGAAAAAAAACAAGAAGTTGGGCTGTGAGTGTTTTTAGGGACTTTGAGAAATTTTAGGAAAGCAAAAGTGTGATTGGTAAAATTATTAACTTTTAAAACTGTAACTCATTTTAAAGTCTCTACAGTCCTAAAAGTCTAATCACCAATCACCCCCTACGTTGCTGAATTTTCAGCACATTTGTATACATAAAAATAATATCAAGAATTATGGGGGGTCATGTAACAGCACTTTCTCTTTCAAGGATGAAGAAGTCAAAATTCATTTATTCCCGGGAGAGGCTGCATTATTAAGGGATCGATAAAAAAATAATATATCCATCCAAAAGGAGATTGCGTCACTATACCTTTTTTTTAAAGTCATGGTTTTATCTCATTTGATATTTTCATGATAAAGTTTTTAACTATGCAGTACGTAATACATTATTGATGATGGAGAATTAAGGGGTAGTGTTACCAATGGATAATTATCCATTCGACCGATATACGTAACCAACTAACTTATTATTTTATTATTTCTTTTTGTAGTATAAATATATGTGTAGACTTAGTTATACGTGAATGTGAAGAGAAAAGTAATTCACCTCTTCCCCCATCTCTCGTTTCTTACTAATGTTATATTATATTATATAATATATACAAATTAATATCCACATATATGTGTAGATCTCAACTTAATATATTATAATTTATAACAAGAAGAATTATTTATTAAATTTATTTGAATGTTTGAATTATTTACAAATAAAAGATTTCATTTTTTTATATAGAAAATCATCTCTATAATATATAATTGGAATTATCTTATCAAACGATGGAGATTGATCTTCTAGATCCTTCCATACTTATTATATACCCTCGGCATATCTTTAAACCTTTAAAAAATGTACTACTACTTTTTTTTTCATCTGATGCTTTATTAACGAATGAAGGATTATCTCCTTTTATATAATAAATCATCCCTATAATATACTAGACCGAGTTTGTTGCAGAGATAAGTTTTATAAGAGAATTAAGAGAAAGGATATGAGATAAGTTTAGATAGTAGAAATCAACACAAGTGTACCGAAAATAGATTTTGTGATTCCAAAATTACAACTGCTGCCATCGCATGTACGCGTTTTAACTTTCCATAAATATGGCGACAAACTCTGCGATGAAAAGCCGCCTGACAGAGGCATAAAATAAGCCGAACTGATTATATTTGACTGTCATTAATTGCCATATTAAATGAAGATATCACCGCGTCAGCGTGAATTGGTTAAACGGAAGCGAGAAATTTAAAAACAATGGGGTGAACCTAGGTTTTTTGATTTTCAATAAATATGAGTTTATTTCCATAATTATTTCTTAGAACTAGAAAAACAACTTCAGTCCTATTATCGTTTTGAAAGGTATGAATATTGGCTACCTAAACTATATGTTAGATCGCTATTTTACATGATTACAAAATTAGTTAGCTCTGTTACACATATATATGTCTCTGGTCTGTTTTCATAATCATTGTTCTTCTATATTCGGGTTGTTAATATTTTGTAGCAATTTATGTGTAATTGCTATTCTTTTACGATCATAATCATTTGGTAGAGTATGTCTTTTCGGATCATATTTATGTAGTGGTATGTTAAGCCTTATCCTTGATTATTTTATGGAGTTTACGGTTAAAGCCTTTTTATTGATCATATATTTTTGGAGTTGAAGGTTATGACTGCTCTTTGAATTATGGCTGACTCTGATCCCTTAAATATATGATTTTCCTAACTGTTTTAAATTCTGTTTTTATTACATGCAATAATTTTAAATTTTTATCATGTTTATTTAAAAACAAAATTTTGAATTAAATTTCTGCTAAATTTATGGTTGATAATTTGATTTTAAAAAAATTAATCGATACTAATAAATCAGATGAGAAAAAGAGCATATATAACTGTAAAAAAGAAGATGAATCTTTGAAGAATTACGAGAAGAAGATGGAACCAAGGCCAAAATTATTGTCGACAATAAATGAGATAATGCGCGTTGAGAATAATGTAAATGGGGATCATGAATCTACCTCTGTGAATGAGAGTGGAAAGACAAAGTATTGGCCAAAAAGTGAAAAGAGCCAATCAAGTTTATATTAAGCTCGTATGAAAACGAGTTATCTTTGGACCAGAAGTCCATGCAGCAAAAGAGTATATATTTTTACAGAAAAGTGAATGAGAAAATGACCTTACGATATGGAAAATGTCTTGTTACACAAGGTCATTCGAAAAATATAATTGATGCAATGATTTTAAGACATTCAATATGTTTGGCAGTATATCATTAACTTGATTGCCCCTCAACATGTTTATAATCTCTGAATGATTAATAATATAAAAGTTATGTTCGTGGGAACTATATTAAATCAGAACTCCTGAAGAGTGATCACAAGTCGCATAATGTTTCATGAAAATAATTTGAATTAAAAACCTTAGAAAGACAACATTTTCGTATTACAAAATCGAACATCTATTGAAATAGATGTTATTTTAAAATATCTTGGAAGGATAACACATTTAAGCATTTGTAAGGAAAATGCTAATTGGTCATGAAGTACCTTATATGAACCATATCGGTGGGCTTATGTATCTTGCAAATTGTATTTGACCATTATATCTTTTGCTACTTAGTATCATTGCAAGATACATCTCATCTCATACACGCATACATTGGAATGGAATAAAACATATAATCTGTTATTTTGAAGATTTTCGTCACCACCTCTTCAAATTATGTGGAGACTGTTGTGTTTCACGGAGCTTGTAGAGAATGTGTATGGCTCATAGATATGACTCATCACATAAAAAGAGCAAGCATAATAGTTACAAAGAAAAAGACAACAAAAGTATTCAAAGATAATGTTGCATGTGTCCCCCAACTCAAAGATGGTTTATATGATCAAAATGCATTTACTGAAAATGATGCTTACATGAGTAGAAATATGATTATGCGCGTTGCTGCATTCTTTTTCTCTTACCATAGTTTTTGTCACATTGGGTTTTTCCATGACCAAGTTTTTTAACGAGACATCAAATAACATGCAAAAGATAGACGTGCAAGAGACCAAATGAGAATGTTATCATTCCAATAACGAAGAAGTCAAGATTCATTTATTCTCGGGAGAGACATCATCATTAATGGATCGATGAAAAGAAGATTGTATACATACAAAGAAAGATTGCGTCACTGTACTTTTTTTTTCAAAGTCATGGTTTTATCCCATTGGATTTTTCCATGATAAAGTTTTTAACGATACAGTACGTAATACGTTAATGACGATGGATAATTAAAGGGGAGTATTACTAATGCATAATTATCCATCGACTGACATACGTAACCGACTTACTTATTATTTTATTCTTTCTTCTTGTAGTATAAATATGTGTATAGACTTGATTATTGTACATGAATGTGAAGAGAAAAGTAATTCACCTACTCTCTCATCTCTCGTTTCTTACTAATGTTATAACCCTAATATATTATACGACATATACAAATAAAAATTAACATATATGTTTATATCTCACCTTAATATTATATAATTTATAACAACAAGAACTATTTATTAAATTTATTTGAATCTTTGAATTGTTTACAAGTGAAGGATTCCCATCCTTTTGTATAGAAAATCATCTCTATAATATACAATTGAGATTGATCTGATCTAACGATGGCATGATATTCTAGATTCTTCCACACTTATTATATAACCTCGACAACTCTTTAAACCTTTAAAAAATGTACTACTACTTTTTTTTTGTCATCTGGTGTTTTATTAATGAATGAATGATTCTATCCAATTATATGATAAATCATCTCTATAATATACAAAAGTAAATTTGTTGCAGAGCTAATTTTTGTGAAAGAATTAAGAAAAAGGCTATGACAGGTTTAGTTAGTAGAAATCAACTAAGGGTGTCGGATGATAGATTTTGTGATTCTAAAATTATAACCGCTGCTATCGCCTGTGCGCATATAACTTTCCACAAATATGGCGATAAACTATGCGATGACGCCACCTTATAGAGGCATGACGTAAGCCAAACTCATACTATTTGATTGTCATTAATTGCCGTATTAAATGAAGATATCACCGTGCGAGCGTGATTTTGTTCAACGGAAGCGGGGAACTTGGAAACATTGAGGGCGAACATAGGTGTTTGGATCTTCAATAAATAGAAGTTTATTTCCATCATTTTTTCTTAGACCTGCAAACAAAAACTTTAGTCCTATTATCGTTTTGAAAAGTATTAATATTGACTACCTAGACTATCTATTAGATTGCTATTTTATATATTTACAAAATTATTTACCTTTGTTACACATATATATGTCTCTGTTCTGTTTTCATAATCAATGTTCTTCTATATTCGGATTGTTAAAATTTTGTAGCAATTTATGTGTAATTACTATACTTTTACGATATGATCATTTGGTAGACTATGTCTCCCCGGATCATATTTATGTAATGGTATGATAAAATTTCTCCTTGATTATATTTATGGAGTTGACGGTTGTCATTGATCATATATTTGTCGAGTTGAAGATTATGTCTGCTCTTTCAATTATGGCTAGCTCTGACCCTTTAAATATATGATTTTCTTAATATTTTAAATTATTGTTTTAATTTATGTTTTTATTATATGCAAGAATTTTAAATTTGTATCATGTTTCTTTAAAAGGAAAATTTTGAATTAATTTTCTGCTAAATTTATTGTTAATAATTTGATTTTTAAAATTAATCGATGCTAACAACATCAGATGAGAAAAGAGCAAATATAATTGTTGAAAAGATGATGAATCTCCAAAAGAGACTGTTGACATGAGTAGTAATATAATAAAATATATAAATGATGTCAATGATAATGATAAAAAAATCTCGATTAACCATGTAATTACGAGAAGAAGATGAAACCAATGCCAAAATCATTGTCAACAATAAATGAGATAATGCGCAATGCAAATAATATAAATAAGGATCCTGAATCTACCTCTCTGAATGAGAGTGGAAATAAAAAGTATTGGTGAAAAAGTGAAAAGAGATAATCAAGTCTATATTAAGCTCGTATGAAAACGAGTTATTTTTGGACTAGAAGTCCAACCAGCATAAGAGTATTTATTTTTCCAGAAAAGTAAACGAGAAAAATAACATTATGATATTTAAAACCTCTTGTTACAAAAGGTCATTAAAAAAATATAATGATGCAATGATTTTTAAGACATTTGATATGTCTAGCAGTATATCATTAATTTGATTGCGCCTCAACATGTTTATAATCTCTGAAGGGTTAATAATATCAAAGTTATGTTCCTGGGAAGTACATTCTATCAGAACTCCTGAAGAGTTACCACGAGTCATATAATGTTTCATGAAAATAATTTGAATTAAAAATCTTGAAGAGATAATGTTATATTCAAGTATTTCAAATTGAACATATAAAAAAGCAAAATTGGAAAAAATATATCCAAAACCGCACCATGACATCCAATCAACAAACTTTAGATAATTTGCGATATTAAAAAAAAAAACAGAAAGCGGATTTGACAAGGCATAAATCAACGGACCGCAGTTCGAAAATTTTATCTTGCTTTTACCCAGCGGTCGGATGAAAAACGCAGAAAATAATAGTTATTTTTCATATAAATTATAAATTTCAATTTTTTAATAATTAAATTTACTATATATAGAGCACTTCATTTAAGCAAATGAAACACACAAATTCTCTCTCTCACTACGCTTTCTCTCTCAACTATTTTTACTTTTTTTTGTGTTAAATATGTATAATATTCAAATTTTAAATTATTTAAGAAACTATAAGTAGTCATTATTTAATGAAAGTTTAATATTAGATTTATTTATTTGTTATAATTATTTGAAAACATTTGTCGTCTAAAAGATAGACAAAATATTTAAGGTAATACTATATGAAATATTTGAATTGAAGTATGTATAGTTATCTACTTTAATTAAATATTTAGCAACTTTTTGTAAGAAATTATATGTAATTATCACTTAATTTCCGTAAAAAGTAGATGTATTTTGTAAAACAAAATTCCCAACATAATTAGTTTACTTAATTCAATTTTATTTTATTATAATAGCTTACTTATTTTATCAAATTGTAAATAGATTAATATACTAATTAAGTACATATAGTGTTTTATCCAACATAATAGCTAATTTTAATAGTAGTATTGCAAAATTAAATATATTTAAAATTTTATTTTAATAAAATTGACAAAGATTTCATTAAGTTATTCATAAAAATACTATTATACTATATATATATAATGTATATATCTTCTTGTATACACATATAACATGTATTTATATCATTGTTTTAACTTAAATAATTATTTGAGTTATGTTATACATCAAATAAATAGATATGTTTGATTATTTATAAATGGGTTTTGATTATTTATAAATGGATTCATATCGAACATATTGTACGATACATCTATGAACGTGGTAAAAGAAATAAAGAATCATTTCCTCTTCCTTTTTGAAGATCAAGTAAGTTTTGATATAAAAATTAGTTGATTAATTAATTTCATAGAAATTACATTAAAAATGTATATATATATGTAATTATGTGTAATTATAACAATATAACATGTTTATATATATATATATATTTAAATATCTGAGCTGTTCAGATTGAACATATATATCTTTTTTCTTTAAACAAGTTTCTTTAATTGGTGTAAAGCATAAAAAAATGAAAATTGTTTTGAAGATTATATTGAAATTGTTATTCATATTGTTTTATTAATTTTAAAAAACTAATATTTTTGGTTAATTTTATTAAAATTAGATATGTCATCTAATCGTGGACGGGGCACAAGTTTTTCTAGAAGAACTGATTCGAGTCCCGTAGAAATTGCAACTCCTCCCAGTGAAACAACCATAAGGGTAAACATAATTCTTTTTATAAAAAATATTAAATAAATTTAATAAAATATTTAACATAATAATTTTAAAATTTGTAGAAAAAAGACAAAGACACATACAAATGGTCATACATTATGGAAAAAACATTAATTGAATTGTTCGATGAAGCAATTGCGATTACACTACTAAGAAGCCTAATCCTTTTGGAAGAGCGTATATGGTTGAGAAATTCAACGTAGCGTTCAACATGAAGATAACTTATGGTTACTTCAAAAACAAGCTTGATGAATTGAAAAACAATTACAAGAGATGGAAAGCTCTTATGAGTTTCACTAGTATTTCGGTGGATCCTGACACATCCATGATAAATGCATCTGACGCATGGTGGAAAGAACGTGAAATTGTAAGTACACATAATCTTTATAATCATAAAAATATGTATAAAATTTTAGGTACCAAATAATCTGATGGTTCTTAATTTATAGGGATGCAAATTAACAAAGGCTTTGAACCAAAAGCCACCTGATTTTTGAGATGTGATGGTGCAATGTTTCGTATTACATGATGTGCAATCACAGTCTCAACATTCTGCGGCACAAAGAAGAAGATAGTTGATAAATGAGCGTGAAGACGTACTTCATGGCTTTGACACTGATGGTAGTGATATGCCAGAAACACAAGTTCATGAGATTCAAGAAGAAGAAGAAGTGTATCGTGTAACAGTTGATGATGAAACACGTCCTGTCAATGAAGCGGTCCAAAATTCCGCTCGCAGAGGCCAGCAACGAGGGAGGTTAAATTTGCAATCAAACGCTAGACGAGGGAGTACTTCAGAAAGATTAGGTGGAACATCTCGACATTCTATTGGTGGTGGTTCACAAGTAGGTTGGAGAAGACAATCCTTTGAGATAACCATAAAAGACACCATCGCGGGATATACAGAGTTCCAACGATAAAGTTTGCAACAACTCCGCCCAGGTGCTTTTGACCAAAACGACTACGACGAATGGAAAAAATGAGCAGGTATATTTCTTGATTTAGAAATTACAAAGGGATATTTTTATTGGGTAAGCCTAAATACATTTAAAGAGTTAGTATTTTGGCGTAAGTATTTTATTGATATAGCTGGAAGCAATGGCGAGGATAAGCTACAACTGTTAGAAGCTATGACTGTTGTTTCACGAAACAATGAAGATATTCCTAAACTGCTAGGCTCGGACCAATCATATGGGAGTTCACATTCAGGAGGACTATCATCTGCTAGTCCATCTTCTGTGGGTAATGATAAGCGGGTTTTCCCCTTGAGATTAAACAATTACTCAAACCCCACTCATGTCATTGTAATGTTTGAGGATCAATCCAATTGGGTGTGATTGTGACAATAGGAATGCATAAAACTTCTTAATCGAAGCAAGCATAAAAAGGTTTTGTTGTTAACTATCAACATAAGTGATCTAACCAAGCAAACAAACCAAACAAAAGTAACTAGAACCTTAATTAAGCAATAAATGCACTAATCAAGCAATTCAAAGATTAATTAACTATTAAACAAGATTATCAAATGACTAAAATGAATCCAAGGATGAGGTTTCCAATCTAAGGTGTTCCAAGAACCAATCAATGATTTCAATCAATCACAATATATGTTAATCCCTAAGCTTAGAACTCAAAAGCAATACTAATCCACTTTAATGGCACTAATCCCTTCATTAATCATTCTAATGAAGAACAAACTCTCATTTATGAAAAAAAGCTAACAAGCATTATGAAACAGTTCTAAATTGCTAATAAACACCCTAGACAATCACTTTCATGAGCTAGGATCCCTTGTTTAGTTGGTTGGGGAATTTTAACAAATACCTTGTGGGTAGGAAATTCCATAAACTCTAGTTTTGGCTTGATCAAGGCTAAACTAGCATTATGATCACCAAACAAGGAGGGAAATGAAAGAATCTAACCCTAGGCATCAAGATCAATCCATGAAACACCCTAAATCTAGCCATCTCTAGATCCTAAGGAAACTACTCACTAATCATGATTAGACCCTCAAATCCTATGAAAGAGATGAAGATAAGCATGATTAGAGAGGTAGAGAATGAAAGATTAACAAAGGTGAACACTAAATTGCATACACTCAATTAAAAGTCTTACAAAATCACTTAGAAACCAAAGAGGAAGGTTTTCTAAGAAAGAACAAAAGATTAAAAGATACTTAGGAAAAATTAGGTCATTTTGTATTTAAAGTGAACAGTGGACAAACCGGGTCAACCCGGAACAAACCGGATATTAACCCGGTTTAAGGCTGAGATTCGGGTAGCGTATCGAGCTAGCTCTCGATATGCAGCTCGATACGCTTCTAAAAATCTTCTTCAAGGACTGTATCGAGCTTGGTAGCTCGATATGAATGCTCCACACACCATTTTCAGCTTCCCTGGTCGTTTGTATCGAGTTTGGTAGCTCGATACAAATGGTCGATACGCCTCTTCAAGAATCCCGGATGGACTTGTATCGAGCTTAGTAGCTCGATACAAATGCTCGATATGCTCCCTCCATCTTCACTGCCAGGTCGTATCTAGCTTAGTATCTCGATACACTTCTAAAGATCGTCTGCTTCTTGTTTGGCCAACTCTCTTCCTCGTATTGATCACTCATGAATCTCCATATGGTCCTCTAAGCCTCCAAAATACCTAATAAGGACTCAGTATGTACAAACATGCAACAACCTAAGTTAAAACTTACTAAACTCTAATATGGATGCAAATGGAACTAAAAGTGACTAAATGAATGCATATGTGAATGCAAAACTATCCTAAATGAGTGCTAAAATATGCTAAATTATGAGTCTATCAACTCCCCCAAACTTGCCTTTTGCTTGCCCTCAAGCAAACAAACATGACAAATCCAAGAGAGAGGTTTAAAGGTGGGAGCTCACTATTCAAGAATGCCAACAAACATAATCAACTCAATGTCCTAGTTCTTAATTCTAAGATGAATTTGAATTCATCATACTCCAAAAGAGTTAGCCATGCTCATCACAACAATCAAATGCACAAAGATCTAAATCTAGATAAGTCTCCCTATCCAACCAACTCTTAACATTCATTAATTTGGAAATCGTGAATCATGACAATGCAATGCAAGTGAATTCATTTGGCTAAAGGATTAGGCTTTGAGATAAAAATGATCCCAATTCATGTGGCTTCCATTTCGTGCAAGGATTTTCACTAAAAAGGACTGAACTTTATGCATAATGCTAAAGGTAAAAGACAAGTGATACATACAAGACTAGACTCTTATCTACCCATAATGCTATCAATGGGCCTACACCCCTCTCATCCATTCTTTTTAACATCCTTGGTAGCTCCCTTAGATGATCCCTTAGAGACTTTCTTAGACCCCTTTTTCTTGGATCCTAGCACCAACTGTTCCTCCTCACTTCCAACCTCTTGATCTTCAACTACTTTCTTCTTCCCCTGGCTCTTAGAAGATCTTTCTTGAGAGCTTGCTCCTTGGGTTGTTGGTTTTCCTCTAGTTCTTCACATTGTACCTATAAGAGAAACAAAACTCATAGAGGGAGTTAGTAACTCATTTTGAACATCCAACAATAACATTAAGCAAGCAACAAACAAGATCAAGTGCCAAATTTTCGAATTTCAACCCGATTCCACACTTACCAAAATTTGGCAAACACAAAATTTTGCAAAAATTCAAATTGCCTAATTTCGAGTGCTATCAATTGGTAATCCATAAGCATGGTTAATGCAAGCTAATGCAAGTGAAAGCCCCAAAATCTAACAAGGTTCAAGAGAGTAATTTGAATTTTCGCACTATGAACCCTAAGTGTCAAATTTTCGAAAACTAACCATGTAAATCCTAGTATATCACTTGAAATCTACTCCCTAACCATAATTAAGCAATGCCCAAACCCCAAAAAATCAATTCGAACACCCTAGTACATAATCCCCCAAATTTTTCACCATTAGAGCAAAGGATGAAAAACTTGGTTTTTGGATTGTTTACCTTGTGAATGAGCGAAGGGATGAACGAAAAAGGGCCTAGAAACAAAACTAGCACAAAATTCGAGCTAGTAGCACTTGAAATCATGAAAGTTGCGTGAAAATTGAGAGAGAGAGAGAGTGCCAATAATCGCGAGCGTACGAAACTTTGGGGGAATTTTCGTGTTTTGGGGAAGAAGAAGGGGGAAAACCGGTTTAATTCACTCGAATTAAACAGCCAAACCCTGTTGACTTAACTGGAAAAGGAGTGTATCGAGCTATATAGGTCGATACATAGCTCCATACGATTTTAAAAATCGTATCGAGCTTAGTAGCTCGACACAAACGCTCGATACACTTAGCCGAGAATCCCTTGTCGGTCTGTATCGAGCTTAGTAGCTTGATACAAATGTTCGACACGACTCCTCCAAAATCCATGTAAGAGTTGTATCGAGCTATGTAGCTCTATATGAAGCTCGATACAGTGCCAGAAGTTCGTAGCAAGCTTTTTGCTATTGGCTCAACCTCATTGATCCAAACCTTTCATCCACAAACACTAGAAAACACATTATTGAATTAAAAAGTGCAAATATATACAAAGATAGACATGGGAATGCCTCCCAAGTGCGCTTGTTTAAAGTCACTAACCTTGACTTTTCAAACTCTTAGGTATGGGGGTGAACAAGGAGTGGAATTGGCTTCCCTTCTCATTTCTTGATGAACATGGTGCTTTCTCCAGCTTGTAGCACTTTGTTCTTCTACTTAAACCTCTTTGGTGGTTCAGATATAGGCTCCACAATCTTGAGTTTATCAAACATGGCTTGAAGACACTCACCATCAAAGCTTGGCCCATCATACTCATTGTGATCAAGGGCTTCATTCTCATTCATCACCCCACAAGTGAGATCCATTAGCTGCTCCCTTGGTTGTCGCTCTTCAGCCTCCTTAGTGTCACATGTGATTGTTCCACATAGGCTCAAAACAGAAGGTTTCATAGGATAGAAAACCTTAGCATCCACATTCTTGAGAATCATCCTTTTGTTGATGAAGTCAAGGCTTGCACCAGCTGTGTTGAGGAATGGTGTTCCTAGGAGAAGAGGTAGCCTTGCTGCTTGAACCATGTCCATGACAATAAAGTCAGTTGGGACTAGACATTCACCAACTCTCAATGGATAATCTTCTACAAGGCCTAGTGGTTGCCTTGAGGAAGCATCAACAAAGGTGATGTGTGATGAATAGTTCTTCATAGTAGTGATCCTACAGTTCTTGAACATCTCAAGGGACATCACATTGACACTTGAGCCAGAGTCACACAAGGCTTCATCAATCTTTAAGTCCCTAAGAGAACAAGAAATCAAAAAATTTCCGGATTACCAAGCTTTGGAATAACCTTAGACTCATTCCTTGTTCTCCTTGGTGGATCTAGACCTTCAATCAGCTCTTCAACCTTCTCTATGTTAGCAAGAAAATCCTTGATGAACCTTATTTGACCCTTGACTTGGGACAAGTTCCCCACTTTAGGCAAAAGTGCACCAATTTTCTCCATACTCCCTCTAAAGCTTGAGAGTACCTTCTTTTGTGCCTTAGTCAAAACCAGTTAAGGAAAAGGGAGTGGTGGCTTGTAGACAAGGAGATCATAAGCCTCAACTTCAGTCTTCTTAGCCACTTCTCTTTCCTTCTCAACAACACTTGCTTGTGTAGAAATCACATCCTCATCGAGCTCTTCCTTACCCATTGGTTTGACAACAACCAAATGGTCATTTTCAATGACCCCCTCCCCCACTTGAACCTTAATGTCCTCATTGATTATAGATTCATCATTGGGACTCTCAAATAGTTGCTCAAATTCGGTCACCACACGCTCATACTCTTCTTCATCAATGGAATAGATAGCATTGCAATAGTCCTTTTACCGGGCAAAGAAGCTTGAGCTCGTGTAGAAGAGGAATAAATACTATTTTTGTTCTCCATTTGCTTGATATTGGAGCTTAAAGTGTCAAACTTAGTGTTAAGATCATTGTAAGAACAATCCACTTTGTTGTGAATTTCAGCCATCTTCTTGCTCACATCTATAGCACTACTTGCTTGACCTTGGAGAATTTGTTGGAGAACATTCCTCATATCCAAATCTTGTGCAAAACTCGGTGGAGGACCTTACTTGGACTGAAAATTCCCTTGATGGTTCCCTTGATAATTCCCTTGATTCGATTGATAGTTATTTTTGGGAATATAGCCTTGTTGTTGTTTGAAAGGAACAAATGATTTTTGTTGAGCTCATTGGCCTTGGTTTTGTGGGGGGGGGGGGGATAGACTTGATCTTGAGGGTTCTCCACATTGGTGCTCCTATAGGAAAGATTGTTGTTGTTCCTATAGTTGTTGTATCCTTGTTGATAACCTTGGCCACCCACATAGTTGACCTCTTCTTGGCAATCCTCATCAGATTCTTGTTTAAGCCCTTGACCCTCATCACAATCACCCACAAATTGAACATGTTTTTGTGAGGCTTGAAGCAACTTATCCATTTTCTCATTAAGAGATTTCAACTCCTTCGTTCTTTGGTCCTCCTCATAGACACCATCACCTCTTGAAGATCTATCATAGTCTTCTCATAGTTGCCATCACTTTGTGCCAAGTTTTCAACATGTTCAAGACCCTCATCCACATCTTCACCTAAGAAGTTTCCATTACTTGCTGTGTCTAGAAGCATCCTAAACTTGGGAAGAAATCCACGGTAGAGTGTGCTCAATAGAGTTTCTTCGAAGAAGCCATGATGTGGGCATTGGGTTAAGTGTAACCTGTGAACCTTTCCCATGCTTCACAAAAGCTCTCATTGTTCTTTTGGGTGAAGCTAGATAGTTCACTCCTCAACCTTGTTGTCCTTGTGTTGGAGAAGAACTTGGCAAGAAAAGCCTTCTTGCATTGGTCTCATGAAGTGATAGAACGTCTTGGAAGTGTCTTCTCCCATTGATGTGCCTTGGCTCCAAGAGAGAAAGAAAACAACCTCAGCTTGAAACCATCTTCGGATATACCATTGTTCTTGGTCATATCACAAATCTTATCAAACTCATCCAAATGGTCAAGAGGATCCTCCATAGTCAACCCATGAAACTTGGTGTGTTGCACCATGTTGATCAATCCACTCTTGATCTTAAAGTTGTTGTTCTCAACTGGAGGAGGGATGATACCTTGGCGATTTACATGAGTATTAGGAGCATCTTCAGCTCCAATGTGCCTAGGTTGGCGTGGAGGATGTTGAGGCACTCTAGGAACTTGAGCCTCATTACCTTGAGCTCTTTGTGGTGGTTCATTACCACCCAATCCTTGGTTGTTATTCATACCCAAATGCTCTATGTGTGCTAGGCGTTCTTGCTCTCCCCTTACAAAAGCTCATCTAGTCAAGCGGTGAATGTTATCTAGAGGCTCAACTAGGTTGTTGTGTCCACTAGATCTCAAGTTCATACACCTATAAAGACAAAGAGCAAATCAAGCAAGAGAGATTAGTAATCAAAAGAAAAATAAAGCTTAGTCTCAAGAATAATTAAAATCCTAATGCACAAAAAAAAAACCCAAATGGTAACCGGCGCCAAATTGATAAGCGGGTTTTCCCCTTGAGCTTAAACAATTACTCAAACCCCACTCATGTCATTGTAGTGTTTGAGGATCAATCCAATTGAGTGTGATTGTGACAATAGGAAAGCATAAAACATCTTAATCTAAGCAAGTATAAAAAGGTTTTTTTGTTAACTATCAACCTAAGTGATCAAACCAAGCAAACAAACCAAACAAAAGTAACTAGAACCTTAATTAAGCAATGGATGCACTAATCAAGCAATTCAAAGATTATTTAACTATTAAACAAGATTATCAAATGACTAAAACGAATCCAAGGATGGGGTTTCCAATCTAAGGTGTTCCAAGAACCAATCAATGATGTCAATCAATCACAATATATGCTAATCCCTAAGCTTAGATCTCAAAAGAAAGATTAATCAATTTTCATGGCACTAATCCCTTCATTAATCATCCTAATCAAGAACAAACTCTCATGAGCTAGGAATATAAATCCCTTGTTTAGTTGGTGGGAGAATTTCAACAAACACCTTGTGGGTGGAAAATTCCCTAAACTCTAGTTTTGGCTTGATCAAGGCTAAACTAGCATTATGATCACCAAACAATGAGGGAAATGAAAGAATCTAACCCTAGACATCAAGATCAATCCATGAAACACCCTAAATCTAACCCATCCCTAGATCTTAAGGAAACTACTCGCTTATCATGATTAGACCCTCAAATCCTATGAAAGAGATGAAGATAAATATGATTAGAGAGGTAGAGAGTGAAAGATTAACAGAGGTAAACACTAAATTGCATAAACTCAATTAAAAGTCTTACAAAATCACTTAGAAACCAAAGAGGAAGGTTTTCTAAGAAAGAACAAAAGATTAAAAGATATTTAGGAAAAATTAGGTCATTTTGTATTTAAAGTGAACAGTGGACAAACCGGGTCAACCCGGAACAAACCGGGTATTAACCCGGTTTAAGGCTGAGATTCGGGTAGCGTATCGAGCTTGCTAGCTCGATATGCAGCTCGGTACGCTTCTAAAAATCTTCTTCAAGGACTGTATCGAGCTTGGTTTTTCTATATGAATGCTCGACACGCCATCTTTAGCTTTTCTGGTCGTTTGTATCGAGCTTGGTAGCTCGATACAAATGGTCGATACGCCTCTTCAAGAATCAGGATGGACTTGTATCGAACTTAGTAGCTCGATACATATGCTCGATATGCTGGGTGACCAAATTCATTTTGGTTTAGGAGTTACTAATTTTACAAGTTGGGTGAACCGGACCGAACCAGAAGGAATTAAGCTACAAATTTGGACACACTTGGAGAGGCATTCCCGATTTGGACATAGGCGCGCCAATTGGAGGATTTCGACCGAACCAGAAGGAATTAAGCTACAAATCAACTTGGCGTGGAATCTTGACTCAACCTGGGAGTTGTCGAATTTGATTCACATCAAAAACAGTTCAGATGAGAAAGTTATTCAATTTCTAAACCGGATCAGCCTAAATCAGCTTTTACTCGACTTTACTTATTTAGATGATTACACACTTGGAGAGATCAAAGAACAACAGTCTTATTACATTTATTTGGGATGTCAAAGAGCATCTAGAAGACTATCCATCCATGGGATCATTCAGAAATTATCAAGATACAAGGCTCCATCAAGTTCCCATCCAAATCAACTCCAACGGCTACAACATTTAAGACCAATCCTTTTGATTTTTACTGTCAATTATTACGACCATTTGGTTTCCATTTCTAGCATTTAGGACGAGCTTATAAAAGCTTATTTCATTCTTCATTTGTAATCACCAAATTATTAATCAAGAAAAGTTTATTTTGTTTCAAAGAAAAGTTCATCTTTGTTTACAACTTGTTCCTGCGATTTACTTATCTTCTTTGAGGGATTCAGAGAGTTAGTAAGGCGTGTAGAGTTTAGTATTCTCGTGAGGATTAGCCCTTGAATACTAGAGTCTAAATCCTTTTGTGTTTGGGATTCAAAGCACAAACCGGTTTATCAACTCATTAAACCATTCTTCCATCAACTTCAGCTTGAAGGTCCGATTTCAAAGGAGCATTACTTGAAGCGATTTCAAGGATTGTGTCATTGGTATCAGAGCTAAAAGATCCTTATCCAGGTGTTTTCTATTCATCTTTCAAGTTTTTGCATTTGTTTCATTCAGTTGAATTTTATTTCTTATAAAAAGCCAAAAAAAAAATATTGTTTCTCTATTCCGTTTTGTGTTCTTCCATTTTATAAAACCCAAAATCAAAAAAACTTTGCAATCGTTTCTGTTTGTTGATTTCGATTTTTTCATTACCATCAAAAAAAAGAGGAGTTTTTTATAAGCACTCGTTTCAGTTTTGTTTAGTTCTTCATCTGTTGCATCTTTTATTTCTGTTTCATTGCTATTTGAATTTCTGCGGATTGTTCTTACATTCAAAAAAAAAAAAAAACTAAAGAGGCCGTGAATCTTTGGCTTTCAATACTTTGACCAACATTCTATCATTATTAATCCATATTTGTTAGCTTTGGTTATTCCTTTCACATATCATATAGTTCTGATCATTTGAATTACTTGACCGTTGCACTGCATTCATAATTGCAACTCTTTGGACTCATATTACCGTTGCATTCATTTTTACAAGTAAAAAAAAAACATAGATATATTTTGTTTCTTGTTTTTGTCATCTTAAACACATCTCTGTTTGTTGGAGTGCAAGGTACCATGGGAGACAATGCACCAGCTGACCCTATACAAACCATAATGGCTGCCATTGCCAATCTGAATGAGAATCTCAATACATTCAGGACAGAGAGCAACAATCGCCTTGAGCGCCTTGAAAGAAGAAGGGCTGAAGCAACCAGTTTGCTACACGAGCCATACCAACATTACAAGGAGGCAAAGCCACCTGATGTACTTCAACCTCGAGCACCAGACCCCATATCACATGATTTTCTCTTTAAAGGAAACCAAGCTGATCAAATTAAGCCACAAAATGAAGAAAGAGGTTTTAAAGACCAGGATAGCAAAAACGAGGTCTACCAGCATGAGACTGTGGAATACAAGGCAGAGAAACCTCCAATACCTAAGCTGAGATCAACATTGGCGCTTACTGAAGCCAGAGACATTCCATTCACCTCACTTATCCAGCATCTATTTCCAGAAAAATCAGAAAAATCCCAAGGTAATTAAGTTACTTAAATCTGATTTTTTTTTTTCAGAAACTAACTTAGCTTTACTTGGTGCAGATGCTATTGTTTTGAGGACAAAACCTCTTTAAGAGGGAGAGTATGATGTAAGCATAAATGCTAATACATCAGTACTTGACAAAGAGCACGGAACCAGGAGTCATAAGGAGGAGAGCATGAAGTTGAGGAGGGCTAAGGAGACATGCGAGCTGAGTTTAGCTCAAATGGAAGCCAAGGCTTACAAATGGGCTGTGACCATTTGTACTCTTTTTCCTTATCCTTTGTTTTACCCCAATGAGTTTTACAGGAAAAGTTTTAACGAGGCAAATTGGTTCACATGTTTTAAACCCATTCAAAGCCCCAATCGATGTAGACCTACAATCACTTATCAAGTCATTCCGGCCAAACCAATATGAACCAAGAAACAAATAGAATTGTTTTAGATTTTCAACTCATCAGAGGTCTACAGAGAGTTGGAATCAAGACCAAATTCATTTTGGTTTAGGAGTTATTAATTTTCCCGATTTGCACATAGGCGCGCTAATTGGAGGATTCCGACCGAACCGGAAGGAATTAAACTACAAATTAGCTTGGCGTGGAATCTTGACTCAACGGGGGAGCCCGTCAAATTGGATTCACATCAAAAATGGTTCAGATGAGAAAATTATTCAATTTCTAAATCGGAGGAGCCTAAACCAGCTTTTATTCGACTTTCCTTATTTAGATGATTACATATTTGGAGAGATCAAAGAACAATGATCTTATTACATTTATTTGGGACGTCAAAGAGCATCTAGAAGACTATCCAGCCATGGGATCATCTAGAAGTTATCAAGATACAAGGCTCCATCAAGTTCCCATATTTGGAGAAACCAAATCAACTCCAACGGCTACAACATTTAAGACCAATCCTTTTGATTTTTACTGTCAATTATTACGACCATTTGGTTTCCATTTCTAGCATTTAGGACGAGCTTATAAAAGCTTATTTCATTCTTCATTTGTAATCACCAAATTATTAATCAAGAAAAGTTTATTTTGTTTCAAAGAAAAGTTCATCTTTGTTTACAACTTGTTCCTGCGATTTACTTATCTTCTTTGAGGGATTCAGAGAGTTAGTAAGGCGTGTAGAGTTTAGTATTCTCGTGAGGATTAGCCCTTGAATACTAGAGTCTAAATCCTTTTGTGTTTGGGATTCAAAGCACAAACCGGTTTATCAACTCATTAAACCATTCTTCCATCAACTTCAGCTTGAAGGTCCGATTTCAAAGTAGCATTACATGAAACAATTTCAAGGATTGTGTCATACAAGTGACTAAATGAATGCATATGTGAATGCACAACTATCCTAAATGAGTGCTAAAACATGTTAAATTATGAGTATATCAGGTAACAATATAGGTGGACAAAATTTACGAGGATTATGGACACCAACTTCTCAACCATGGGGCACACCACCAAACGCTAAACAATGGAGAACACCACCAAATGCTCAACAATGGGGGTTCATTCCAACCTCCTCCACAGTGGGGCACACCACCAAATGTTCAACAATGGGACACACGACCAAACACTCATCAATGGGGCACACCACCAAATGCTCAACAATGGGGAACACCACTAAACGCTCAACAATAAGGAACACCACCAAATGCTCAACAAAAGGGTTCTTCCGAACCTCCTCCACAATGGGGAACATCACCAACTACACAACCATGGAGCACACCACCAAATGCTCAACAATGGGGGCACACCACCAAATGCTCAACAATGGGGTACATCACCAAATGTTTCACAATGGGGGCTTTCACCAAACTTTCACATGGGACGCAAGAAACAAAATGATCATTAAGGCAGCTCATTGTCAATTCCTCCGAGCAATGTTCAATATAGATTTTCAGATGGAAGTCAAGAAGAAAGTATGAGGAATACTTAACAAGACGTTTCAGATTGTGCAGTTGTAGGAGCTTCTGCAAATGTTCCACAAACATCATCACACAGTCTTGATTTTACAAATTATTTTGAGCCTGCCAATATTTCACAAACATTACCCGGAGGACTATTCAACAAATGGGGAACCCTGAAAGAAACATATATAAATATACATGAAGGTCATAAAAGCGATACATAAGATGAAGATTAGTTTGTGATAGTCGTGTTTTTCATTCTCTTTAATAAAATAATTTAGGTTTTGATAATTGAGTTTCAATATTTTATGTAACTGTTTAATATAAGTTTGAATTTGCTTAATGAAGTGTTTTATCTTATGTTCAAAATTTCAGACTTTTCGTTTATGTTAATTGTGAGCACAAAGAATCCATAACATAAGCTACGAAGAGAGAATTGAAATGTGGAATTTGGAAAATGATCAATTTTTAGATTTAATAATTCAACCAACATTTACTTACTATCAGCGATATTTTGAAAGAGCACCAGTACAAACTGAAGGTGGTTTGGGATGGATTAATATTTGGCGTCCATTACAACAAGATGATGCTGCTTGTCTTCAGTTACTACGAATGTCATTGTGTGATACGCTACAAACAACTTATGGTCTACAACCAGCATTAAATATAAGCGTTGAAGAAAGTGTTGCTATGTTTCTACGAATATGTGGGCATAATGAAGTTCAAAGAGATTTAGCCGAAATCAGGAGACTGTGCAGAGAAAATTTATTGAAGTTCTTACGGTGACTGAATTACTGGCATGTGATTGTATTAGAACTCCAACAAGACAAGAGCTACACCGGATTCCCGAACGACTTTTTGTAGATCGAACATATTATCCATTTTTAGTGGATTCGTTGGAGCTATGGATGGGACTCATGTATGTGTAAAAGTGAAGCTTGAGTTACAAGAAATGTAATGGAATTGACACGATCATCCATCTTTTAACATCATGTCAATATGTGATATGAATATGTTATTCACATATATTTGGAATGGAGCATCGGGGTCTTGCCAAGATACATCTGTTTTGGCAATAGCACAACAAAGCGATTTTGAGTTCTCTTTACCTCAATTAGAGAAATATTATCTCGTTGATTCTGGCTATCCAAACAAACAAGGATTTTTAGCTCCTTATAGATCATCACAAAATGAAGTTGTGAGATATCATATGTCGCAGTTCAACTCTGGTCCTGCTCCGAGGAATAAACAAGAGTTGTACAATCGATATCATGCGTCTTTGCAATCTGTTATCGAGAGGACTTTTGGAGTTTGGAAGAAAAAATGGAGGATTCTTTTTGACTTTCCAAGATATAGTATAAACGTACAAAAGAGAGTGGTAATAGCTACAATGGGACTACATAATTTTATCAAAATTTCAAATTTTCAGATACAAATTTTGCATATGTAATGACAGAGACGAGAATAAACAATCGAGATTATGAACCTGACTTAGATGACATGGATGCAGTAAAAGTAGCAAATAAAGAACATATGGCGCATATAAGAGACAACATTGCAATTTTGTTATGGGAAAATCAAACTACTCGATAGTATTTTTTTGTTGTATTGTACTTATTTTTTTATTATGTAAAGTTCTATTTAATATTTAAATATATATAATTAAACTTTTATTTCAAATACATTTTTCTATTAAAATATGATACAATCTATTAATATATATATATATTTAACACTTTCAAAACATTTTTAATTTACAATGATAATATTGTTGTTTTATATATATATATTTATTTACAATATGTATTCCGCACCGTTTGTTAGTTTTTTCACCAATCAAACAAAATATATTTTGTCCCGCTACTTATTTTGTTTCACCAATCAGTATTTATTTTGCACCGCATTTTCTGTAATAACCGCACTTGTCCCGCAAAACATATGTCATGAGTTTCACCGCATCGTACTTTAAATCCGCTGTTTTGATACCGCACTTTACACGGTTACCATTCGGATAATGAAAGAGATGTTATCTTAAAATATCCTGGAAGGATATCACATTTAAGCATATGTAAAGAAAATGCTATTTGATCCTGAAGTACATTATATGAGCCATATCTGTAGGCTTATGTATCTTGTAAATTGTATTTGACCAGTATATCTTTTGCTACTAATATACGTACAAGATACAACTCATCTCCTACATGCATATATCGGAACATAATAAAGCATATATTCTGTTATTTCAAAGATTTTAGTCGCCACTTCTTCAAGTTATGTGGAGATTGTCGTGTTTCACGAAGCATGTAGAGAATGTGTATGACTCAGATAAATGACTCATCACATAAAAGAAGCAAGCATAATAGTCACAAATAAAAAGCCAACAAAAGTATTCGAAGATAATGATGCAAGTGTCTCCCCCCCCCCCCCCAACTCAAAGATAGTTTATATGATCAAAATGCACCTCCTGAAAATGATACTTCAAGGGGGAGAAATATGATGATGCTCACGGCTGCAATCTTTTTCCCTTACCATGGTTTTTGTCTCGAAGGATTTTTTTATGACGAATTTTTTAACGAGCCAGCAAATAACACGCAAAAGATAAACATGCAAGAGACCAAAGGAGAGTGTTATCATTCCAATGATAAAGAAGTCAATATTCATTTATTCTCGAGGGAGACTGCATCATAAAGGGATCGATGAAAAGAAGATTATATCTATCGAAATGAAGATTGCACTTACGTCACTGTAGTCTTTTTCCAAAGTCATGGTTTTTAATCCGTTGGGTTTTTCCATGATAAAGTTCTTAACGAAGCTATACATAATACATTAATGATGATAAATAATTAAGAGAGAGTGTTACGAATGGATAATTATCCATCCGATCAATATATGTAACCGACTTAGTATAATTATTATTTCTTGTAGTATAAATGTGTGTAGACTTGGTTATTGTACGTGAATATGAAGAGAAAATTAATTCACGTCCTCCCTCATCTCTCGTTTCTTACTAATGTTATAATATATTATACATTATATACAAAACATATCCACATATATTTTTATATATCATCTTAATATAATATAATGTATAACAACAAGAACTATTTATTAAATTTATCAAAATGTTTGAATTATTTACAAATGAAGTACTTCTTCCCTTTATATAAAAAAATAATCTCTATACTATATAATTGTGATTAATCTGATCTAACGATGGAGATTGATCTTCTAGATCCTTCCACAATTATTATATACCCTCGACAATTTTTTAAACCTTTCAAAAATGTAGTACAATAGAACTCTATAAATTAATACTCGATAAATTAATAATCACTATATCATTAATGGATCGATTAAAAGAATATTATATACATACAAAGGGAGATTGTGTCACTGTACTTTTTTTCTTTCAAAGTCATAGTTTTATCCCATTGAATTTTCCATGATAAAGTTTTTAATGATGCAGTACGTAATACATTAGTTACGATGGATAATTAAAGGGGAGTATTATGAATGCATAATTATCCATCAACTGACATATGTAACCGACTTACTTATTATTTTTTTCTTTCTTCTTGTAGTATAAATATGTGTATAGACTTGATTATTGTACGTGAAAAGAAAAGTAATTCACCTCCTTTCTCATCTCTCGTTTTTTACTAACGTTATAACCCTAATATATTATACAACATATACAAATACAAATACAAATTAACATATATGTTTATATGTCACCTTAATATTATATAATTTATAACAACAAGAAGTATTTATTAAATTTATTTGAATGTTTGAATATTTTACAAGTGAAGGATTCCATCCTTTTGTATAGAAAATCATCTTTATAATATAAAATTGAGATTAATCTGATCTAACGATGACATGATATTCTAGATTCTTCCACATTTATTATATAACCTCGACAATTCTTTAAACCTTTCAAAAATGTACTACTACTTTTTTTTTTTGTCATCTGGTGCTTTATTAATGAATGAATGATTCTATCCAATTTTATAATAAATCATCTCTATAATATACAAAAATAAATTTGTTGCAGAGCTAAATTTTGTGAAAGTATTAAGAAAAAGGCTATGACAGGTTTTTTAGTAGAAATCAACTAAGGGTATCGGAGGATATATTTTGTGATTCTAAAATTACAACCGCTGCTATCGCCTGTGCGCATATAACTTTTCATAAGTATGGCAAGAAACTCTGCGATGAAGCCACCTGACAGAAGCATGACTTAAGCTGAACTGATACTATTTGATTGTCATTAATTGCCGTATTAAATGAAGATATCACCGTGCGAGCGTGATTTTGTTCAACGGAAGCAGAGAACTTGAAAAAATTGGGGTGAACCTAGGTTTTTGGATCTTCAATAAATATGAATTTATTTCCATCATTTTTTCTTAGACCTGCAAACAAAAACTTCAGTCCTATTATCGTTTTGAAAGGTATGAATATTGACTACCTAGACTATCTATTAGATTGCTATTTTATATATTTACAAAATTATTTAGCTTTGTTACACATATGTATGTCTCTGTTCTATTTTCATAATCAATGTTCTTCTATATTCGGATTGTTAAAATTTTGTAGCAATTTATGTGTAATTACTATACTTTTACGATATGATCATTTGGTAGACTATGTCTCCCCGGATCATATTTATGTAGTGGTAGGGTAAACTTTCTCCTTGATTATATTTAAGGAGTTGACGGTTCTCATTGATCATATATTTGTCGGGTTGAAGGTTATGTCTCCTCTTTCAATTATGGCTAGCTTTGGCCCTTTAAATATATGATTTTCTTATTTTTTTAAATTATGTTTTTATTATATGCAAGAATTTTAAAGTTTTATCATGTTTCTTTAAAACCAAAATTTTGAATTAAATTTATGCTAAATTTATGGTTTATAATTTGATTTTTAAAATTAATCGTTGCTAACAGCATCAGATGAGAAAAGAGCATATATAATTGTTGAAAAGAGGATGAATCTCTAGAAGAGACAGTTGACATGAGTAGTAATATAATCAAATATATAAATGATATCAATGATAATGATATCGAAATCTCGATTAACCATGTAATTACAAGAAGAAGATGGAACCAATGCCAAAATCATTGTCAACAATAAATTTGATAATGCACAATGCAAATAATATAAATAAGGATCATGAATCTACCTCTGTGAATGAGAGTGGAAAGAAAAAGTATTGGCAAAAAAGTGAAAAAAGACAATCAAGTCTATATTAAGCTCGTATGAAAACGAGTTATTTTTGGATTAGAAGTCCAACCATCATAAGAGTATTTATTTTTCCAGAAAAGTGAACGAGAAAAATGACCTTACGATATTTAGAACCTCTTGTTACACAAGGTCATTCAAAAATATAATGATGCAATGATTTTTAAGACATTTGATATGTCTAGCAGTATATCATTAATTTGATTGTGCCTCAACATGTTTATAATCTCTGAAGGATTAATCATATCAAAGTTATGTTCCCGTGAACTACATTCTATTAGAACTCCTGAAAAGTTATCACAAGTCGTATAATATTTCATGAAAATAATTTGAATCAAAAACCTTGGAGAGATAATGTTATCTTCAAGTATTTTAAATTGAACATATAAAAAGTGGAATTGGAAAAAAATATCAAAAACCGCACCATGACATCCAATCAACAAACTTAAGATAATTTGCGTTATTTAAAAAAAAAACAGAAAGCGGATTTGACAAGGCATAAATCAACGGACCGCGGTTCAAGAATGTTATTTTGCTTTAAACCAGCGGTCGGATGAAAATATAGAAGATAATAGTTATTTTCATTTCATTTTTAATGATTTGAAAAAAAATTTACAAGAGATGGAAAGCTCTTATGAGTTTCACTAGTATTTCAGTGGATCTTGACACATCCATGATAAATGCATCTGACGCATGGTGGAAAAAACATGAAATTGTAAGTACACATAATCTTTATAATCATAAAAATATGTATAAAATTTTAGGTACCAAATAATCGGATGGTTCTTAATTTATAGGGATGCAAATTAACAAAGGCTTTGAACCGAAAGCCACCTGATTTTTGAGATGTGATGGTCCGATGTTTCGTATTACATGATGTGCAATCACAGTCTCAACATTCTGCGGCACAAAGAAGAAGATAGTTGATAAATGAGCATGAAGACGTACTTCATGGCTTTGATACTGATGGTAGTGATATGCCAGAAACACAAGTTCATGAGACGCAAGAAGAATAAGAAGTGTATCGTGTAACATTTGATGACGAAACACGTCATGTCAATGAAGCGGTCAAAAATTCCGCTCGCAGAGGCCAGCAACGAGGAAGGTTAAATTTGCAGTCAAACGCTAGACGGGGGAGTACTTCAGAAAGATTAGGTGGAACATCTCGACCTTCTGTTGGTGGTGGTTCACGAGTAGGTTGGAGAAGACAATCCTTTGAGATAACCGTACAAGACACTATCGCTTGATATACAAAGATCCAACGATAAAGTTTGCAACAACTCCGCCCGGGTGCTTTTGACCAAAATGACTACGACGAATGGAAAAAAGGAGAAGATATATTCCTTGATTTAGAAATTCCAAAGGGAGATTTCTATTGGGTAAGCCTAAATACACTTAAAGAGTTAGTATTTTGGCGTAAGTATTTTATTGATATAGTTGGAAGCAATAACGAGGATAATCTACGACTGTTAGAAGCTATGACTACAGTTTCACGAAACAACGAAGATATTCCTAAACTGTTAGGCTCGAACCAATCATGTGGGAGTTCACATTCAGGAGGACTATAATCTGGCAGTCCATCTTCTGTGGGTAACAATATAGGTGGACAAAATTTACGAGGATTATGGACACTAACTTCTAAACCATGGGGCACACCACGAGGAGACTGTGCAGAGAAAATTTATTGAAGTTCTTACGGCGACTGAATTACTGGCATGTGATTATATTAGAACTCCAATAAGACAAGAGCTACACCGGATTCCCGAATGACATTTTGTAGATCGAACATATTATCCATTTTTAGTGAATTCGTTGGAGCTATGAATGGGACTCATGTATGTGTAAAAGTGAAGAGTGAGTTACAAGGAACGTATTGAAATTGACACGATCATCCATCTTTTAACATCATGGCAGTATGTGATATGAATATGTTATTCACATATATTTGGAATGTCACATATATTTGGAATGGAGCACCGGAGTCATGCCACGATACAGCTGTTCTGCCAATGGTACAACAAAGCGATTCTGATTTCCCTTTACCTCAGTTAGAGAAATATAATCTCGTTGATTCTGGCTAACCAAACAAACAAGGATTTTTAGCTCCTTATAGATCATCACGAAATGAAGTTGTGAGATATCATATGTCGCAGTTCAACTCTGGTCCTGCTCTGAGGAATAAACAAAAGTTGTTCAATCGATATCATGCGTCTTTGAGTTTTATTATCGAGAGAACTTTTGGAGTTTGGAAGAAAAAATGAAGTACTCTTTATGACTTTCTAAGATATGGTATAAACGTACAAAACAGAGTGGTAATAGCAACAATGGGACTACATAACTTTATCAAAATTTCAAATTTTTCAGATACAGATTTTGCATATGTAATGACAGAGACGGAAATAAACAACTGAGATTCTGAACCTGGCTTAGATGATATGGATGCAGCAGAGGTAGCAGATAGAGAACATATGACGCAGATAAGAGACAACATTGCAAATTTGTTATGGGAAAGTTAAACTACTCGATAGTTGTTGGGGTCGGTTTCCACCCAGGCGAAATCAACGAAAGAAAAGGCTAAGTATGAAGGATAATCTCTTACCCATGCACGAACCGGAGTGAATCACCTCAGTGCACAAGCCTTGCACGGACCGAAGTGGTTCACCTCGGTGCACAAGCCGTGCACGGACCGAAGTGGTTCACCTCGGTGCACAAACTGTGCATGGACCGAAGTGGTTCACCTCGGTGCACAAGCTGTGCACGGACCGAAGTGGTTCACCTCGGTGCACAAGCCGTGCACGGACCGAAGTGGTTCACCTCGGTGCACAAGCCGTGCACGGACCGAAGTGGTTCACCTCGGTGCACAAATCGTGTACGAACCGAAGTGGTTCACCTCGGTGCACAAATCGTGCACGAACCGAAGTGGTTCACCTCGGTGCACAAATCTTGCACGAACCGAAGTGGTTCACCTCGGCGCACAAACCGTGCACGGACCAAAGTGAATCATCTCGGTGCACAAACCGTGCACGAACCGAAGTGGTTCACCTCGGTGCACAAACTGTGCAGAAGTCTTTCAAAATACGGCAGACGGAATGCTGGAAAACTGGGAGCTAACTGGGAAGAACCGTATCACATAACCAAGGTGGTCCGTCCAGGAGTATACGAACTCGCCAACCATTCGACAGACGCTTCGGTGCCAAGATTATGGAATGCGATGCATCTGAAGAAGTACTACTTCTAAGTAACTCATCACAAAAAAAAAACGAACAACGGGGCGGTTTGATCCTCGAAAGGGGTACGTAGGCAGCTCGTCTCATGACGAGTTCAACTGTCCCCCTCCCTAAAAAGGGGGGGGGGAGTGGGGTACGTATATTCACATACTCCCACGCTATGTAAACCAAAAATATTCTTGAATAAAAGTTTACTTAGCTCTTTCCACCAACTATTATCACTTCGTTTACTGTTGGCCACAGTATACGAACACTTAACACCAAACGGGATCTCAACCTTCACATTCATCACGAATTATAGGTTCTCTACATCCTTCACGGATCCAAGCGCGCTATATAAATTCAAGTAGAGTTTACCTCGGTTCAATCTCTATTGGGTATACCCCGAGAAAGATTCTAATGGCTGTTCTCGATACGAGCTCGCATATCGTTAAAACATGTGAGTCCTAACTAAGAGAACACGGAAACCCCAAATCTCACTTAACGTTGGTCATTGACATCTCGCGAACATCGTACTACTCGGGCATTTATCGCCTAAGTACGAACTAACTAAGTATGTTTGGCTAAAGCCCGATAAACCGTTCACTCCCAGGCAAGGTCGATCTAATATCAAGACGTTAACGGATACCGAGTCACTTCGGTACGGAACGAACGAGAACGCGAATATAGTCGAATCCGAATCATTAAACGAGTTATCTAAGCAAGCTCGGAGTGTCAAGTCCCCTCGATTCGGCAAAAACACAAGTCAAGAAAGGCACTTCAACGCGACATAAAATCAGAATCGCATAAATGTAAGACGGTGGATAAAGCCATCCAGGCACTTTGTTCGAAAGACAACAGAAATAGTTTCACCAAAAAATAAAATATAAATTAAGTCAGACGACAGAGTTTGGATCGGTAGCCTCAGCATTGGCACCCTCGGCAGGTTCGACGCTAACACCCCCGGTAGGTTCGGCGTTAGTGTCCTCGACGACATCGCCCTTTGGAGAGGAGGGCTCAACGGATTGCCTCTCGGAAAGCATTTCTTCTATGCGAGGAGTGTTGGCGTTCGACCCGGACGGATGTGCAACCCCAACCTTCGAAGCCGAGACTTCAAGCGTTTCTCCGCTTGGGAGAGTTGGCAAAGGATCCATCTGTACCGGAGAAGCAGGCTTCAAGTCTTCACGAAGATCCGCTGCGAGCCGGTCAAACTCCTCGTAGGCACCTGCCATCTCGGCCTTGCACGCCGTCAGCCTCGTTTTTTTCATCCTCGAGAGCAGGAGGATCGGAACCCTGGAGAACGTCGATGAACTGAAGATTCCCCTCGACCTCGGCCAAATCAGCAATCCGGTCCCGAACGTCGCCCTTGAGCAAAGCCACCTTAGCCTCGGCGCGAGAGATCCTTGCCCGATACTTATCGGCGAGCTCACGTTTCACCTCTTGACGTGCCTTCTCGAGGTTCGCCTCGTGCATCTCTCGCTCGGACGAAACCTGCCTGTCTAAGGAAGCCAGATCGGCCTCCAGCTGAGCCCTCTGATCCAAAAGACGCGACGTCTTTTTCTCCGATTCGTCGCGCTGGCGCTTGAAGATGTGTCTCTCGGCTTGGAGGACCTTAACGCGCTTCACCGATTCTTCCTCTTTCCTGGCGTGGCAAGCCTCCGCCTCGTCAAACTTTGTTTTCAAAGAAGCAGCGGCACTGCGGGCGTTCTCAACCCGCCTTTGATCATCTCGGGCTTTTGCCTCGTACCCGAGAATAGCCTCGTTAGCTGCGGCGGCGAACTGCACGAACAAAAGCATAAGTACAAGAAGCGAAACGCATCAGAATATTAACTACCCTGCGAAAAATAATCTTCACCTTAGTCGCTTTGAGGGCCATCTGCGCGTACTTTCTCCGTTTGATGAGTGTGTTTGGAGGAGGAAAGAGAACGCCCGGGGCGAGAATTTTGGAGAAGAGAGCGGCAGCGACCTCGGGGTCGTTGTAGGCCTCTGCGGTCATTTTGGGGTCGGCCTCGGGAACACTGGCCTGCTTTGGGCTCCCTGTCGCCCGCTTCGTCTTCTTCTTCTTCTTTGCCTCGGGCGCCGCAGGCGCATCGGCCGCGGGACGCTTCCCAGACTTTTTATCCTTAGGATGATTGTCTTGAGGGAGCAAAGGGGTCGTGTCCCCAGGTTTCGTCCCAGACTTGAGGCCCGAGACTATTTTCTTTGGTCCGCTCGGGGTCTTCTCCGCGTCTTCTAGCCCAGGAGCATCACGCGCGTCCTTCTGCGCGGAGACGGATTCCCGAAGTCCCGAGCCATCCTTTTTCCTTCGCTCGGTGGTTTTCTTTGTGCCTTCTTTTCCCGAACTCGGGAGCGTCACGCGCATCTTGCTCTTTGCTTCGAGCTCTTGTCGCTCACGAAGAGTTAGCCTTTTTGCCATCTCTATTCGGGTGTCTTCGGACGCAGATTCGGAATCGGAATCGCCTGCTTGATAACCGCTAAGGTACAGATGAAAACAGAAGTTTTTCTTCCAACGGACTTCTCTTTGATTAAAAGCCTTTGCGACCTCCCAAATATCTTCCGGACACCTAAGCACGAGGCGAGGAACTGCGAAACAAAGAACAAAAGGAATATTAGTAAGGTAAAAACCGAGCTGGAGTATGCGGGAAAAACCCCTAAAGTCGCTTCGGGCTTCTACCAATTCGCCCCCATTCCACCTTAGTTCTCTCTAGCCAATCCTCCGAAACGGAAGCATCGTTCTTAAGGACGTAAAAGAACTTGCTTTTCTAGTCCGCATCCTTGCTCGGGAAGTCCCGGATTATCCTACGATCTCTCTTGTTCGAGATGTAGTACACCTCGGCTTGGGGTTTACGACAGATATCCAGAAGGTTCTCGAGATGGCCCAGCAAAAGCTCTATCCCGCATTCATAGCTCAGGGTCAGCAATCCCACAAGATGTCGCAAGGCCCTCGGTGTCAGTTGAGCCACGGCAAGACCGCGGGACCACAAGTACTCCGAGATAAGCTTCGGGATCGGGAACCATAGCCAACATTTGCCAAGGAAGACTTCGTAAATCGTGAAATAACCATCTGGCGGGCTATCTGCTCGTTCCGTTTTGGAAGGAAGCCGAAATTCTACACCTTCACTGATCCCGAAACGAGCTCGGATGTCTGCCAAAGACCTCGGCGTCGAGAGAGATGAACCTGGCGGATCGGCAACTATCTTCTTTTTTCGACGCCGAGGTGCTTTCCCCTTTTGAAATCGTACGAGCTCGTCCAACTCCTGCCTCGCCTTAACTGGATCCCAGTTCCAGTCTTCTTCCTCGGGTTTCGGCCCAGATAGGTCCTTAGATCCTGGGACGTGCGCCTCGGCACGGTTGGTAGCTGAGAGCTCGGCGGAATGACAAGCGGGAGAAGAGAATATCTTTCTCCCTAACTTGGTCGGGGAATTAACCGAACCCACGGAGTCCTCGAGAACCGAATCACCTCGGGGTGAAGAAAGTCGCGCGCTCGGCTCGCCTTGGGGAGAGAGGATTGGAGTATTCGTCGCACCCCGGGAAATGGTAGAAGCGCCTCGGGATTTATTCACACTCGCCTCGGGGATCACCTCGGTCCGAGAATCGGAGCGTGGAAGCGTTACGTTCACCTCGGATATCGCTTTGGATTGATCACCGGATGAAGACATTGGAGATCAGTCGAGTCCTCGGAGATCACTTGAAGATGGATCGGAGAATTCGAAGAACAGCCGGAATACTTGAAGATCGATCGGAGAACTAAGGCGGATGACGGCGGTTCGGCAAAAATCTGAAGAACCCTAATCGAAATCTAAACATAAACGAGAGAGAGAAGGGAGAGAAGAAAGAAAACCAACCTTTTGAGAATTTTTGAGGAATGAAGATAGTGAGAGAGCCAAGAGGAGATCTCGAAGTCTTATAGATGAGCCAGCGCGTCGCCTCGGGAACACGCGAGACGGTTCCACTTCCCAAGGCGAGCTCAAAATTGATAAACGGATAGTGGGCCTTGAGAGATAATCGTAGGCCCAAGTTCGACAGAGTCGGCCCAAAACCGGAAGCCCAGACAAGAAAGAAGAGTCATAAAAATTCCCTAAGTGTCAAAAGCTCTGAGGTGAAAGATTCGTGCGGACTTTTTTTGTTGTACTGTACTTACTTTTTTTATTATGTAACGTTCTATTTAATATTTAAATGTATATAATTAAAATTTTATTTCAAATACATTTTGGTATTAAAAATCTGATACAATCTATTAAAATATATATTTTTTAACACTATCCAAACATTTTTAATTTATAATGATAATATTGTTGTTTTATATTTATATTTATTTACAATCTGTATTGCGCACCGCTTGTTAGTTTTTTCACCAATCAAACGTTATTTTCTCCCGCAAGTTATTTTTGTTTCACCGATCAGTATTTATTTTGCACCGCATTTTTTATAATAACCGCACTTGTCCCGCAGTTTAACCGCACTGCACTTTAAATCCGCTGTTTTGATACTGCACTTTACACGGTTACCATTCGGATAATGAAAGAGATGTTATCTTAAAATATCCTGAAAAAATATCACATTTAAGCATATGTAAAGAAAATACTAATTTATCCCGAAGTACCTTATATGAGGCATATTAGTGGGCTTATGTATCTTGCAAATTTTACTTGACCAGTATAGATTTTGCTGCTGGTATACTTGCAAGATACAACTCCTCTCCTACAAGCATACATCGGAACAGAATTAAGCATATATTCCGTTATTTCAAAGATTTTAGTCACCACTTCTTAAAGTTATGTGGAGATTGTCAGTGTTTCACAAAGTATGTAAAGAATGTGTATGACTCAGAGAAATGACTCATCACATAAAAGAAGCAAGCAGAATAGTCACAAAGAAAAAGCCAACAAAAGTATTCGAAGATAATGATGCATGTGTCCCACCCCCCAACTGAAAGAAGGTTTATATGATTAAAATGCATCTCCTGAAAATGATGCTTCAAGAGGGGGGGGGGGGGGGGGAAATATGATGATGCGCATGGTTGCAATCTTTTTCCCTTACCATGGTTTTTGTCCCAATGAGTTTTTTAATGACAAAAGATAAACATTCAAGAGACCAAAGGAGAGTGTTATCATTCCAATGATGAAAAGGTCAATATTCATTTATTTTCGGGGGAGACTGCATCATTAAGGGATCGATGAAAAGAAGATTATATCTATCGAAAGGAAGATTGCAGTCACGTCAATGTACTCTTTTTCCAAATTTATGGTTTTTAACTCGTTGGATTTTTCCATGATAAAGTTCTTAACGAAGCTATACGTAATATGTTAATGATTTTAAATAATTAAGAGAGAGTGTTATGAATGGATAATTATCCATCCGATCGATATATGTAACCGACTTATTATTTTATTCTTTTTCTTGTAGTATAAATGTGTGTGTAGACTTTGTTATTGTACGTGAATGTGAGAAAAATAATTCACCTCCTCCCTCATCTCTCGCATATATGTTTATATCTCATATTAATATAATATAGTTTATAACAACAATGATTATTTATTAAATTTATCAAAATGTTTGAATTATTTACAAATGAGGGACTCCATCCTTTATATAGAAAATCATCTCTATCATATACAACTGAGATTAATCTGATCTAACGATGGAGATTGATCTTCTAGATCCTTCCACACTTACTATAAACCCTCGACAACTCTTTAAACCTTTCAAAAATATACTAAAGTAGAACTCTATAAATTAATACTCGATAAATTAATAATCACTATAAATTAATAAATTTTGCCGGTCCCGAGTCGTGCCAGTGTAAAAATTAACAAAATTTGATAAGATAATAAGATAATATTTTTAACTCTTATGTAAATATATGATCTCAATAATAAGATAAATTAATATTTATAAATATAAGCTTATATATAGTAAAATATGACTCTATTTGACAGAGGCGGAAGCGTATTCACGTAACAGAGTAACGATAGAAAGTTGATTCTTTCGAATTGCCGGAGAAGAACTGTAGCATCCGTGACCAGGAATTGTAATTTCGGTCGAGTGGGTCACGGGATGGTCGATGTAAGTATGTACTGAGTCGAGTGAGGTTCGACCGTGTCTGTGAATAGTCGTCGGTTTTGTGACTATGTCCGTGAGTTTGGACGGTACAGTGACTGTAGTCGAGAGAAAATGGCTAAGTCCGAGTGAAAATGTGAAATAGTGGAAATAACGACTAAGTGCGAGAGAAAAAGGGCTAGGCCCGTGGGCCTTGAGTTTGGCCGAAGAAAAATTAGAGTTTTCCTAGTCGGAATAGGATTTCTCGCGTGTTGGTCGAGCGGTTTGGGAAACTGCCGAGAGAAAAGGAAAGTTTGGTCGGTTAGCCGAGAAAAAGTTAAAACAAACCAATTCTGGCCGAGAGAAAAGGGAAAACACGGATAGTTAGGCGGTTTATCCCTAGGGTTTCGTGTATATAAGGAGTTTTATGCGTTTTATCTCGAGCGGCCGTGCATTATTCGAGAGATCAAGTTTTCCGTGCGAGTTCTGCGAGTTTTGATCGAGAGATTCGATTGAGGATAGGCGATTTGCCGAGGAAGGATCGAAGTTATCCGAAGGTTTTCGGATTGGATCGAGAGATAGTCGAGAGCACTTGATTCCGGCCGATAGTTTCGAGTTTGGTTCGAGGAAAAGTGTTCGGATCGTGAGATAGCCGATAGGGGATTGGATCTCGCGGTACGAGTCGTAGCGATAGCCGAGGGAGCACGTTGGTGTCCGACTATCTTTGTTTTTGTTCGAGTTATCACCGAGTTTCCTTCGACTAAAACCGTTCGTTTGATTGTCTAAGGTGAGTGCGTGACTGTGGCTAGCATCTATGGATTGAAAGATTGCTAGGGATTTTGATATGTATTGATCGCTTGTGTAAGTAGGGTTTTATGCTTAGCAAGGTCAATGTTTATGTGATTGTGTTGCGGTTTGGTGACCGTGAGATTATGTGATTGTTTAGCTAGCTTGTGGCCGAGGCAGGATCGTTTTCTCTGGGTTAGGTGATGTGTGATTCACGCTAAGGAGGAAACCGAGTCCATAAGACTAGAGGGTCAGAGTTAGGCTAGATGGTCATGCGTATTGGTTGATTGATTGCTTGCTTGCTAAGTGTGTTGATATCGTGTTAGAATTGTTAGCATGAAAGCGTGATTATTTGCTGGCTAAGGTGTTACGGGATGACCGTATTCACTAAGCATTTATGGTAATGCTTATGCCTCTCTTATGTGTTGAGTGTGCAGGTAAAGATGTTGTCCAGGACCGTTAGTTCTGAAGGCGGACTCGAAGGCAGTGAAGAAAGGAGTGGATTTAGGATTGGGCTTTGGGGGTTTATTTTATTTAGACTTGTTTCGGATTTTGGCTTTGGTGTTATTGATAACTTAATCGAATTTGGCTAAGTTAGTTTATGATTTTTGAACCTCGGTTTTATGTATTGGAATGTGGATTATTTATGCAATGAGAATGAATGTTCTTGAGAATCGAATTGTGTTGAGTTAATGAGAAAAGTTTGAAAATTCCGCATAAGTGTGTAAGTTGGTCGAAATTGTTTAAGGACGGCCGGCCTGGTTAGGATTACTGGGTCGGGTCGCCTCAGTTTGGTATCAGAGCATGGTCGATTCTAGGACAGTTCATTAGCATAGTTGGGGTTAGATAAATCCACCTTTCACTGCCGAGTCTCGCGGTTTGTTGTTGTTTGAGTTGGGAACTCTTGGTTGCGGTTAGCTACGGGCTAACCGATATTTGTCTTGCCGTGCAGATGGCTCCGAGGAAGACTAGGGCTGCAAGGTTGAATGATACTGCGAACTCGAGGAGTTCTAGATCTGAGAATGCGGTTGGGAACCAGCATGAGATCGAGGCTGCTGTGGCGGCTGAGGCTGCTGCGGCTGCGGCTGCTGCTGCTGCGAATGCGGCTGCGGGTGGAGCTGAGAACGTGGCTGGGAATGTCGCGGGAGCTGTTCCAGACAGGCTGGAGGCTGTGTTGGGGCTGCTGGCTCAAGTGTTGGAGCGTTTGCCAGTGGCTGCCCCTGTACCGGGAGTGGTACCGGCCGTGGCACCACCAGTGGTTGTGCCAGACGTTGGGAACGTGGTGGTTGAGGAAGCGGGTCAGGCCGTGTTGATTCCGTCTTACCTCAAAGTGTTGGATCATATGGCGAGGTTGGGAACCAAGTTCTTCGCGGGAGGAACTGCGCCTATTGAGACCGACGAGAGGAGGATGAGGCTTGAGAGGAACTTCGAGTCTATCCGATGTCAGGAAGAGTACAAGAGGGACATAGCCGTGCATTACCTGGAGGGTACTGCACATACGTGGTGGAAAGGGATCACAAGGCGTTTGGTGAACCCTAACTGTTCGTACAAGACGTTCACAACTATGTTCCAAAGCAAGTACTTTCCGCAAGAGGCGTACAATCAGTTGGAGGCTGAGTTCTTGTACTTGCGCCAAGGGACCAAGACGGTTCGGCAGTACGAGACTGAGTTTAACCAGTTACGCAAGTACATGGGACGTGACCATGATACAGAGGATAAGCTGATCCGAAGGTTCATGAGTGGACTAAGGGTCGAGCTGCATAACGGGTGTTTAGTGCGTGACTTTGCAACGGTCGCAGAGCTGGTTAAGAAAGCAGCGTTGTTGGAGTCTGGACAGGCAGAGGAGGCTTTGGCTAGGACTGGAACTGTGGTGGCTACGGCCAAGAGTGGTCAAGCGTCCGGGGGACAGAACCGCAAGTTTGGAAAGAATGTTCCAGCCAAGGCAAGTGGGAACCGCAGCGTGTGTGGTACTTGCGGCAAAATGCATATGGGCGTTTGTAAGCGTACGTTTGGCTCGTGTTTTCGTTGTGGTAGTTCGGACCACAAGATTGCTAAGTGTCCTGAGCCAGAGACGAGGATGGTGAGAGTGTCGGATGGAGGTAGCGCGGGTGTAGTGTGCTTCGGTTGTGGAGAGCCGGGACACTACAAGTGTGATTGTCCAAAGTCAGGAGCGGCTGGGCAAGCGGCTAATCAGCTTAAGCGTGCAGGAGAGGTGCTGGCGCCACCAGCTAAGAGGTCGGCCGTTACACCGAGGGTGTATACCACGACCGCGGAAGGGACTGGAGATCCGACCACTCCTCGACCGATCACCGGTAAGTTTTAGGACTTACGGTTTTGTTGAGTTTTGTGTGTTGCGTGTTTGGATAAGTGTCTTAGCATTCTAAGGATTGAATGTAGGGACCTTATTAATGGGTGAGGTGGAAACCCATGTTCTATTCGACTCCGGAGCGAGTCATTGTTTTGTTAACCCAGGGATGATTGGAAAAAGAGGATTCGAGAAGGAACCCGGAGAAGAATTCGAACTAGTGAGAGTGGCTGGAGGCCAAGTGATGTTCTCACTAGGGACAATTCGAAATGTTTCGGTCTGGATTGGCGAAGTGGATATGCCAGCGGACTTAGTGATTTGCGAGGTCAAGTCTTACGATGTCAACCTAGGAATGGATTGACTCGGTAAACACAAAGCTCATTTGGATTGTCACCGAGGAAGGGTGAAGTTCGAAAGAGATGGAGAAGTTCTGGTTTACCAAGGGATTAGACCGACTTCTGGTAGCTTGGTTGTGTCGGTAATACAAGCAGAGAAGATGTTGGAGAAAGGGTGTGAGGCATATCTAGCGACGATATCTACGGCTGAGGTTGGACCAGACGTGGAGTTAGGGGACATTCTAGTGGTACAAGAGTTTGAGGACGTTTTTCAAGCTTTGTCTGGGATGCCACCAGCTCGTTCAGATCCGTTCACGATTGAACTTGAGCCGGGAACTGCTCCAGTGTCTAAGGCACCTTACCGTATGGATCCGGCCGAGATGGATGAAATGAAGAAGCAACTGGCTGATCTTATGGACAAGGGATTTGTAAGGCCAAGCAGTTCACCATGGGGCGCACCAGTTCTGTTCGTAAAGAAGAAGGATGGAAGCTTCAGGCTTTGCATCGAATAACGAGGGTTGAACCGTGTTACGGTAAAGAACAAGTATACACTTCCAAGGATAGACGAGATGTTGGACCAACTAAGGGGTGCTACTTGGTTCTCGAAGATTGATTTGGATTATGGGTACCATCAGATACCAATAGACGAACCGGACGTGAGGAAGACTGCCTTTCGGACAAGGTATGGTCATTACGAGTTCGTGGTCATGCCGTTTGGTTTGACGAATGCGCCAGCTGCATTCATGAAGTTGATGAGTGGCGTGTTCCGAGAATATTTGAATGAGTTTGTGATTATTTTCATAGACGATATCTTAGTATACTCGAAGAGTCCTTAAGAGCATGAGAAGCATTTGAGGATTGTTCTAGGAAAGTTGCGTGAGCAGAAGTTGTTTGCCAAGTTGAGCAAGTGTAGCTTTTGGCAGTGGCACATTGGGTTCTTGGGTCACATTGTTTCGGACAAGGGAGTGTCCGTTTATCCTGAAAAGATCAAGTCCATTGCGGAATGGCTGAGACCTGAGAATGCCACAGAAATAAGAAGTTTCTAGGATTGGCTAGCTACTACAGGCGTTTTGTTAAAGGCTTTGCAAGTATGGCTCAGCCGATGACGCGTCTGACTGGTAAGGATGTTGAGTTTGTGTGGACAGCCGAGTGTGAGGAGTGTTTCTTGAAGTTGAAAGGAATTCTCACAAGTGCACCAGTGTTGGCTCTACCTGAGCCGGACGAGCCGTATGTGGTGTACACGGACGCTTGTGGGAAAGGACTAGGTTGTGTCCTAATGCAGCACGGGAATGTGATTGCATACGCGTCAAGACAGCTAAGGAAGCATGAGGTGAATTATCCTACACATGACTTGGAGATGGCGGCTGTAGTCTTTGCGTTAAAGATATGGCGATCTTACTTGTATGGTGGGAAGGTCCAAGTGTTTACGGATCATAAGAGTTTGAAGTATATCTTCACTCAACCTGAGTTAAATTTGAGGCAACGTAGATGGATGGAGTTAGTCGCGGACTATGACCTAGAGATAGCTTAACATCCGGGAAAGGCTAATCTCGTTGCTGATGCATTAAGCCGGAGAAGGGCTAGTGTATCATCTGCTAAGGACATGGAAGGAGTTGTAAATCTCCTAAGGACGTTAAGGTTGAACGTTATGACAGAAGATACAGAACCGTTGGGTTTGGGAGCTGCGGATCAGGCTGACTTGTTAACAAGGATCCGGTTAGCTCAAGAAGAGGATGAGAATTTGATTAAGTTGTCACAAGCTGATAAGACCGAGTATCAGATATCAAACAATGGGACGATTGTGTTGAATGGCCGAGTATGTGTTCCTAACGTGAAAGAGTTAAAGGAAGAGATCCTTATGGAAGCACATCAGTCTAGATTTTCTGTCCATCCGGGAATGACCAAGATGTAACACGAAATGAAAAGGTACTATCATTGGGTCGGGATGAAGCGGGACGTGGCCAAGTGGGTGGCTAGTTGTCCGACGTGAAAGTTGATTAAGGAAGAGAACCAGTTTCCGAGTGGTTTGTTGCAAACATTACCAATGCCGGAATGGAAATGGGATATGATCACAATGGACTTTGTGATGGGTTTACCGAAGACTAAGAATAAGCATGACGCGATTTGGGTCATCGTGGACCAATTGAACAAGTCTGCTCATTTCTTACCTATGAGAAAGACGGATGGAGTGCCTAAGCTAGTAGGGCTATACGTGGATGAGATTGTGAAACTTCATGGTGTGCCAGTGAGTATTGTGTCCGATCGTGATCCGAAGTTCGCTTCACGATTCTGGAAAGAGTTTCAGAAAGAGTTTGGGACGAAGGTACACATGAGTACTGCGTATCATCCACAAACGGATGGTCAGTCTGAGAGGACCATCAGGACGTTAGAGGACATGTTGAGAGCGTGTGTTTTGGATTGGGGTGGTAACTGGGATAGTTATCTACCGTTGGCTGAGTTTGCGTATAACAACAGTTATCAAATGAGCATTGATATGTCTCCGTATGAAGCGTTGTACGGACGGCCGTGCAGGACACCGTTATGTTGGACCCAAGTGGGGGAGCGGAGTGAGTTAGGACCTGCTATAGTCGAGGAGACTACGGAAAAGATTCGGTTTCTGAAAGTTAAGCTGAAAGAGGCTCAAGACCGGCAAAAGAGTTATGCCGATAGGCGCCATAAGGACTTAGAGTTCAGTGTGGGCGATATGGTTTATTTGAAGGCCATGACTTATAAAGGGAAAAGCCGAGCAATGTTTGATACAAAGTTAAGTCCAAGGTACATGGGACTGTACCGAATTTTGGAAAGGATTGGACCAGTGGCGTATAAGTTGGACTTACCGCCGGAGATGAGTGCGTACCACGATGTGTTTCACATGTCACAGCTGAGAAAGCACATGACCGAGCGTGAGAAAATTATGTCCGAACCACCGCAGGATTTGCAAGAGGATCTCACCTTGGAAGGTAGACCGATCCGTGTGGTTGGCCGGAAGGAAAAAGTCAAGCGTGGTAAGGTGGTGAAGATGATCAAGGTCGTTTGGGATTGTAACGGCGACGAGCAAACGACTTGGGAAAAAGAGGCAAAGATGAGTACAAAATTCCCAAAATGGTTTGAGAAGCTTCCGGAAGAGGAGCCGGATTCAAGGACGAATCCAAACTAAGTGGGGGAGAATTGTAGCATCCGTGACCAGGAATTGTAATTTCGGTCGAGTGGGTCATGGGATGGTCGATGTAAGTATGTACTGAGTCGAGTGAGGTTTGACCGTGTCTGTGAATAGTCGTCGGTTTTGTGACTATGTCCGTGAGTTTGGACGGTACAGTGACAGTAGTCGAGAGAAAATGGCTAAGTCCGAGTGAAAATGTGAAATAGTGGAAATAATGACTAAGTGTCGAGAGAAAAAGGGCTAGGCCCGTGGGCCTTGAGTTTGGCCGAAGAAAAATTAGAGTTTTCCTAGTCGGAATAGGATTTCTCGCGTGTTGGTCGAGCGGTTTGGGAAACTGCCGAGAGAAAAGGAAAGTTTGGTCGGTTAGCCGAGAAAAAGTTAAAACAAACCGATTATGGCCAAGAGAAAAGGGAAAACACGGATAGTTAGGCGGTTTATCCCTAGGGTTTCGCGTATATAAGGAGTTTTATGCGTTTTATCTCGAGCGGCTGTGCATTATTCGAGAGATCAAGTTTTCCGTGCGAGTTCTGCGAGTTTTGATCGAGAGATTCGATTGAGGATAGGCGATTTGCCGAGGAAGGATCTAAGTTATCCGAAGGTTTTCGGATTGGATCGAGAGATAGTCGAGAGCACTTGATTCCGGCCGATAGTTTCGAGTTTGGTTTGAGGAAAAGTAAATGGTTCGTGAGTTAGCCGAGAGGAGATTGGATCTCGCGGTACGAGTCGTAGCGATAGCCGAGGGAGCACGTTGGTGTCCGACTATCTTTGTTTTTGTTCGAGTTATCACCGAGTTTCCTTCGACCAAACCGTTCGTTTGATTGTCTAAGGTGAGTGCGTGACTGTGACTAGCATCTATGGATTGAAAGATTGCTAGGAATTTTGATATGTGTATTGATCGCTTGTGTAAGTAGGGTTTTATGCTTAGCAAGGTCAATGTTTATTTGATTGTGATGCGGTTTGGTGACCGTGAGATTATGTGATGTGTCTAGCTAGCTCGTGATCGAGGCAGGATCGTTTCTTTGGCTTAGGTGATGTGTGATTCACGCTAGTGCGGAACCGAGTCCGTAAGACTTGATGGTCAGAGTTAGGGTAGATGATCATGCGTGTTTGATTGCTTGCTTGCTAAGTGTGTTGATATCGTGTTAGAATTGTTAGCATGAAAGCGTGATTATTTGCTGGCTAAGGTGTTACGGGATGACCGTATTCACTAAGCATTTATGGTAATGCTTATGCCTCTCTTATGTGTTGAGTGTGCA
>JAHZTW010000001.1:377217985-377295584 GCA_020283515.1 Alliaria petiolata
CGTCCAACATGACCTTCGTTGTGTAACTCTTGTATAATTTGGAGCCTTAGACTACTATCTGGAATACAAAGTTGAGTCCCTTTGAATATGTAGCCATCGTGTGTAGTGAAATCACTAGGAACGTGATTGGCAATGTCACCAAGGATCCGAGAGAAGTAAGGATCGAATGCATATAAATCGGCGAGAGTAGAAAAGCCTACCACCGTTGCATTCATTGTCGTTAGCAAACTATGTCGTCGGCTTAAAGCATCAACAACTTTATTCAACTTTCCTGATTTATGTCGAATTGAAAACGTGAATTGTTGTAGAAACGAGATCCAAGTAGCATGTCGAGAAGAAACCTTTGATTGACTATCCAGTGTTTAAGTGCGTCGTGATCGGTGAAAAGGATGAAGTCACAATGTACAAGATCATGACGGAAATGCTTGATTGCTTGTACTATAGCGTAAAACTCGATGTCGTATGTGCTATAACGACCACGTGCTCCAGCAATTTTCTCACTGTAGTAAGCGATTGGACAATTTTCTTGACTAAGACCAGCACCAATCCCAAGCTTCGAAGCATCACAGTGTAATTCAAACGTAATGGAGAAGTCTGGTAAGATTAAGACTGGAGCTGTAGTAAGTTTAATCTTGATCAATTCAAATGCCTGAGCAGCTTGTGAAGTCCATTCGAATCTACCATCCCTCATACAATCGGTGATCGGAGCCATTACGCTGCTAAAATTAGGAACAAAACGTCGGTAGAATGACGCTAATCCATGGAAGCTCCGAGTTTCTGTGATAGTAGTAGGTACAAGCCAACTTCGAATGGCTTCGATCTTACTTGTGTCCACAGAAAGACCATCTTTAGAGATGATATAACCGAGAAATAACACTTGTTTTGTCCCAAATTCACATTTTTGTCGAGCGACAAACAACTGCTCATGTCATAAGACATTGAGAACGCTACGAATATGACATAAGTGATCGTCCATTGAAGAACTGAAGATAAGAACATACCACCACGAATTTCCCAATAAACGGCCGAAGAGCTTGATTCATGACACGCATAAATGTGCTAGGAGCATTAGACAATCCGAAAGGCATGACCATCCATTCAAACAAGCCTTCTCTGGTTTTAAAAGCTATCTTCCATTCATTTCCCTGGCGAATTCTGATTTGATGATAACCACTCTTCAAGTCAAGTTTGGAGAAAATGGATGCTTTACCAATTTGATCAAGGAGATCATCTAGACGTGGGATTGGGAAACGATAACGAACTTTGATTTTATTGATAGCTCGACTATCGACACACATACGCCATGATCCATCTTTCTTTGGTACAAGTAAAGCAGGAACAGCACAAGAGCTAAGGCTTTCGCGTATGTAACCTCGGTGTAGAAGCTCTTCAACTTGGCGACGAAGTTCTTCATGTTCTTCCGGGCTCATACGATAGTGGGACGATTTGGTAATGTTGCTCCCGGCACCAAGTCTATGGGATGTTGAAGATCACGAAGAGGAGGAAGACCAGGAGGAAGCTCGGATGGAAAGATATCATGAAATTCGTTGAGTAAGGATGAAAAAATGGGCGGTTCTGCATGTGATGTTTTTGGCTTTCCAGAAGAAGGTACTAAAGCAAAGGCAAACCCTGATTGTTGCAAATTTTCTTCAAACTATCAGAACGAGAACATATCAAGGCAAGCTTAGAAGGAAGAGGATCGGTACGCTGAGTGTGAGATGAAACGAGAGGACAAGGCGGTTATGGCAGAAGCACAATTATTCGATTTCCAAATATAAAGGAGTGAGTATTAGCTCGACCACTGCTGGTAACGTCTCTGTCAAATAACCAAGGTCGACCAAGAAGTATGTGGCTGACATCCATATGGACAATATCACAAAGTATTGTGTCTTTGTAATAGGCACCTATTGAGAAAGTCACTAGCGATCGTTGAGAAACGCGAATTTCTTTGTCTTCTTGAAGCCAAGTGAACTTGTAAGGAGAAGGATGATTTTCTCGAGGAAGAGACAATTTGCGAGCTGCGTCTTCGGAAACAACGTTTTGACAACTTCCTGAATCAATAACCAAAGTGCAGATTTTCTTGTTGATTGTACATGTTGTTCGAAAAAGTTGTGAGCGAGAAGGATCATCCTCTGTTTTGATTGGTGAAAAACAGATGCGACGCAACACCAATAAATTGTCCTGAATCTCCAGGAGTATGCTCTTCAATGAAATCAGAATCTACATCTTCTTCGTCGAGCGGGATGTCATAAAGAGGATCTGAAGTAGGCTGGTGAGAATCATTGAGCAAACCTCTTTGGTTGGTTAGGACAGGCTGATTGTCTGTGTCCTGGTTCATTGCAAGTAAAACAGCGAAGGGCATTAGGCCTGTTGGAACGACGCAAAGCGTGTTCCTTAGTTGTCTCGGATTGGCGGTTTTGTGTACCAGAGCGAGATGATTCAACTAAATCACGGTTCAGCGGCCCTTGTTGTTGAGAAGGTAACTCTGTTGTTGCTGTGGTAAATTGTCGTTGTCTGTAGGAAGAAGAGGACCATGAAGAAGTTGTGGAACGAAATTGGTTCTCAAACGCGACGGCACGACGATGAGCTTCAGAAACTGTTGTGGGATCAAATTGAGCTAACGCGTTCTGTAATGGAAGTTTTAGTCCTCCGATGAAACGCGACAAAAGTTGAATTTGGCTGTCGTTAACATCGTTTCTCGTAATGAGCCGAAAAAATTCTTCTGCATATTCATCAACATTACGCGATCCCTGTTTCAGATTCTGCAGAAACATCATCTTCATATGTTTTTTAAGTTTGTCCCACGAATTGATTTTGGCTTTTCCTGAGCGATTTCGGTTTGCTTTGAGTTGCGTCCACCAAGTCACAGCATGTCCTCTGAATTTGGTTGCAACCAACGGCACTGATCGATCTGCAGGAACTTGTTTAAATTCCAAAGCTTCTTCGACAGCAACAAGCCAATCAAGTAACTAATCACCACATAATCCACCATGAAATTCTGGAATGTCAATTTTGAATCCAGATTCCCACTTGTTATCATGATATCCATGTTGAGGCATGATTGCACGATTGTTGTTTCTGGGAGGAGAACGATCTCTGTGTTCATTAGCAAAAGGGTTGTCGTCAACGGGATTGACGTTTGGGTGGTGTTGTTGTTGAGCTTGAAGGAGAGTGGTGGTGATTTCTCGCATAGAATTGCGAATTGTGTGTTGGAGTGTGGTTTGAAGGCCTTCATTCATGGCGGCAAGGGTGTTACGCAATTCTGCCCAGTCATCCATGGGAGCTGCGATTTCATTTCCTTTGCGTGGCGGCATGATTGACGAGTAGGTAGAGGTGAAGGTTCGTTTGTCTCTGATACCAAACTGACGGAGGCGGAAGCGTAATCACGTAACAGAGTAACGATAGAAAGTTCAATCCGTTGATTCTTTCGAATTGCCGGAGAAGAACACTCTTTGTTCTTGTTGAATCGAGAGGTCGAATACCAAGATCAAAGAAACAAGTTGAGAATTCTCTTCTCTTAAGCAAAGCTCTTTCCTTGATTTGTATCCTAAAATTATTAAAAAATTTACACGCTATAAGTGATTTTTGACGCCTAACTAATACCAAATATTTCATATTATGATCTTCAACTTCATCATCAACATTAAATATGTTAGCCACAATTTTTTATTAAACTATGAACTCCTGATCATGTATTTTTTCACTTAGATAGTCAAATATGCTATTGACATCTATTTCTCCGATAATTGAGGTTCTTAATCATAACTTTATATTCATACATGTTGTTTGACTCATCTTTCAAATTCATTGATGTGATATATGCTGAACAAATTTTGTACTTGTTGAATTTTTTTTCCTATTGTCTCTTGATGATCATAAAAGAGAGAGGCAAATGAAGCTTTCACGCATGAAATGGTGAATTATGTGGATGAACTCGATGTCGATCGCGATATTACCTTCTTGAAGACTTGTGGATGGGTTGTGCCATCAGAGATCACGGTTCCTTTCAAGTTTTTTTACCTTTTTTTCTCAAAAAAGCCGTTAAGCTTCACAAATCTCATATCTTCAACCTTTATAACACGGTACTAGAAAATAACGGTGATAATACACAGGGAGATGAAATCTTTCTACAAAATATCTGTGGGAAGATAGAAGCAAGCCTTACAGAATATGCAAGAAAATTTTTTAAGAAGCGTTTCAATCCGAAGCGTAAGAAATAGCTTTACTACTTTTTTATCGGAAATTCCAATTAAGATTTTAATATGAAACTTTTTTAAAAATTGCCTACAGTAACTAATGACCCTAAATAAAAAAAGATTATATTTCATCAATAATTCAGTTTGGCTCTCCACATAACTATATAACAATTTTTTGAATCATGCATTCTAATTGCCCCGTTTGCAATTTAAAATTTTTATTAAATAAAAAATTTGATGATAATGGTCAATAAAAATATATTCCTATAGATCTTCCCTAAATTACGTACTCACTTTTTCTATTACTACAATGTTTTAGAAAATTAAAGTTCAAACAAAAAAAATTATAGAAAATTTTCAAAAAAAAAACTAAAATAAGCCCAAAAATTAGGGTCCGAATGGTAACATATTAATTTTGCTGAATGTGGAATCTGGCTGAATTTTTGTGTGCTTTTTGGCATAATCTGGCTGAATACCTTTGAATTCAAATGGTAACCGAGGAATCTGGCTGAATAACTGAAAATATTTAGAAGTTAAATGGTTACGAAATAAATAAAATATATTGCCAAAATTTTAAAATTTCTTTTTTAGTGTTTACTTATCATGTTATAAATTTTCATTTAAAATTTATAAAATTATAGTTATTCTATTTCTAAAATAACAAAGATATTTTTATTTATTTAAAATTAATAGTTATTTTCGAGTTTTTTAAGAACTAATTTGCGCCAGACAGTCATCCGAAAACACTCTTACATCGTGTTTTTGAAATATCACTTTTATTTTTTGTTAGATTTTTTCCTGTTTCGTTTAATATTTATTATCAAGCAATTTTTATTAAAAAACAATATTGATCCATCCGCAAATTTTTTTTTTATCAATTCAGCACCTAAATTCAGCTCATTCAACTCGTAACCATTTTTTTTTAGCAGATGGTTCAATATGTTTTTGGGTATTTTGCATAAGTTTCGGGTAATTCGAGTATATGAAAGTGATTTAAACTCAGGCTTAAAAAAAATACCCGAATCCGACTTAAAAATAATATCTGAATAAGTTTTATAACCTAATACCGAAATATTCAAAACTAAAAAAAATCGATCCGAACTCCAACAAATGCCCAAATACCTAAAGTAATAACATAAATCTCAATCTTACTCGTGTAAATAGTGATTTTATATATTCAAATTACATACCTTACATACTTCTAACAAGTTGTAAAAAAAAACATACTTCTAACAATTATATAATTATATAATATTATGTATCTAAACTTTAATTTGAACTATTAACATATTATATTAACGAAAACTAGTTAATATATTCATTATAAAATATAATAATTGATAATAAAAAAACCTGAAAACAAAAAATGTTGAATTGCTGAAATTTCTCCCAATTCCATATGTTAGCTGAATTTCAGCTAAATTCAGCTAAAATGATGTTACCAGTAAAGGCCTAAATGTTGGACAAAAACATCCTCAGTCTGATCCGTTTAGCAACTCGGTCCGAAAAAAAAAATAGACCGTGACATTCTGGAATCTTCAATGACAGCCTGGCATCATCAAATTGTTCAAAGCCCAAAAGCCGATACACAATTTTTTCCCCGAATTTCCATTTTATGGCAAAAGAATAATAATAATTTAATTTCATATTGCGTCGTCGTTAGTTTTTCCATCTCTCATATTCTCTTCTTTCTTCTTCGTCTTACCTTTCTCATCTCACGATTCATTTCTTTCCTATTCCGCTCGATCTCCTCTCTCTGCGTTTATATACTCCAACTTCGGAGAATCTCACCGATCGATCCTAATTCTCTCATCTCTACGTTTTCTTCGAATCTCACCGTATCGGATAGATCTATTCAATCGTTTTTTTTCTCTCTTACAGGTAAAATGTTTTGTTTTCTCGATTTATGAGTTCTTTTTTTGTATTGATTCCATGAGATTACATCACGGATCTGTTTAATTGGGTTTTAGAATTCTTAAATTTGATTGATTTTGATTTTTACGGTCGTCGTTTGATTTTTCTAGGAATTTTTTTTTGTTCGCCGGAGTTTGGTTATTCCGATTAACGAAATCATGGCGGAAGAACACAGACTCCAGGAGCCACGGTTGTGCGTTAACAACTGCGGATTCTTCGGGAGCACCGGTACGCAGAATCTCTGCTCCAAATGTTTTCGAGATCTACAGCAAAACTCCTCCTCAGCCAAACACGCCCTTAACCAAACCTTAGCCGCCGCCGCTTCCGCCGTTTCTGGTGCTGCATCCTCCTCTGTATCACCACCACGACCATCGCCGCCGGCTCAAGCCGATCCGACATCAGATCCGGAAGAAATCGGCGAAACGAAACCCGAGAAAGTAGCGGAAACCGAGGCGGAGGAGGAGAAGGAGGAGGCGCCGCCGCAAGATCCGAAGCGGTGCTTGACTTGCCGGCGGCGCGTAGGGATCACGGGGTTTAGGTGCAGGTGTGGGTTCGTCTTCTGCGGGACCCACAGGTACGCGGAGCAACATGAATGCTCTTTTGATTTCAAGAGGATCGGGAAGGAGAAGATCGCCAAGGCGAATCCGATTGTGAAAGCGGAGAAGCTTGATAAGATCTGAAAGAGTTGTTGTGGTTTGGTTTTGGTTTGACTTTGAAAATGAAAATGAAAATGAAAACGAAAACGAAAACCCAGAAGAAGAGAGCAAGAAGAACAATGTAAATTTATATCATCAATTTAAAGCTTTATTTTATTTCTTCTCAGTTAGTTTAAAAATTTGCCTCCATTGTTATTAATTGTTATTCAATTTACATACATGATCTCATGCAACACACATCATTCACGTTCTCTTTTTGCGAATACTCGTTCTCTTTTTGGGAATACTCGAAATCGAGATCAGACTCTGCAAATTTTAAGAGTAGTGCAAAAATTGAAGATGAGTGGATAATTGACTGGTGTGTCGCATCATATGATCGGTATACTTAGGGATTTGGTTGATGTGCATCGAGTGTCACCCTGTTTGGTTGAATTGTCGAATGAGAATAAGGTGATTGCTGACCGAGAAGAGACTGCTGTTCTAACCAAGAAGTTTACGTTAAAACATGTTATGTTTGTGAAAGAACTGAAATGCAATCTCATCTCTGTTTTACAGATGGTAGATGAGATGAGTTGCATGGTATTGTTTTCTAAAACATGTTGGCACGGTGATTGTTTATCGAGAAGGGAGTGTTGTTCTAACCGAGAAGTTGACGTTGAAACGTGTTCTGTTTGTGGAAGAACTGAAATGCAATCTTATATATGTTTTATAGATGGTAGCTGAAATGAGTTGCACGGTATTGTTTTCTAAGACATGTTGTCTTGTGCATGATTGTGATTTGCAGATATCGATCGGGGTGGGTGAAAGAAAAAAAAGATTGTATTTCCTTCAAGATATCCAGAAGATTCAAAGTCTGAAAAAGGTTTGTAAGTTAGAGTCATTGGAAGTTTGACATAAGAGGATGGGTCATGCCTCAGAAAAAGTGATAAAAGTTTACCAGTTGTTGATCATGAGAGTATTGATATTTCTTGTTGTAACATATGTTTTCGAGCAAAGCAATGTTGAAGTGAGTTCCGCTGAGTTCTAATAAAAGCAAAGAATGTTTTGAGATGATACATTGTGATCTATGGAGACCGTATAAAACAGAAACTTTGTGTGAAGCTTACTATTTTCTTACTATTGTGGATGATTATTCAAGAGCTGTATAGGTTTTCCTTCTCGTCGATAAAAAGCAGGTTGAGAGAACTATTATGGATTTCTTTGCTCTTGTCTTGAGCCAATTTAATAAGCATGTGAAGATAGCGAAGAGTGACAATGGTTCTGAATTCACGCAAATGAAGGAGTTTTTTTCGCAGAACGGGTGTGATTCATCAGACTTCTTGTGTGGGCACTCCTCAGTAAAATGAGAGAGAAACAAAAGCATAGGCATATACTAAATGTGGCACGAGCATTGATGTTTCAGGCACAACTACCAATCAAATTTTGGGGTCAATGTGTTTTGAGCGTTGCATATCTGATTAATCGAAAACCGTCTCCGTTGCATAAAGGAAAGATCCCTTATGAAATCATATTCAACAAGACTTCTGGATATGGTGAGATTCGTATACTTGGATGTCTTGCATATGCTTATAATCAGAAGATGTATGGAGACAAGTTTGTAAGTCGCAGTTGGATGTGCATTTTTGTTGGTTATCCTTATGCAAAGAAGGGGTGGTCTTTATTTGATTTGGAAACTAGATAAATTTTTGTCTCTAGAGATGTCACGTTTGTAGAGAAAAAGTTTCCATTATGTGAAATGGTATCTAAACCACAAGGAGAAGAAAGGATTTCCATCTCTGATGTACCAAAAAACCTTTTTGATGATATTGATGATTTTGGGTATTTGAAGGTTGTGGAACGAGCTGCCAAAACTGGTGACACAGTGGCTGAGGATGTAACGCATGATCAGGACGACGTGACACAAGATGTGACAGTCATAAGGAGAACAACAAAGTGTGTAACACATGTTGATGATTGTGTGACACAGATGACTGGAGAGACAACTGCAGAGGCAGTTACAGAGCCTGTAATAGTAATTCAAGGGAAATTATTGCAGAAGAAGTGTTAGGACGCGGAATGAGAAAGAAAGAGTCATCGGTTAAGCTACGTGATTACATGTGTAACACAACGTTTTTTATGAACTCTTTCGCTATAAGCCATGAGCCAGGACATGAATATGGGGTTGAGAATTATGTGAATTGTGACAGGTTTTTAGCGTCACACAGAGCGTGTTTGTATAGCATAACATTATGAGTTGTGCCGAAAATGTTTTCTGAGGCTATGAAGTGTCAGAGATGGCGTGAAGCAACGAGATTGTAGATTGAAGCCCATGAATGAAATCAGACATTGTCTATTGAACTATTACCATCAGGTAAGCATGTCATTGAGTGTAAGTGGGTTTTCACAATCAAGTACAATGAATATGGGACGATTGAGAGATATAAGGCGTTACTTGTAGCAGTGGAAATTACCATCAAGAAGGGATTGATTATTCTGATATTTGCTATAGTGGCGAAGATGAACACAATTCTAGTGGTTCTTCAAGTTGCAGCTTAGAAAAATTGGGAGTTGCATCAGATGGATGTGCATAATGCTTTTCTTCATGAAGATTTGGATGAAGAAGTGTTTATGAAATCACCTCAAGGTTTTGGTTCTTCCAAGAAGGGTATGGTGTGTCTCTTACACAAGTCGTTGTATGGCTTGAAACAAGCTCCAAGATGCTGGTTCACAAAAGTCTCTAAGGCACTTTGGGGTATGTTTTCTCACAGAATAAGGCTGATTACTCTCTGTTTTCTTATGTTCGGGAAATAGTTCAGCTATATGTTCTAGTATATGTAGATGATCTTGTGGTGACAGGAAATTCTCCTGAGATAATTCAGAGGTTTAAGACTTACTTGAGTGGTTGCTTTCATATGAAAGATTTGGGAAAATTGAAATATTTTCTTGGATTGAAAGTTACCAGGAGCAAGAAAGATATCTATATCTGTCACAAAGGAAGTATGTGCTTGATATTATTGCTGATGTTGGGTTGCTAGGTAGCAAACCGATGGTATTTCTGATGGAGCCGAATCATCAATTGGCTAAGTCAACTGAGAAATTACTTGATGATCCAGAGAAGTATCAGAGACTTGTTAGACGCTTGATTTATTTGGCTGCAACTAGACCATACATTGCTTATTCAGTTCATATCTTATCTCAGTTTATGCATAAGCCCAGAGAGGATCAATGGATGGCTGCATTGAGGGTAGTTCGATATTTGAAAGGGCGTCCTGGATTAGCGATTGTTTTAAAGGCTGATTGTAATTTGTATCTTACTGTGGGCTGGATGTCTTGTCACACGAGACCATACATTGCTTATTCACTTCATATCTTATCTCAGTTTATGTATGAGCCCAGAGATGATCAATGGATGGCTGCATTGAGGGTAGTTCGATATTTGAAAAGGTGTCCTGGATTAGGGATTGTTTTAAGGGCTGACTGTAATTTTGATCTTAATATGGGCTGGATGTCCTGTCACACGAAATTCTTTAAATGGATGGGTGGTTCAGCTTGGTGACTCACATGTGTCATAGAAGTCAAAGAAGCAGGATGTTGTGTCATGTTCATCAGCAGAGGCAAAGTATCGAGCAATTGTTGCTGCGGTGAAGGAGCAAAAATGGTTGAAGAGTTTGTTATCATCAATGGGTATCAAACATTTTGGTGCAATGGATTTGTACTGTGACATCAAAGCTGCACTTCATATTATTGCAAATCATGTGTTTCATGAGCGTACAAAAAAATCAAGATTTACTGTCACTTTATCAAAGATGATATACAAGCTGGAATAGTTCGGACAAAACATGTTTTGATGTGATCCCAAGTACCAACATCCCACCGACCATCCTTGTTCCAGCTGTGAACGCCCCACCCTTGATTAGAGCAGGAGCTAAGAGGCTAAGGGAGAACTTCAACCAAGCTGTGGAGTCATTACTTGCCGATCAAGAGGTTGACAACATAACCGAGCAGCTGACGAAGTTAACCATCTCCAAAACCGAAATGCTTACAAACCGAGGAAGCGGGGAAGTGCAAACCAAACCGTATCAAGAGGAGGATTATTTCATGAAGGACGATCCAAGAAAATACATGGAAGAATGACCACTCATCAAGCAAGGACATTAAGTTTCCTTATTCACCATTCTCCCAACCTAAAAGCGTCCAGGTTCATCCCCTCCATCAAGTCAAACAAATCCCTACAAATTAGGCCAAGGTTAGAATGAATTAATTATATTGTTTGACTAACTTTCTTTGTTTTGTCTTTATTTTCTTGCATTTATTCTTGATTTTTGAAATTCCATTATATAAGGCAATTGTTAGCCATTTTCAATCCTTTTAATTTAGCTGCATTCATTGTAATTTGTTTCAAGACCCATAGAAGGGCATAGCTGTTTGGACTCTATATAAAGTCCCCTCACAGCCTTGTATTTTTCACACAATCAATAAAGAGCAAGTATTTTCTTAAAGAGTTCTCTCTTCTTTAGTTTTTCTAGGCATTTGCGATTTCTGCCCAGTTTAACTTGTCTTATCATTGCCTTTACCATCAGGCTTTGTGGCGACTATCGATCCACCCATCTATTCATCATCATCCGACCAGCCTTCTAAAGGAGTGACTTTAGTCCCTTGAACAGGCGCCATCCTTCCACTTCAACCACGTTCCATCCGACTGGCTGAAAGAGAGTGACCTTAGTCCAGCTTTCAGCCTCCATCATCCACCCAAGCGAGCCTCAGCCTTTGAGGATCGTATCATCTGGTATCAGAGCTTAAAACTCCTAAACCCAGGTTTTATCTATCCTTTTATCCTTGCATTTTCGTTTGTTCTTCATTTCTTTCAGAAAACTCCAAAAAACAAATCTTCAAACTTGTTCTTATTGTTCTTCGTTCTTGATTAAAAAAAAAAAAATCTTCAAACTTGTTCTTATTGTTCTTCGTTCTTGATTAAAAACAAAAAAAAGATTTGAAATCGGTTTTATGTTTTCATCTATTTTCTGAATCTGTTTTCCATACTAGATCATTTCATTTATACTTGCATACATTTTATTTCAAAAAAAAAAAAGGATGGCGCCTGTTCAAGGGACAGGGATGTTGCAGACCGGCGAAGACATCAACACCCCAAGATCAATACCTGGAGGGATATGCGGTTCATCCTAAGGAAGAGATACGTCCCAATTCATTACCACCGGGATATACAAAGGAGATTCCGCAAACTGGCTCAAGGGAGCAAATCAGTGGAAGAGTATTTTGAAGAGTTCGAAAGTCTTAAAAATAGACTGGAAATTGAGAGCCGAGCCGAGCAACACATCAAGAGAACGATAGCCGCTACTAGCCGGAACAAGACTACTTGGACTCCTCAACGCAACCTAGACAAAGGAAAATCCATAGCAACAGACCCCGGGTTCAAGAAACCAGCGTTCAAACCAGAGCAAGATAAGTCCCAAACTCAACAAATTACTAGATCTCGTGACATTACTTGTTTTAAATGTCAGGGAAAGGGACACTATGCAAGAGATTGTCCCAGTCAAAGGGTCATGATTCTCAAGGCTAATGGAGAGTGTGAGTCCCAAGATGAAGAAGAAGAAGAAGAGCTACAACACTCCGAGGATGATGTCAATAACCATCCTGAAGTAGGAGAAATACTTGTTGTTAGGAGAGCTCTTAGTGCACTTTTTGATGCTGAAGCAATCCAAAGAGAAAACATCTTTCACTCTAGATGCACCATAAACTCCAAGGTATGAAGTTTAATTATTGATGGTGGTTCTTGCACTAATGTGGCTAGCAAGTATTTGGTTGATAAGCTAGGGTTAGAAAAGACCAAGCATCCTCACCCTTACAAGCTGAGGTGGCTCAACGATGAAAGCGAGCTCAAGATAGCTGAACAAGTCGTTGTGCCATTCCAAATAGGCAAGTACATGGATACTGTTGTGTGTGATGTTGTCCTCATGCAAGCCGGACACCTCTTACTAGGGAGGCCGTGGAAATTTGACAAAGAGGCCATGCATAATGGGCGGACTAACTACTACAGCTTCATCCACAACAAACGTAAGCATAACCTAGCACCCCTCACCCCTCAAGAAGTACACGAAATGCAGAAAGCAATGTCAAGAGAAACCGGGGTAAGTAAGACCAGTCTCTATGTTTCACCTGGCAAAGTTATTAAATCATTGGAAATGAAAGAGCAGGTGCTACTAATGGTCTTTAGAGAAGGGTATCTTTAAGGACCCGAAGAGGAAAAGCACCCGGAAGAAGTACTTAAGCTGTTAGAGGACTTTAAAGACGTGTTTCCTGAAGACCTTCCCACCGGCTTACCACCTATCCGAGGGATTGAGCACTAGATTGACCTTGTACCCGGAGCCCCACTACCCAACCGACCCGCCTACAGAGTCAACCCCGAGGAGGCTAAAGAACTGGAGAAGCAAATTCAAGACCTAATGAGCAAAGACTATGTCCGTGAGAGCCTTAGTCCGTGTGCAGTACCAGTCCTCTTGGTACCCAAAAAGACGGCACACGAAGAATGTGCGTAGATTGCAGGGCCGTCAACAACATTACCGTCAAATATCGGCACCCCATTCCAAGACTGGACGATATGTTGGATGAGCTCAGTGGCGCCACCATCTTTTCAAAGATAGACCTGAAGAGTGGCTACCACCAAGTCAGAATGAAGGAAGGTGACGAGTGAAATATAGCATTCAAGACCAAGAGGGGTCTATATGAGTGGCTGGTCATGCCGTTTGGTCTCACCAACGCACCAAGCACCTTTATGAGGCTCATGAACCACGTTCTAAGAGCCTACATCTGTAAGTTTGTTGTTGTGTATTTTGATGATATTCTAGTATACAGCTGATAGGGCTCAGGTTTTACCCTAATAAAACTACTGCAAGTGCACAACAAATGCAATCGTAGTATAAGGGGTATCGAAATCACAAGGGAAGTAGATGCTACACTAAGGTTTCTAAATTCAGATTATGCTAGGTCAAATCGAATGAAAGTAAACTAAAGCAGGAAGTAAACGAGCAATCACGAATTGGGTTTCTTAAAATCAGGAGACTAAGGCGCTAGGTTCAGGGAAATTCTCAGGTGATCTAAATTGCAGATCTAGACAGAATGTTAGGAATTATGAAGATCCGTTCACGAACTCGAAACACTAATGTAAAATCAACCAACTCTCTCTGCGAAGATTATCTATGTGTAAACCCTAGAATTCCAAATCTCTTTGCAAATTCTAACAATTCAAACAAGCATTAAAGTTCAGGTTCGATTGTTCACAAAATCCCTAAACCAAATCTCTTTACGAATAGGTGTTTTGCTCATCTAACATTAGTTCAGGCAATCAATAACACTCTCGTGTCTACCAATTAATCTAAGAGCAGATTCTAGGTCATGAAGCTAGAATAAGCATTAAACATAAATCCAGATGAAGAACTCTTATGATTTTATCCTAACAATTTAATTCGACCTAACAATTCATCAATCACCATTGAAAACCCTAAACCTAAATAGCAAACTACTCAGACATGATGAATAAAGAAAACATCATGAATAAATAAGATTGCATAAAAGAAATCAATAGAAACAAAGGAGTTCCAAATTTGCTCTTAAGGAGCCAAATTCTTCTCTCCAAAATGTTTCTAAAAATCTCTCTCTAAGTCTCAAAACAGAAAATAAGAATAATAGTTGGTGGCTAAACAATGCCTTGAAAATCTATATTTATAGGCAAACTCGCGTCAAAGGCAAACTTGTAAATACTTGAAACTTCTTGTGGTTGCGTGTAAATTCACTCTCCCAACTTCATCACTTCGGCTGCTTCTCAGAAATACTCCAAAAGGTTCCAAAATATCCAACTTTGCTCCAAACGTAGTCTAACCTGTAAAGACTCTAATAGGACTCTTAAAATACCAAAAGACTCTATAAAAAGACTTATATCATGGTCCAAAAACGGGTAAAAACCATGATATATCAACTCCCCCAGACTTAGCTTTTGCTTGCCCCCAAGCAAAACAGAAACTTAGAATGAAGTAGAGGTTGGAAAACGGAAACTTCCAGCTATCCTTTAGAACGTCACAACTCGTTAACACTTCTTGAATCCACATGATATAGAGCCAACCTTAGGAAAGTTCAGTGTACTTACCACAAGCTTAGCAATCTCCCAGTTTGAATCCAGATCCTTTCCTTGGTAAAATTTCGAACTCTAACAGTGGTATTGGCACAGAACTTTACAGATTCTTTACCCTTCCTTAGTGCCTGAACAAGACATTTCTCATACAACTCTCCTATTTTCTCTTCCCTTAGTCAACTGCTGCCCATTTTCAGGGTGTTCTAAGATCTTTTCATTGACTCTTCTTTTCTTTTGAAATCTTGGGAAATCATGCTACTCTCTACTTGTGTTTCTTGTGAGGAGACATGTTCAAGAGCACTCACTAATATTGTTCCTTGTGAGGAGACATGCTCATGAGGTTCTTTGCACTATTCCCAGACTTAGACTCTTTTTATTTCTTTTCTATTCTCAAGGGAAGATCAAGGAGAGATTGCATTTGCTTATCTGTTCAGACTGAAAGAGGAATCAAGTTCTGCGCATACCTAGTTCTTATAAGGGGATCTGAACTCGCCCTGTTAGACTGATTCCACTTTCAGCTTTCTACTTAGTAAGACCTGCAGTCAACTCTTATAACAATGGTTCTTTCAAGTGTCAAATTCCTGTGGTTAGTTCCTGGAAAAACTGAAAGTTCCAACTGATTTTGACTCAATAAAAAAAAAATTTAACTCTCAAAACAAAACACAAAGTCAGTAATCACCTCCCCAAGACTTAAACAACACTGTCCCCAGTGTTATCAAGCCCAAAGTTGGCTAAAAGAAAGATTAGAAACAACAGAAAAGACCAGTTAGAAGACTTACCTTCGTCTGTGTTGAGTCCAATGTCGCCTTATTTCAACTGACTGAAACTTAAGATTTTAATAAAACGAAGACTAATTAGATAGAAAAACGTACCTAACATTGGATTGCCTCCCACTCAGCGCTCGTTTTCAGTCATTAGCTTGACTGTGTCGGGGTTCAGGCGTCTGGTGGATCAGAGGGTGGCATTGAATGCTTCCCAGACGAATGTCTTCTCATCCATGGTGGTGTATATGCAGTAGGTGCATGACAACGACCAAGGAAATGAGGAACAACAGCATGGTGGGGCTTTAGTTTGGGTGGGACACTTTGTTTTCCTGCAGAATCATCAAAAGAAAAGCCAAGCCTTCTACGAGAATCTCGTTGCTTGCATAAGCGTAAAATAGCTTTTGAACTTTTGGTATTCTTATTGATAAGATCAGGGGGTTTGGAATTGATTCCAGGGAGTGCGTACCTTTGCTTCCTTCGAGGTTTCTGATCAATAGAACGTGGAGGCATCTGTTTGACCATATAGGATGGACTTCCATCATTGGTAACAGCTTCTGGTATGATCCGCGAAGGGTGTCGATCGACACTAGTAGTGTCGATCGACACCAAACCAGCAGCTCGAGTCTCTGCACTTTTTTTGCAATTCATCTCCGCAATCCTTGTCTTCATGATGAAAACGTCTTCCTCCATCAACTTGGGATTGTTTAGACCTTCATCCTCGCCCAAAGTTCTGAAGAGATGATTGTTTCCACTCCAATCCTCTAGGTCAACCACTTCCTCAGAATTCTCAGCCAATGCCTCTTGAACAACCACTTGCTCTTTAGAATCCAGCTCCTCACCAGCTATCACAGCAATGCAAGAGATGTGTTTGGATGTTCCAGTAGTAGGGATAGCTTTGTAGAAGACTCCTTTGTCAACATTAGAGAAGGATATTCTCTTATTCGGCATGTCTACAACTGCTCCCACTGTGGCCATGAATGGTCTTCCAAGAATAAAAGGCATGACAGAATTCTTGCTCACTTCTACCACCTGAAAATCAGTAGGTACTAGACAATTCCCCACTTTGACAAGCAAGTCTGGAATTGTACCATATGGGACTGTGGTGGAAGAGTTGGCAAACTCGAGGGTCATGTTTGGAGGTCAAATATCAGCAATGCTCAATCTTTCTGCAATGTCTTTTGACATGAGGTTAACACTAGCACCAGAATCGCAAATAGATTGTTGAAACTCAATTCCTCCAATAGAGCATGGAACTACAAACATCCCAGGATCTTCAATCTTCAGCAGCTGCTTCATTGGCGGTGGTGTACCCATTGCTTTGTTGAAGAGTTCTTCAATTTCTTCAAGACTCTCTCTGCAATCCTTAAAGAAAACCCACAAAGGATAATCCTCCCAAGCTTCAGCAAATGAGATCGCATTGGAGATCCTTCTCACCTTTTTGTTGAAACCAGCCAGTTCTTTCGTACTAATGTGCGGCCTTAGGTGTTTAGGAATAGGAGGATATGGAACCTTGGTCTTGTACACTCTTTCCTCTGCAGTTGTGGACACTTCACGTGATGTTTGGGAAGGGTGTCGATCGACACTAGACTTTTGTGTCGACTGACTCGTGCTGATCGAGTTCGATTTAGGTCCGCCAGAGCTCAAAAAATCGTGTTTTTCTACTGGTGTCGATCGATACTCAGTGGTGTCGATCGACACCTTTTCTGCAACTCGAGTTTCTTCCTCTTCATCCGCAAACTCCACGATTTCTTCAGCATTTAGACCCCTTTTCAGCTCTGTTTGAAGGCTCCTTCCATTCTGAATCGTGATGGCATTCACGTGGTGTCTCGGATTTGTATCCGATTTTCCAGGAATAAATCCCTCTTGTCTCTTCAAAGCTCCAGCAGTTTGAGCAACTTGAACATCCAATTGCTTCATATGAGTACCTAGAGACTCAATTTTCCCATTAAGATCTGTGTACAAAGTATCAATTTTCCCATTGAAATCCACTGTCATTTTCTACTGTCCTTCCAAGATCTGCTCTAGCATATACTCCATTTTGTTGTCTTGAGCAGGAGGTTTCTGGTAAGATGAATTTTCATAGCTTCTTTGGAAGTTGTTGTTCTGAAAAGGCTTCTGGTAAGAAGAACCATAGCCTTGCTGATTGCCAAACCTTTGACCTTGAAAACCAGCTCCATTAATGTAGTTAACCTCTTCTTGCTCTGGCTCAAAGGTCTCTACTTCTGCAGCAAACTGAACTTGCCTCTTTCCCACCAAGAGATTGTGTACGCTGTCCAGCTTCCTGTTAACCTCAGCTATTTGGCTTCCTCCATTCACTCCAGCGTGTTGTTTCCTTTCAAAGTTTGTATTCTTGGTGCTGTTGCAAGAGGTCAAATTCTCTATAAGCACCATCGCGTCGTCTGGATATCTGGTGTTGAAGTTGCCATTACTCGCAGGGTCTAAAGCCATCTGGTACCTCCAATCGATCCCTCAGTAAAAGATTCCGAGAAGCTGCGGTTCGCTGAAACCATGATGTGGACAGTCCCTCTGGTACGATCTGAATCTTACCCAAGAAGCTTTGAATGCTTCAGTGGGTCCTTGAGAAAATGCAGTGATCTTCGTCCTCAGCTCTTCACTTCTTGCATCATCAAAGAAGTTGCATAAGAATGCATTCTTTGTCTCTTCCCAAGTGGTCAAGGATCCTGGATTAAGCTGCTTCAACCAATATGATGCATCTCCAGCAAGCGAGTAAGGAAACAACTTGCATAAGAGATAATCATAAGTCACTCCATTAGCCTTAATGCTTGACGCGAGGTCTTCAAATCTCTCAATATGGTCAATGGGATGTTCATTAGGAAGACCATGGAAAGGATGCTGAGCTACAAGTGTGTAGTAAGCAGGCTTCAGCTCGAAGTCGTTCCTCTGAAATGCAGGAGGACGGATCGCAGCTCTATTGGTATAAAACTGGTATGGGCGGTTGTACTCGCCAAGTGTTCTTCCGCGTCCAACGTCTGCAAGGGCGGCTTGTATGGCTGGTTTGACGATGACGGCGCCAGCCTCATCAAGTCTTTGTCCTTGTGCGTTCCTTCTATTGCCTTGTGCATCAACCAAGTTGCCTTCAGCGTCTCGGATTAGAACCATAAGATCAGCCATCTTTTCCTGTGAAGGGTGTCGATTGATGCTATTGGTGTCGATCGACACTCGTGCAGATCGACGGTTCGTACGTTCCAAACGGTCGAGCTCCTGGTTCAATGCGACTAGTTCCTTTTCCTTGTTGCTTCTGGTATTGGGCATGCACCTGAAACCAAAGATAAGAAACTAAATTAGTAACCAAAATAAAAACAAAACCTAGTCAAAATCCTAGTACTAGATTCCGTAGGCAGCTATTACTTCCCCGGCTATGATATATCATGGTTTTTACACGTTTTTGGGCCATGATATAAGTTTTTTTATATAGTCTTTTGGTCTTTTTAGAGTCCTATTAGAGTCTTTGCAAGTTGAACTACGTTTGGAGCATAATTGGAGATTCTTGAACTTTTTGGAGCATTGTGGAAGAAGCTGCGAAGTGATGAAGTCAAGAGTGTCGATCGACACCAATGAAGACCGCCAAAGAAATCGGACTTCCATCAGAAAAAGGAAATCAGGTGAAGTTTCCATTATTTACAAGTTTGCCCCTAACGCGAGTTTGCCTATAAATATAAATTTTCAAGGCATTGTTTAGCCACCAACTATTATTCTTATTTTTTTTTTTTAGACTTAGAGAGAGATTTTTAGAGAGATTTTGGAGAAAAGAATTAGGCTCCTTGAGAGCAGATTTGGAACTCCTTTGTTTCTATTGATTTCTTTTATGCAATCTTATTTATTCATGATGTTTTCTTCATTCACCATGTCTGAGTAGTTTGCTAGTTAGGTTTAGGGTTTTCAAAGGTGATTGGTGAATTGTTAGGTCGAATTAAATTGTTAGGATAAAATCATTAATTAGAGTTCTTCATCTGAATTTGTGTTTAATGCTGATTTTAGCTTCATGACTTAGAATATGATCTTAGGTTAATTGGTAGACACGAGAGTGTTATTGATTGCCTGAACTAATGTTAGATGAGCAAAATACCTATTCGCAATGAGATTTGGTTTAGGGATTTTGTGAACAATCGGACCTGATCTTTAATGCTTGTTTGAATTGTTAGAATTTGCAAAGAGATTTGGAATTCTAGGGTTTAGGCATAGATAATCTTCGCAGCGAGAGTTGGTTGATTTTACATTAGTGTTTCGAGTTCAAAAACAGATCTTAATATTTTCCTAACATTCTGTCTAGACCTGCAATTTAGATCACCTGAGAATTTCCCTGAACCTAGCGTTTCGTCTCCTGATTTTAAGAACCCTAATTCGTGATTGCTCGTTTACTTCCTGCTTTGTTTTACTTTCATTCTATTTGACCTAACATAATCTGAACTTAGAAACCTTAGTGTAGCATATACTTCCCTTGGGATTTCGATACCCCTTATACTACGATTGCATTTGCTGTGCATTTGCAGTAGTTTTATTAGGGTAAAACCTGAGCCCTATCAAGTTTTTGGCGCCGTTGCCGGGGAAGTAATAGCTGCCTACGGAATCTAGTACTAGGATTTTGACTAGGTTTTGTTTTTAATTTTGGTTACTAATTTAATTTCTTATCTTTGGTTTCAGGTTCATGCTTAATCGCAGTACCAGAAGCAACAAGGACAATGAACTAATCGCACTCAACCAGGAACAAGGCCGTCTCGAACGTACGAACCGAAAGACTGCCCGAGTGTCGATCGACACCTCCCATAGCATCGATCGATACCATTTAGTGTCGATCGACACCACCAAGTGTCGATCGACACCCTGCGCAGACACAGATGGCAGAACCTGTGATTATGATTCGTGACGAGGCTGGCAACTTCACGGACTTGGACGACAATAGAAGAAACGCCCAAGGACAGAGACTTGATGAGGCTGGCGCCTTCATCGTCGAACCAGCCATACAAGCCGCCCTTGCAGACGTTGGACGCGGAAGAACACTTGGCGAGTACAACCGCCCATACCAGTTCTATGCTAATAGAGCTGCGATCCATCCTCCTGCATTCCAGAGGAACGATTTCGAGCTGAAGCCTGCCTACTTCACGCTGGTGGCTCAGCATCCCTTCCATGGTCTTCCCAATGAGCACCCCATGGACCACATTTAGAGATTCAAGGACCTCGCAATAAGAATCAAGGCTAATGGAGTGTCCTATGATTATCTCTTCTGCAAGCTTTTCCCTTACTCGCTTGCTGGAGATGCGTCATACTGGCTGAAGCAGTTGGATTCAGGATCCCTGACTACTTGGGAAGACACAAAGAATGCATTCTATTGCAACTTCTTTGATGATGCGAAATCAGAAGAGCTGAGGACAAAGATCACCACATTTTCTCAAGGACCCACTGAAGCATTCAAAGATTCTTGGGTGAGATTGAGATCGTACCAGAGGGATTGCCCACACCACGGTTTCAGCGAGCCGCAGCTTATCAGAATCTTCTACCGCGGGATCGATTGGAGGTACCAGATGGCTTTAGACGCTGCAAGCAATGACAACTTCAAAACCAAATATCCAGATGACGCGATGGTGCTTATAGAGAATTTGGCCTCTTGCAACAGCACCAAGAATGCAGACTTTGAGAGGAGACAACACGCTGGAGTGAATGGAGGAAGCCAAATAGCTGAGGTTAATAGGAAGCTGGACAGCGTACACAATCTCTTGGTGGGAAAAAGGCAAGTTCAGTTTGCTGCAGAAGTAGAGACCTTTGAGCCAGAGCAAGAAGAGGTTAACTACATTAATGTAGCTGGTTTTCAAGGACAAAAGTTTGGCAATCAGCAATGCTATGGTTCTTCTTACCAGAAGCCTTTTCAGAACAATAACTTCCAGAGAAGCTATGGTTCTTCTTCTTACCAGAAGCCTCCTGCACAAGACAATAAGATGGAGTCTATGATAGAGCAGATTCTGGAAGGACATCAGAAGATGACAGTGGATTTCAATGGGAAGATTGATGCTTTGTACACGGATCTTAATGGGAAAATTGAGTCTCTAGGTACTCATATGAAGCAATTGGATGTTCAAGTTGCTCAAACTGCTGGAGCTTTAAAGAGACAAGAGGGATTTCTTCCTGGAAAGACATACACGAATCCGAGGCATCATGTGAATGCCATCACGATCCAGAGTGAAAGAAGCCTTCAAACAGAGCTGAAAATGGGTCTAAATGGTGAAGAAGTCGTGGAGTTTGAGGCTGAAGAGGAATAAACTCGAGTTGCAGAGAAGGTGTCGATCGACACCCGTAGAAAAACACGATTTTTCGAGCTCTGACGGACCTAAATCGAACTCGATCAGCACGAGTCACTCGACCCAAAAATCTAGTGTCGATCGACACCAGCTAAGTGTCGATCGACACCCTTCCCAGACATCACCTAAAGCTTCACAAGTTGCAGAGGAAAGGGTATACAGACCTAAGGTTCCATATCCTCCTATACTTAAACACCTAAGGCCGCCTATTAGTGCGAAAGAACTGGCTGGTTTCAACAAAAAGGTTAGAAGGATCTCCAATGCGATCTCATTTGCTGAAGCTTGGGAGGATTATCCTTTGTGGGTTTTCTTTAAGGATTGCAGAGAGAGTCTTGAAGAAATTGAAGAACTCTTCAACAAAGCAAGGGGTACACCACCGCCAATGAAGCAGCTTCTGAAGATTGAAGATCCAGGGATGTTTGTAGTTCCATGCTCCATTGGAGGAGTTGAGTTTCAAAAATCTATCTGCGATTCTGGTGCTAGTGTTAACCTCATGTCAAAAGACATTGCATAAAGATTGGGAATTGCTGACATTCAACCTCCAAACATGACCCTCGAGTTTGCCAACTCTTCCACCAAAGTCCCATATGGTACAATTCCAGACATGCTTGTCAAAGTGGGGAATTGTCTAGTACCTACTGATTTTCAGGTGGTAGAAGTGAGCAAGAATTCTGTCATGCCATTCATCCTTGGAAGACCATTCAAGGCCACAGTGGGAGCAGTTGTAGACATGCCGAATAAGAGAATATCCTTCTCTAATGTTGACAAATGAGTCTTCTACAAAGCTATCCCTACTACTGGAACATCCAAACACATCTCTTGCATTGCTGTGATCGCTGGAGAAGAGCTGGATTCTAAAAAGCAAGTGAACAAAGTGGCTGTTCAAGAGGCATTTGATGAAAATTTTGAGAAAGTTGTGGAGCTTGAAGATTGGAGTGGAAACAATCATCTCTTCAGGACTTTGGGCAAGGATCAAGGTCTAAACAATGCCAAGTTGATGGAGGAAGACGTTTTCATCATGGAGACAAGGATTGCGGAGCTGAATTGCAGAAAAAGTGCAAAGATTCGAGTTGCTAGTTTGGTGTCGATCGACACTACTAGTGTCGATCGACACCCTTCGCGGATCATACCAGAAGCTGTTTTCAATGATGCAAGTATCCTATGTGGTCAAACAGATGCCTCCTATTGATCAGAAACCTTGAAGGAAGCAAATGTACGCACTCCCTGGAATCAATTCCAAACCCCCTGATCTTATCAATAAGAATACCAAAAGTTCAAAAGATGCTTCACACTTATGCAAGCCACGAGATTCTCGTAGAAGGCTTGGTGTTTCTTTTGATGATTCTGCAGGAAAACGAAGTTTCCCACCCAAACCCCTTGATTTTGGTGTTTCTTTCCTTTTTCTGATGGAAATCGCGAAACTTGGCCGACCTTGATTGGTCGCGTAAATCTACTCTTCCAACTTCATCACTTCGGCTGCTTCTCCAAAATGCTCCAAAGGGTTCCAGATTCTTCCATTTAGCTCCAACGAGGAATCAAGTTCTGCGCATACCTAAGTCAATGAAAAGATCTTAGAACACCTTGAAAATGGGCAGCAGTTGACTAAGGGAAGAGAAAATAGGAGAGTTGTATGAAGAATGTCTTGTTCAGGCACTAAGGAAGGGAAAGAATCTGTAAAGTTCTGTGGCAATACCACTATTAGAGTTCGAAATTTTACCAAGGAAAGGATCTGGATTCAAACTGGGAGATTCCTAAGCTTGTGGTAAGTACACTGAAACATTACCTATGGTTGGCTTTATAACATGTGGATTCAAGAAGTGTTAATCAATGTTGCTTTCTGAAGAGGTACTCGAAAGTTTTTGTTTTCAAACCTCTACTTCATTTTAAGTTTCTGTTTTGCTTGAGGGCAAGCAAAGGCTAAGTCTGGGGGAGTTGATATATCATGGTTTTTACCTGTTTTTGGACCATGATATAAGTCTTTTTATAGAGTCTTTTGGTCTTTTTAGAGTCCTATTAGAGTCTTTGCAGGTTGAACTACGTTTGGAGCATAATTGGAGATTCTGGAACTTTTTGGAGCATTGTGGAAGAAGCTGCGAAGTGATGAAGTCAAGAGTGTCGATCGACACCACTAGTGTCGATCGACACCAATGAAGACCGCCAAAGAAATCGGACTTCCATCAGAAAAAGGAAATCAGCTGAAGTTTCCATTATTTACAAGTTTGCCCCTAACGCGAGTTTGCCTATAAATATAGATTTTCAAGGCATTGTTTAGCCACCAACTATTATTCTTATTTTCTATTTTGAGACTTAGAGAGAGATTTTTAGAGAGATTTTGGAGAGAAGAATTAGGCTCCTTGAGAGCAGATTTGGAACTCTTTTGTTTCCATTGATTTCTTTTATGCAATCTTATTTATTCATGATGTTTTCTTCATTCACCATGTCTGAGTAGTTTGCTAGTTAGGTTTAGGGTTTTCAAAGGTGATTGATGAAGTGTTAGGTTGAATTAAATTGTTAGGATAAAATCATTAGAGTTCTTCATCTGGATTTGTGTTTAATGCTGATTTTAACTTTATGACCTAGAATCTGATCTTAGGTTAATTGGTAGACACGAGAGTGTTATTGATTGCCTGAACTAATGTTAGATGAGCAAATAACATATTCGCAAAGAGATTTGGTTTAGGGATTTTGTGAACAATCGGACCTGAACTTTAATGCTTGTTTGAATTGTTAGAATTTGCAAAGGGATTTGGAATTCTAGGGTTTAGGCATAGATAATCTTCGCAGCGAGAGTTGGATGATTTTACGTTAGTGTTTCGAGTTCAAGAACTTCAAGGTAAGAATGAATTAATTATATTGTTTGACTAACTTTCTTTGTTTTGTCTTGATTTTCTTGCATTTAATCTTGATTTTCGAAATTCCATTAGATAAGGCAATTGTTAGCCATTTTCAATCCCTTTAATTTAGCTGCATTCATTGTAATTTGTTTCAAGACCCCTAGAAGGGCATATCTGTTTGAACTCTATATAAAGTCCCCTCACAACCTTGTATTTTTCACACAATCAATAAAGAGCAAGCATTTTCTTAAAGAGTTCTCTCTTCTTTAGTTTTTCTAGGCATTTGCGATTTCTGTCCAGTTCTTATCATTGCCTTTACCATCAGGCTTTGTGGCGACCATTGATCCACCCATCTATTCATCATCATCCGACCAGCCTTCTAAAGGAGTTACTTTAGTCCCTTGAACAGGCGACATCCTTCCACTTCAACCACGTTCCATCCGACCGGCTGAAAGAGAGTGACCTTAGTCTAACTTTCAGTCTCCATCATCCACCCAAGCGAGCCTCAGCTTTTGAGAATCATATCATGTTTCTACCACAGAATAGCTAGCAAATGTATTCACTAAAGCACTTCATATTGCTGCAAATGTATTCACTGAAGTTGCGCTTCATATTGCTGCAAATCTTGTGTTTATGAGCGTACAAAACACATCGAAATTTATTGTCACTTTATCAGAGATGATATACAAGCTGGAATAGTTCGGACAAAACATGTTTCTACCACATAATAGCTAGTAGATGTATTCACTAAAGCACTTGGACAGTGCCCATTCCAAGCGATGTTGTCCAAGTTGGGCATTCGAGATCTTCATGCTCCAACTCGAGAGGGGGGGGGGTTATTAAGAGATATGTAGGCTTATGGGCTTTGTATAATTATGATTACATATTTAATCATTGTACAAATAGTTTACAGCCACCTTTGTTAAAACCTAATCAGAAATAAGAGAAAACTAATAACTTCAGAGACTTTCTGATTTTTTCACACAAGAATATTCTAAGACCAAATGGTCAACAGAACCTGAGATCGGAAAATCTTTCATCCAAATTCGTTAGCCTTAACGGGAACTGATGCCTATACACCGGACGCTCCACCGCAGCATGCCAGCCCCAACAAACCAGTGAAATAACAACGCATGTGTCCACACCAAGAACATGCGCACTACTAGTCTTTTTTTATTTAAACATGCATCCTAGGTTTTCTCTTCTCATACAAATACACATCCAAAGATTCCGTCGCACAATTCAGGTTATTAAAAAAACTTCATGCAATTTAGGATTCATTCGTATAACTTGAATAAGAAGCAACAATCAAGTCATATCACTCAAATCTAATAGTATATAGTCTATAATAGTATAGTATATTCCACAATTAAATACTATATAGTTCGCAACTATGTTTTTGTTTAATCATATGCTAGACGGAAGAAGGAAGAAGGAAGAAGGAACGTATATGGGAAAAGAGCACCGAGTCCTCAGCTTAGTCACTTTGAACAAAAGGAATATATGAAGGGGTGATAATGAGGATATGAGAAGGTGGGAGAAGCTTAGAAGGAGATTGCTTGATGCATGAAAAAGGATTAGGGTTTGCCGGTGACGGTGAAGAGACGCGGTGGTTTTGAGCTCCGTCTTCTTCTTCTCCTTTCGGGTGCAACAAAATCAACACAGTGAGCGACGGTGGTGATCGGCTCGAACTATTATAAAGGTTGATATAGGAGTTGGTTTTTTTAACTATAGAAATGTATTGTTCTTTTTTTTGTTCAAGGATAAGATCTTGCTTAAAATTGGAGGGACTTTCTTTTTGAGGTTTTGACCGTTGATAGTCATCTCTTGCGGAGAGATACTACTTAACTTACATGTTGCACATATGGAAAAAATAGGGCAACTGGAAGAATTGGCCCACTAATTTTATAATAGGCATTCAAATTGATAAGATTTTGTAATATTTTCTAAAATTGTGTATTGTTGTAGATGGGTAAATAACGGAGTCTTCATTCATTTTGAAGCCAAACATTGTTACATTTTCAGCTGTGGTGAGTAGGGAGTGTAGTATATATGAATATATGCCTCTTGCAGCATTTTTTTTTGTTTTGGTCTAAACATCTTGCATCATTGTTCCTGTGAATGTTTCACAGAAACCAAAATCATAAAAATGGTTCACGATTTGATATTGTGATTTTTTTAGCTTCACGCAAACAATTTATTCATGGTGTTCAACTAACTAAGCAAAAACATGGTTTCTTGAGTCAAAATCAAAAGGAGGTTCTTAAGCTTCTTTACGGCTTCTTACGCCCTTTAATTCCTTTTCAATAAGGATTTGATGCAAGTATTCAGACAAAGACAGCAGATAAAGAGAGAGGTCACAATGTATAGCTCTGGCAATAGTTAGTGATTCTCATGTAGATTTAGTTTTCATTGATTTAGTTTGAGTTAAGCGTATAACTCATTGATAAGTCAAAAATGTTATCAATTATGAATCAAATTATAAAAATTGAGTTTTAAGTTTTAGTTAGAATAAGTTATGGTTGATTTACAATTTTGAGTTATGTCTTTTGTAAAATAGCTAACACAACTTAAATTCTAAAATCATGATAAATGTATCAAATAAGAGTTTTGAGTGAGTTTTCTTTTTCTTTTTCAACGTTTATTTTGCTTGTTTTTTGCTTTTATTTTACTTTTATTTTGTTTATATTTTTTTTTTGTTAGCTTATTTTTTTATAAATAATTTTATATTTCCACAGATTTTTACCCAAATTATATACTATATTGTATATTATGTTGGTGCTTTTGGTTAATGTTCATTACCAAATACATGTACTTTAAAAATATATAATTTGTTTTTTTTTTGTTTTTTTTTATAAATGACATTTTGATCAATTGTTAACTTTATATATACCTACTTATTAAAAAACCAAATATGCTTTGGAGTGTACATATTGCTATCAACTAGAATTCCAAAATCAATGAATTTGAGTTTGAGTAGTATTTTTTTTTCTAACGTTTGTTATTTTTATTTTTATAAGCAGATATATATTAAGTTAATAATTGATCAAAAATGTTTTTGTTCTAAGTAAAAACAAAAAAGAACCACTACTATATATAATCCACTACAAAACCAAATTCTAAGTATGATCTAGCTGTTAAATAAGAGGAAATAAACACACAAGAAAACCTATTTACGTTGAAGTCCATCTGAGGTCATAGTGTATCATAAGTAAACTGTTTAACAATCCAAACTGTTACCGAATCATAGAATCATAAGTAGTAAATATATAGCATTATAGACAGAGTTTTTACAACTTAACCGAACAATAAAAAAGAATAAGAAAAGAAATTAGATGATAACAAAGAAACTAAAATATACATAAATAAAAAACAAACTCAATATTAAAGGGACGACTCCTGAATGCGTACTAAATCATGGCCCTCCGTAAAAGAAATAATATTTACTTTTTTGTTGTTTCTGTGTTTGATTTTAGGATTGGTTGGAGATTGTTGTTCTTATCTACAATCTTTAGGTTTCAGAAATAACTAGCTTTCCCGAAACCTTCAACAGAAAAGTGACCACCCGAACCCATGCATTTGGGTCTTCGTGTGTCTGCCAAGTCCACGATTTCACCGCCCCAACTCACCTTGTCTGCGAGATCTATCCGTGAAAAGTTCCGCTGGCCAATATCCTACCAACGAGTTGTCTTCGGGCCCTAGGCTCAACCACCAATTTCCATATTTTTGATCCTATAAATTATTTTCTTGTTAGCTAGAAAAATGAGAAATGTATATATAAATTTAACATAAATTATATTAGAACACACATAAATAAAATTAATAATTAAAAAAGGTATTGAGAAACTAACATTCCAAACGAAAATGTTAATTTCAGATTAATTGTCTACCTCCAAAGACAAAAATTGGAGTAATGGCGCCTCCAAGAACAATATTCCTACTAGTTTGCACAAAGCCATGACATCTAAGGTTATAGCATCCCGTTTGGTACGTGTCACTCTGGAAATATATACATTTTGGTTATTAGCATTCATTTCAAAAGCCAAAACTATGTTATTTATTTATTTTTATTTGCTGTAAAAAATAATAATTTATTTTTGTCGTGAAAGCAGTTCATTAAAACACCCACTTTTAATAGGTTATTACAACATTATTGGACATTTTCGAAGCCTAACACTATCCATTACAGTAAAGCCCAACACGTTTCTCAACCTAAGCAGGGATTATTCTTATATTTTAATGGATTTTGAATTTTTTTTTGAATTTGATAAATTCATTGATTTTAAAATCAGCTAAGTGGATTTCAGAGTCCAAAAATAGATTTCAAAATCAAATATATAGATTTTTTTTTTTTTTAGTAGCGAGGGAGACAATGTCTCCCCCATTTTATTAACTCTAAAAGTTTCTACAACCGTACATATCGAGCTTGTACAAAGCCGTTTATATCATCCGTCATAACAGAAGCAACCTCGTGAGGTGCCAAATCAAAACTATGAAATCCTAGTGGTAATGAAAACGCATAGTTAGCTAACCCATCCGCTAGACGGTTAGCTTCCCTATGCACATGTGTAACTCGGACCAACCAGTCCCTTGAAAGTCATGGCACAAGCGTACCAGGAAAGACAGAGGGTGACCATCACCTATCCCTGCTCGTAAGAAGCCCACCACCATTTCCGAATCTACCTCCAGCTCCAATCTCCTAACTCTTCGATCCCATGGCAAGTAAAGACCATAGTATACGCCCCATAGCTCGACTAACAGAGCCGAACACACTCCAATGTTTAGGGCTAAGTCCCCATGCCAGTTTCCACCTTCGTCTCTCAATGCCCCCCCCCCTCCCGTCGTAGCAAGTCCGGGATTGCCTCGTGACGCTCCATCCGTGTTCATCCGCATCCATCCACCAGTTGGTGGTGTCCAGGCTATAAGTCTTTCCACTCTCTCCACCGTCGTCCCTTTATTTCGCATAGTAGCATGCGCCGTGGTAACCTCCTGCGCTAACTCCTTAATAAATCGAACACGGTCCCTGCATTTGCGTGTCGACCCAAAGACATTTCCACAACGCCATTTCCATCCCCACCAAGTCACCAATGCAAATAGAGTGGGCCAGTCACCATTGTTTGTATCGGATGATCCGCCTACGTTCTCAAAGATCCACTCCAGAATGGACTTCTCGAAGAACTCTCGCCTCCTTCTTATCGGCACAATCCTATTCCATATTCCTGACATTGCCGGACAATCCCGCAGAACATGGATTATAGTTTCTTCTCCCCCTTTACAGACTTGACAAACCCCTGTGTCACTAAGATGGCGTCGCTGTCTCTCCATGTTTGTCATGATGACTTGGTGTACCACGAGCCAAAGGAACAATCAGACTCTTTCAGGAACCACGACGTGCCATACTCTATCAAACAATAGAGTCATATTCGTTCCTTGCGACCTGCTCCTGGTAAGGAATGAGTAAGCCGATTTAACCGTGAAGTTACCATCTTGAGACGACCCCCATGACCGTCTATCTCTTGCCCCTGTTACATCATCCAACACCACTGCCGCCAATTGTAACCGAATATACGCAGGAACGTATGGAATAATCTGAGGGAGCAACCACCCTACCCCGTTTCTCCAAAGATCTCGCACCGTAGCATTTAACAGCTCCGCCGGAATCTCTGTCGTAGTCATCTCTGCCAACGGAACATTGAGCAACCATTTATCCTTCCAGAACCGAATTCGCCTTCCATCTCCAATAACCCAGCTTAAACCCGTAACTACGACCTCTTTCATTTCCAATACTACACTCCGCCAAGTAGATGAACCATTACTCTTCACACATGTCCATGTAGCCTCCCTCTCCTCTGTAAATTTATACTTACCACGCAGCACCCTTGTCCATAGGCTTGTCTTATCATGAATCAAGCGCCATCCCAGTTTTGCTAGTAGCGCTATGTTCATCTCTTGTGTTGACCGGATCCCTAAGCCCCCTTCTCGCTTCGGCAAACAGATCCTCTTCCAGTCGACTAAGTGTTGTTTTCTCTGCTCAGGTGTATCTCCCCATACAAAAGATCTCGATATTCTGTCTAGCCGCGCAAGAGTCGACATTGGTAATGCGATGGTACTCATCGAATGGACTGGGATTGAGGACAGTACTGCCTTTGTAAGCGTAACTCTTCCTGCAAAGCTCAACATACGGCTTTTCCAGCCTGCAAGTCTTGATGAGATTCGCTCTAACACCTCCGTAAACGTTTCTTTATTGATTCTTTTCTGTAAAACTGGCATCCCCAGATACTTGCCAAGGTCTTGTGTTGCACCAATTCTACTTTCATCACTTATACACTTCCCTAACTCTCGGCTTACGTTCGCAGAGAAATATATTTTCAACTTCTCAAGACTCACCTTCTGTCCCGACGCTACACAAAATTTCTCTAACACTCTTCTGATCACTCGAATTTGCACCACTGAAGCCTCCGCAAATAAGATTAGGTCATCTGCAAAGCAAATATGGGACAACTTGGGGCCTCCTCGAGAGATACTTATCGGCTTCCACTCCTTCCGTTCTATGGCATTCTCTATTAAGTGACACAATCTCTCAATACAGAGGACAAACAAGTATGGAGATAAGGGATCCCCTTGGCGCAAACCACGTTTTGGGAGGAACTCATCTGTTCTTTTCCCGTTCCAAAGTAAACTCATGGCAGGCCCCGAGACACATTCCATAATCCACCCAATCCAATTCTCAGGGAGATTTACTGCTCGGAGAGTATCTTCCAGAAAATCCCATCTGATGCGGTCATAGGCCTTCTCAAGATCAAGCTTCAGCAACATCCACCCTCTTCTTCCTTTCTTCCTTCTCATCGAATGAACTGCCTCTTGTACAACCACGATATTATCAGTACTCAGTCTACCCCGAATAAAGCTTGCCTGCGCTGGTCCTATCAGTTTTGGCATCACCCTTTTCAATCTCATAACCATGGCCTTTGTAATAGTCTTGCACAACACATTGCACAGACTTATCGGTCTGAATTGCATTATCCTTTCCGGTTTGGTAACCTTTGCTATGAGCACAACAATAGCATCATTCGCTCCCTTCGGCAGCTTCCCGAAATTAAAGAAATCCAACACAAATCGAATGACTGAAACTCCAACCACATCCCAGCATCCCTGATAAAACACTGGTTGAAAACCGTCAGGGCCTGGCGCCTTATACTTCCCCATGCTTCTCACTGAAGCTTCTACTTCTAGGTCCGAGAAAGGCTTCTGTAAGTCTCTTAGCTCGTCATGCGTAAACACTGGAAAACCTTCTAGTGAAAGCTTCTCCACAATAGGATCCACATCATCCAAGGAATATAGCTTGGTATAATATTCTATGGCTAACTTCTCAAGTTCTGCAGGCTGAGACACCCACTGTCGGGCTTGATCCTTCAACATCTCAATTCTGTTTCTTCTGCGTCTAACAATCGTGGAGGTATGATAATATTTAGTATTCCAGTCTCCCAAAACTATCCATTTTTCTCTGGATTTTTGGAACCAGATCACTTCTTCCTGTTCCAAAACTACATCAAACTCTCTGATTAAATCCGCCTCTTTCTTCAATAAATCATCCGTTTGGCTGACTTCCAACAAATCTTGAACTTCTTTGATCTCTTGGACTAGTTTCTCCTTCCGTCTGTGCACATCCCCAAACACTTCCCTATTCCATTTCCTCAGTGTTTCTTTAAGGTTCAGTAATGCCTCGGTTGTTCTGATTTCCGTATTCCACGAGGCTGTAATCATATCTTTGAAGCCCTCATGCTGTAACCACGCAGCTTCAAACCTAAATGGTCTTCTACGATAATTACTCCTTACTTCTGGCACCAGTTGAACATACAAAGGCGCGTGATCTGATGACAGAAACGGCAGATGAGTCACCGTCGCTTCCTGCCAACTAAGTCTAGCCTGAGCATTACAAAGAACTCGGTCCAGCCTCTTAGCAACATAGGTAGATTCAACTCTCCCTCGCTTCCAAGTAAATTTGTTTCCCATGAATCCCATATCGATGAGAGATAGATCATTGATCCAATCACCAAATCCCAACGAATCCTGAGACAATCGACCATTACCTCCTGTCCTCTCATCCAGCCTGACAATCGTATTAAAGTCTCCTCCCACAAACAAAGGCCCGTCAATACCGTGAATTATGTGACTCAATTGTTCCCACAAACCACTTCTCCTACTCACCGTAGGAGCCGCATACACAACAATCAGATGAGTCACTTCCGTACCCGTCCCCACCCTGGCATAGATATACTGCTCCGACGACTTTACTATCGTAACCTCTCCAATCTCCGGTTTTCACAGCAGCCATAAACCCTCTGAAGGGAATGTCCTGGAGATCATACTTGTATACACTCTGATATAGTTGTGAAGTCGAGATAAGACTATCATGTGATGCTGGGTAATTATAATGCTTTGCTAGAAGCCGCTTATAACTTATGAGTTGTGAACTCATTGCCAGCATCATGTGATCCTATAGGGTCACACACCTAAGCAAACTGGATAACGAATACTGGGAATGATCATTAAAGTAATGATCTCATCAAAGTGTGAGCGTCACACGTTGATATTGAGTTTATGTGAGGGTGTCGATCGACACACCTATTGGTGTCGATCGACACCACTCGGGATTAATGATACCGGGTTTAAATTAATGACTGAATTTAAACCGGTTAATCCGAGGGTTTATGGAATTTCGTGCTTGACTCCTATATATACAAGTCAGAGCCACGAAATCAAACAAGGAACTTGCCCTAGCCGTCAAGTAAGAAACTCAGAAGCTCCCAGAGGCACTAGCATCCCTGATCCAGTCTTGTGTGCGTGTGGACTAGCTATAGAGGCGCAGCATCTGAGGCGCTCCAGATCTCGTTTTACCTACTCATTCCGCTGCTAATCACCAGGTAAATCCCTGATCTGAGGACATAGATTCAATAAACATGATCTTGTGGCAATAGGAATTTGACAGTCTTAAAGAGTTAAAACCCACCAAATTCCTTCAGTGGTATCAGAGCCATATGTTTAATTGAATCTGTAACATGTTGTTCATGTGTAATGAATTCGAATTTGAGTTTTGAAATCATTAGAAGTTGCATGTTAGATCTTTTCATGTCAAAATCGTTTTGATAAAAGGAGAAAAATTAGGTTTTCTGCGCGGCTGTGTCGATCGACACCAAGCGTGTGTCGATCGACACGGGCCTGAAACGCAGCGTAAAACACTAAGTGTCGATCTTTTGATCGACGTTCCGGAAATCGCTGTGTCGATCGATACAAGGGTTGTGTCGATCGACACGCGTCGATCGCTGTCGGTTCAATTGGATTGAACCAGATTAATGCGATCGGTCTGATCGGGATTAATCGATTTCATCACGGTTAAACTGGTTAGCTGGTGTCGACCGACACAAGAGTTGTGTCGATCGACACATGCGTTAAACCGAGACCGGTTCAATTGGATTGAACCGGAATTGATTGGTTTAATCGGGTTAGATATTTAACCGCGATTAGATCGATTGAAAAGGGGTTTCACGCAATTTCGAATCATGAGGTGTCGATCGACACAAGCTATTGGTGTCGATCGACACTAGAACAGATTCGGTGTTCCAAACTTAATCAATTTAACTAGATTAAAAAATTTTTTTTTTAAGAATATTAATTCTAATCTTTCTCAAATACATATATGATATGTAATGAGATACATGTTTCATTCCTCAAACGTAATATCAAACATTTAAGTCTTCCCAATTCCTGTCAACTGCCAAGTCTTGTTTTGTTGTATGATGGGCTTGCCAAAGCAAGGCATTCACAACTACACGAGTACGGCAGGTGGTAATCGTGGTACTACATGACTGAAAGGATTGGTTTGTTTGACTGGGCTATCAAAATGGTTTTGGGCCTGGAGACACATGATCGGTTTTGATATATGATATCAATCCGAGACAAGAGTCATATTGGATATGATTAGCAAATGGATTGCTTACCTAAATAACTGAAATCTGGGCGATGAGCCAAAGCTCACTCAGATTTCAGTGAGATATGGATCTTGGATCATTATATTCTTAATGAGGAAAATTGACTTAGAATATAATGTGAGTCTTCTTAATAGTTAAGATTACTCATCCTTTGAAACATCAAAACCAATTAAACTCTCTTCTTTTCTTGATTCAGCTATGTCAACCAACAACACTAGCTCATTCTCGTTGAGATCCGTCCTTGAGAAGGAAAAATTGAAAGGATCCAACTTCTTGGAATGGTATCGGAATCTGAGAATAGTTCTCAGACAGGAAAAGAAGGACTATGTCCTTGAAAGGCCTCTTCCTGATAAGCCGAGATCCAATGCTCCCAGTAATGAAAAGGACAAGTGGGAAAAGCATTCGGATGATGTGACAAATGTGATTTGTCTGATGCTGGCCACGATGAACTCGGAGCTGCAGAAGCAGTTCGAGAACGCGGGGTCACCGATCGAGATGATCACAACCCTGAAATCTATGTTTCAGGAGCAGGCTCGCACTGAGAGGTACCAGACGGTCAGGTCTCTCATCGAGTGCAAGCTGTCTAAGGACAGTCCAGTGAGTCCTCATGTCATAAAGATGATGGGTTATATTGATAACCTGGCTCGACTGGACTCTCCCCTTAGCCAAGAGTTGGCTACGGACATCATCCTGCAATCCCTGCCGTCTAGCTTCGATCAGTTTGTTCTAAACTACAATATGAACAACCTGACGAAGTCCCTGAATGAGCTGCACGGCATGCTCAAGACGGCAGAGCCCAACATCAAGAAGGCCAAACCTGAAGTACTTATGGTACAGAAGGGTAAAGGGTTTAAGAAACCCGCTAAAGGCAAAGGAAAGGCCAAGGCTGTCCAGGTTGAGAATCAGGACAAGCCTGAGCCGAGTTCCAAGCCCAAACGTGGCCCCACTGATGCTGACATTTGTCTTTACTGCAAGAAACCGGGGCATTGGAGGAGGAATTGCAAAGAATTCCTGGAAGGTCTGAAGAACCTGAAGAAGTCGTATGAGACGACATCTAAAGGTATTTATGTTATAGAAGTAAATGTTGCTTCATATTCAGGTTCTAATTCTTGGGTATTGGATACCGGCTGTGGTGCTCATATTTGTACTAATATGCAGGACCTGCGCAGCAGTAGAACGCTGAAGAAAGGACAAGTGGACCTGCGAGTTGGAAATGGAGCAAGAGTTGCTGCATTAGCCGTAGGAACTTATCATTTGTCTTTGCCTTCTGGCATGATTTTAGAGTTGGAGAATTGCTACTATGTACCTGCGATAAGCAGGAATATCATTTCTATTTCTGTTTTAGACATGAATGGTTTTGAATTTTCGATTAAGAACAAATGTTGCTCTTTCATTCGAAATAATATGTTCTATGGTAGCGCCCCATTAGAGAATGGGCTTTATATTCTCAACCAATCAACGCCGGTCTATAACATAATTAACAAACGGTTTAAAACTAATGACTCAAACCCGACCTTTCTCTGGCATTGTCGTTTGGGCCACATTAATGAGAAGAGGATTCAAAAGCTCCATCGAGATGGGCTTTTAGACTCATTTGATTATGAATCATTTGAAAAATGTGAATCCTGCTTAATGGGCAAAATGACTAAAACCCCTTTCAATAAGAGAAATGAAAGGGCCAGTGACTTGTTGGGCCTTGTACATACAGATGTATGTGGCCCAATGAGCATAAGTGCTAGAGGAAACTTTAGGTACTTCATTACATTTACTGATGATTTCAGTAGATATGGCTATGTTTATCTTATGAAACATAAGTCGGAATCCTTTGAAAAGTTCAAGGAGTTCCAAAATGAAGTACAGAACCAACTTGGCAAAAGTATCAAAGCTCTTCGATCTGATCGTGGAGGTGAGTACTTGAGCCAAGAGTTCGATGATCATCTTAAGGATTGTGGAATCGTTTCACAACTTACTCCTCCTGGAACACCTCAATGGAACGGTGTGTCTGAGAGGAGGAATCGGACTTTATTGGATATGGTCCGATCGATGATGAGTCATGTGGACCTACCGTTATCCTTCTGGGGATATGCTCTTGAGACGTCTGCGTTTATGCTGAACAGAGTTCCATCTAAATCAGTTGAAAAGACTCCATATGAGATATGGACTGGAAAAGTTCCAAGTCTGTCTTTTCTTAAAATTTGGGGTTGTGAAGCTTATGTCAAGCGATTGATAACTGATAAGCTTGCACCCAAATCTGATAAGTGCTACTTCGTAGGTTACCCTAAGGAAACCAAGGCGTACTACTTCTACAACCGATCCGAGAACAAAGTGTTTGTTGCTCGGAATGGTGTCTTTCTTGAGAGAGAATTTCTTTCCAAGAAAGACAGTGGGAGTAAAGTACAACTCGAAGAGATTCGAGAATCACAGGACGCTACTCAACCTAATGAGGAAGAGCAGCCGTTGGGTTCACAAGAGGTTGTGGAACCAACACAGCCGTTGGATTCACAAGAGGTTGTGGAACCAACACCTGTGGTGCCTGTAGTTCGCAGATCCGAAAGGATTCGCAACGAGGTCGAGAGATATGGATTTCTCGTAACTCACTGCCATGATCTGTTGATCATTGACAGCGATGAACCTGCGAACTTCGAAGAAGCCATGATGGGCCCTGACTCCGAAAAGTGGCTTGAGGCCGCTGGATCCGAAATGGGTTCCATGTCACAGAACCAAGTATGGACTTTGGTTGATTTACCTGATGGTGTAAAAGCCATCGAGTGTAAATGGGTCTTCAAGAAGAAGATCGATGTGAATGGAAACGTTCAGATTTATAAAGCTAGATTGGTGGCAAAAGGTTTCAAACAAGTTCATGGTATTGACTATGACGAAACCTATTCCCCAGTCGCCATGCTTAAATCTATTCGGATTCTCCTAGCGACTGCTGCTCATCATGACTATGAGATTTGGCAGATGGATGTGAAAACAGCTTTCCTTAACGGGATTCTGGAGGAGGATGTGTACATGACACAACCTCCAGGTTTCACAGATCCTAAAAACGCTGGGAAGGTATGCAAGCTTCATAAATCCATTTATGGATTGAAGCAAGCATCTCGGAGTTGGAACCTCCGTTTTGATGAAGCGGTCAAAATGTTTGACTTCATCAAGAACGAAGAGGAACCATGCGTTTACAAGAAGACTAAAGGGAGCGCAATTGCATTTCTCGTACTATACGTAGATGACATACTCCTTATTGGAAACGACATTTCATTGCTTCAGTCTGTAAAGACTTGGCTTGGAAGTTGCTTCTCGATGAAGGATATGGGAGAAGCCGCATACATTCTTGGAATAAGAATCTATAGAGATAGATCGAAGAGGCTAATTGGACTCTGTCAGGACACCTATATCGATAAGGTCTTACACAGGTTCAATATGCATGATTCCAAGAAGGGCTTGCTTCCGATGTCACATGGCATCACTCTCAGCAAGAAGCAGTGTCCTTCGACACCTGCGGAGCGAGAGCGCATGGGTAGGATTCCTTATGCTTCTGCAATAGGATCTATCATGTATGCCATGCTATGTACACGTCCGGATGTCGCTTGTGCTTTGAGCATGACGAGCCGATACCAATCTGATCCCGGTGAGAATCACTGGGCTGCCGTCAAGACAATTCTGAAGTATTTGAGAAATACTAAGGATAAGTTCTTGGTGTACGGTGGATGTGATGAGCTTGTGCTGAGTGGATACACTGACGCTAGTTTCCAGACGGACAGAGACGACTCCCGATCTCAATCTGGTTATGTCTTCTGTCTGAATGGCGGTGCAGTTAGTTGGAAGAGTTCCAAGCAGAGCACCGTGGCGGATTCCACGACCGAGGCTGAGTACATTGCTGCTTCAGAAGCGGCAAAGGAGGCTGTTTGGATCAGAAAGTTCATCATTGAACTTGGTGTGATTCCTAGCATATCTGAGCCTGTGGCATTGCTGTGTGACAACAATGGGGCCATAGCTCAAGCAAAGGAACCCAGATCACACCAGAAGTCCAAACACATCGAGAGAAGATATCATTTGATACGAGAGATCATCGAGAGAGGTGATGTGAGGGTCAGCAGAGTTCCGACGGACGATAATGTTGCTGATCCTCTGACCAAGCCACTTCCACGGCCTAAGCATGAGAGTCATGTTGCTGCAATGGGAATTAGATTTCTTGAGCAGTAATCTTAGTTTGAGTGGGAGTTATTTATTTTGTTTTTGGTGTTCATGTAAACATACTTGGGTTATGTTTTATTTAATGAGATTATTTCAGTATTATTTAATTGCATAATTAGATAATCAAATAATAGTCCCAAAATAATTTGAGACATTCTTATAGGTCATCAAATACGTGATTTGATCATGAAACTCTATAAGTTATAAATGTCATAAATTACTAAGGTCCCTAGTCGAAGGTCATTAAATTGGGACATTAATGACCGCGTAAGATTAGTATGTGATGTGACTGATGACCAAGTTTCATGGTGTCATTGATAGGGGTATCAAAGTCAATCACATAGGTATGTGTTGAGAACACAGTATCGGACATGACCCGCTAATGAGAACTCAACAAGATTGTTATATGAGTGTCATATGAGTCTCTCATTACGACTATAGAGTATAGTCCTTAGACCTGAGTTCATCATGATTTCCTGCATATGAATTGGTCTGCTTTGACTTTGTCAAACGTCAGCCGTAACTGGTGACTATTAAGACATTGATTGGGCATATCATGAAGTGCGTAGGGAACAGGGGATGGAACAAGATGGAATTTGTCCCTCCCATATAACGGGAGATAAATATCTCTGGGCCTATTGAAGATTTGGTACTGAGGGAAAGTGTGGCCACACTCGAACGAGCTGAAAGTCAGTCGTTTGTTTTTATCAGTACAAATCAGAGTTCGATAAACATGATTTGGCTTTATAAGGATGACACGAGCTCTTGCCTTATGCTGAATCGAGATATAGAGACAAAGGGATTATTGGAATAAGTTGATTCCAGTACAAGTGGGAGATTGAAGGGAATGTCCTGGAGATCATACTTGTATACACTCTGATATAGTTGTGAAGTCGAGATAAGACTATCATGTGATGCTGGGTAATTATAATGCTTTGCTAGAAGCCGCTTATAACTTATGAGTTGTGAACTCATTGCCAGCATCATATGATCCTATAGGGTCACACACCTAAGCAAACTGGATAACGAATACTGGGAATGATCATTAAAGTAATGATCTCATCAATGTGTGATTGTCACACGTTGATATTGAGTTTATATGAGGGTGTCGATCGACACACCTATTGGTGTCGATCGACACCACTCGGGATTAATGATACCGGGTTTAAATTAATGACTGAATTTAAACCGGTTAATCCGAGGGTTTATGGGATTTCGTGCTTGACTCCTATATATGTAAGTCAGAGCCACGAAATCACTAGGATGTAACCAAGTGACTTGCCCTAGCCGTCAAGTAGAACTCAGAAGCTCCCAGAGGCACTAGCATCCCTGATCCAGTCTTGTGTGCGTGTGGACTAGCAATAGAGGCGCAGCATCTGAGGCGCTCCAGATCTCGTTTTACCTATCCATTCCGCTGCCAATAACCAGGTAAATCTCCGATCTGAGGACATAGATTCAATAAGCATGATCTTGTGGCAATAGGAATTTGACAGTATTAAAGAGTTAATACCCACCAATTTCCATCACTAACTTGTGCAGAAAATCCACCACAGCATCCATGAGCCACCGCTTACTCTCTCTGTCCTCGCTGTGCATATAATCAAGGAAGTCGCTGACATGGTCACGCACGTTTTGGCCGTCCGGACCTGCAGGTGGCATTTTGAGGAGAAGCGTGTGTGCCGGATGTCAAAGTTTTACCGAGCATCTGTGCAACAACTTAAGAGCAATGTATATGTCTGCAAAGAAGACTGCAGACCAAGCGCCAGCATGCTTTGTAATAAATAATAGGCTTCAGACAGCCAGTGAACCCTGAGGAAAGTACTGAGAAGGGAATTGCATGTGGGAACATTAGGTCGCAGACCAGCGTGAAGCATTGCTTGACGACAGCGGCTTGCCAACAATGAGGAATTTCGATTTTGATAATCAAAGATTGCGAAAGAATGGTGGGGGTTCGACGGTGTGTTGGGGTTTAATTTTATTCTTTTTATGTATTGGGGTTTAATTTTGTTTATTTGAAGGTAATTTTGTTTATTTGAATTTTAAACATTTTATTTAAATGACATGAATGTAATTATTAGAAATATCACTGGTTATAGTATCTTTTGTCATAAAATATGTGTTAGTATAGTAAGTATTCTTCGTTGGACGCTACTCTAGTAATAATCGGATAAATTAGAGTTAATTTGAGTAAAAATCAAATGATTTTCTTAAAACTAATTATACTCGAGAGGGCCCAATACATGTATGCTTGTGTACACATTACAGATTTTATAGGCTTGTCAACAACTTAAGCTCGAATCTCAAAGTTCTCTAAGGCCTGTTTTTATAGTTGGATGCTACATCTGGATGCTGCATTAGACGCTGCATCTAGATGCTGAATTTAAATACTGTTCGTTTTTGATTTTAGAATAACATCCAGATATTGCATCTCAAAGCTATTATGTTCGTTTCTGATTTTAAAATAGCATCCAGATGCAAAGTTTGAAATTAAATAATTAACACATTTAAATAATTTTTTGAATTTAAGTTTTAATAATCTTATTTAATTTTAATATCTTTTTAAAAATACACTAAAAAGNGCATTAGACGCTGCATCTAGATGCTGAATTTAAATACTGTTCGTTTTTGATTTTAGAATAACATCCAGATATTGCATCTCAAAGCTATTATGTTCGTTTCTGATTTTAAAATAGCATCCAGATGCAAAGTTTGAAATTAAATAATTAACACATTTAAATAATTTTTTGAATTTAAGTTTTAATAATCTTATTTAATTTTAATATCTTTTTAAAAATACACTAAAAAGATTTTGCGGTTTTGGCGAGAAAACACAATTTTACGGTTTTGTCGGAAAAACGCAATTTTATGGTTTGACATTTGAAAACGCGATTTTGCTATTTTAGCGGGAAAACACAATTTTACGTTTTTTGTCGGGAAAACGCAATTTTACGGTTTTGTCGAAAAATGTAATTTTAGGGTTTTGGCGGGAAAATACAATTTTATGGTTTTGGCAGAAAAACACGATTTTACGGTTTTGGCGGGAAAACACGATTTTGCGGTTTTGGCAGGAAAACGTGATTTTGCGTTTTTGTCGGGAAAATACGATTTTACGGTTTTGGCGGCAAAATAAAATTTTACGGGTTTGGAGGGAAAACTTGATTTTACGGTTTTTTCTGGAAAACACGATTTTACGGTTTTTTCTGGAAAACACGATTTTACGGTTTTTCGGGAAAACGCAATTTTGCTGTTTTGTCAGGAAAACACAATTTTACGGTTTTGACGGAAAAACACGATTTTGCGGTTTTGGCGGGAAAACGTGATTTTGCAATTTTGTCGGAAAAACGCAATTTTGCGGTTTTGTGAGGAAAACACAATTTTACGGTTTTGGCGGGAAAACACAATTTTACGGTTTTGGCGGGAAAACATGATTTTACATTTTTGGCGGGAAAACACAATTTTACGGTTTTGGCGGGAAAACGTGATTATAGCGGGAAAACACTATTTTACGGTTTTGTCGAGAAAACGCAATTTTACTGTTTTGGCGGAAACCGCGATTTTACGATTTTGGCGGAAAAACTTGATTTTACGGTTTTGGCGGGAAAACGCAATTTTACGGTTTTGTCAGAAAAACGCGATTTTGCGGTTTTGTCAGAAAAACGCAATTTTACGGTTTTGACGGGAAAACGTGATTTTGCGGTTTTGTCAGAAAAACGCAATTTTACGGTTTTGGCGGAAAAACTTGATTATGCAGTTTTGTCGGGAAAACGCGATTTTACGGTTTTGGCAGAAAAACGTGATTATAGGTATTTTAGTCTTTTGGTTTTTGAGATGCAAAATTTGCATCCAAACTATACTTTTTCTAGCATCTCAAATATCCAGATTTTTTAGGTTTTTTTATTTTGCATCGAGATACTTTGTCGCCAGTCCCTTAAAGATTTTATTGCACCGTTTTGCTGGTTTTTTTTTGTTTTTTTTAATAATAGTTAATGCATTTATTAAAGATTTTGGTCATTTTAAGTAAGAATCTCACATATTTTATTTTCATTAAATATTGTGCGACTGTGAAATGGAAATATTTTTTAAAATTACATCAAATTAATTTTTTTTTATTACCAAACTAGCTTTTTCAACTCTTCTTAAAATTATATCAAATTAAAATATGAATATTTAAATATATCAATGAATATATTTTCTATTATAATAAATTAAATTTTAAATTATATCTATTTAAATTGAACGGAATATATCCGTTAACCTTTTAATTTTTGAATAAAATATTAATATTTAAATATTAATTAGTAATTAATTTTTTAAATTTATTAAAACAAAATCCTAAATAATTCCTATAAATTCAAAAACATTCAATAATGTTAAATTTAAAACATAATAATATGAATGATGTACTAATTTGTTGGTTAAAAACTAAACTTTTTTTTCTGGAATTTGCGTATATATTTTGAATAGATGTTTTAATTTTGTGGTTAAAAAAGGTAGTTTGATGCATGCTCAATAAAGCAGATAGATAATTTGAAATGTAATATGAACATCATGACATTTCATATATGATAAGCGTTCAGGCCCGGCTCAATCATTGGATAGATCTGATCCTGTCACGAAAGAAGACCCTTAAATAAGAGAACTTTGGCAATATGGTACTTTTGACTTTCTAATTAGAGAATGGTAGGGAACAAAAAAAGTGAAAAGAAAACTCTACCAGACACTCTTTTCTAGGCAGTTTGCATCTTCAACCTTTGGCACTCTGGTTTACCTCAACTACCCTGTTTTTTCCCAAAATAGAAAGAGTTTCAAATTCAAACTACCTTGGGAAAAGAGCCACCGTGGTTCTATCCCCACCTTCGGGTCGGAGGTTCCACCAAACCGCCGGAAAACCTAATAAACCAGCCGGTTAACTTTTCTTCACTAGCTCCCCTCGGTAGAAATGGCTTCAAGTTTGGGTTCTCAGCTCTTCAGCAAGTTCCTAGTTCTTTCCTGGTAAGTGTAGTGGCCCGAATAACCCTGCAGATCTAGAAGCTGTTGGGCTGTGCTCCAAAAGACGCAGTGAACCATAAGCTCTCCTCCTAGTTCTTCAGGGAAGTACTATGAAACCTTATTCTTTCTTTGGAGTATAAATCTCTACTCAAAGTAACCTTGCGTCTATGCTTAACGGTATGAACTATCTTGGTGGTTTTGATTTAAAACTTACCCATTCTTCTGTTGTGATAACAGTTAATACTCCAGTTTCCTGCTGGTAACTTTCCCTCACTTGTGAGTGGTATCGGTTTTCTACCGAGAGAGCTATCTAAAGCTTATACTAAGGCGGATAATCCAGATCTAACAAGCCTTCAAGATGAGTCGACGTCTCTCCTATGCAGAAAAAGGAAAAGGACCAATGACCCAGATGACACCGCCTAGAGCTGCAAGAGTCAGAGTACCGCATTTTGACAACTCTGAGCTAATCCGAAAGCACTCGCTTACTCTGATCGGCAGAATTACGAACCCAAAGATTCAGAAGGTGTGGTCTCTGCTACCCTTCTTGGCTGACCACTGGAAAGTCTCTACACGGCCTACGGGATCTGACCTAGGTCAAGGACTATTTCAATACCAATTAGCCTCTGAAGAAGATCTCCAACATGTCCTAGATAACAGGCCTTATCATTTTGCTCATTGGATGATTATTATTCAAAGATGGGAACCCACTACAGCTAAATCCTTCCCATCTCAGATTCCCTTTTGGATCCAAGTTCCGGGAATACCGGTCCATCTATGGTCAGACACTACTCTAATTTCCATAGCAGAAGATATTGGCCACTTTGAGTCCCTGGAGATTACCTCGACCGCAGCCAGAATGAGAGTTCAAGTTGATGGGCTTTAACCTCTCATCACCAAATCTATTGTGGAGTTTGCTAATGGAGAAGAAGTAGAAGCCACCCTTGTCTATGAAAAGTTGGAAAAGTATTGTTCAGCTTGTCTTCGATTAGACCACGATGTAAAAGACTGTGAATCAAAACATCATAAGAAGAAGCCAGAGGAATCTGTGCAAAAAAGAATGAGTACCTCTCCACGAAGAAGCAAACCTACCTCCTCTGGTGTAGAAATACCTCCCATCCGGTTAGAAGACCCATCTGCACAGAGGAAAACAGATAGAGGTGAAGTGGGTTTCTCTTCAAGACGTGGCCTTTCGAGATACCCTGTCTCATCCAACTCAAAAGAAAGGGATGATGGATATTTTCAACGCCGAGAACCTAGATACAAAGAAAAGGAGGCACAATACCTTGCAAAAGGGGACCTGCGAAGATCATTGGAATCTTCAAGGTCTCAACATTCTACTTACTCTCGGTACTTCGAGTATCAAAGATCAAGATCTTATTATGAACCTCAACCCCAATCCCGCTGGGTGGAAAAACCTAGACCTGTACAAGATCCTAGAGGAGAGACTATCAGAGAATCTTCTGTTTCTGAAAGCTCAAAACACAGACGTCCTCCCCTAGACAGGGATCCTTCACCATTGCTTTCACCTATACACCAGGTGGAGCCCATACCTATGGAAGCTCTAAACTCTGCCCTCGGAGAACTCCGAGATGTCATGGTGCAATATGCATCATGTGCAGATCCTACTGAAAGTGCAGCAAGGAAAGAGAGATCCAGACAAGCTGAGGAGCAAGGTCAGTACGAAGAAACAGCAGCACAAATGGTTAGATCTTCGCTGGCTTCGCAGGCTGCGCAAACTTGGGAATTGTCTCTACCCCCGACAAGCCCTGTGATACACTCGCAGGAAAGAATCCCAGCCTCACAAAGACTTGGCCATCCTCTTCTAGCTTCTGACGGAGAAGATTGTGAGACCACCGATCAGAAAATCCCAAAGATCAAAAGAAGACCAGGAAGACCATCGGGAAAGAAAACAGTCCCTGCAACCATTGGCGCCCCTATAAGAGGTTCATCCAGAAAAAGGAAAGTACAAAAGATTGCCCTCTCTCCTAGAAAACGTACAAATCCAGCAGCTAGATCTTCAATATTACGGACCAGTTCTAACCCCAACCAAGCTGGAACCTCTTACGCAAAAATCCCAGGACCTGTAAGGATAATCCCAGCAATCAGAAAGAAGATGTCGGATTTTCACAATCCGTCTTCTCATCTTCCTTAAAGATTATGGCCTGGAACTGTCAAGGGTTAGGGAACCCCGAGACAGTTCATCGTCTCCAAGAGATCCACAAGAGAGCTGACCCGGATATAATATTTCTGTCGGAGACCAAAAATTCCAACGATGTAGTACTTTCTAAAATCTCAAGTCTTGGATTCCATAATCACTGCTTGGTCCCGCCACATGGCCATGGTGGTGGTGGTCTTTTGTTACTCTGGAAACATGAAATCCAATTAGACATAATCTCATCTTGTAATAACTACTTTGATACACAAATCAAGTATGAAGGAAAGTTATTCTACTCTACCTTTGTCTATGGTGACCATGTGCATGGTTCGAGGAAAGCAATATGGGATCATTTAATCTCTCTAGCAATCACCAGGGATGCACCATGGTACCTTACTGGCGACTTCAATGATATCATTGACAACTCTGAAAAAGAAGGAGGACCCCCTCGCTCTGAAGGCTCCTTCGGAGATTTCAGAACCTTCCTCTCTGAAGGTGACCTCTATGACCTAAAACACTCTGGACCCTTTCTCTCTTAGAAAGGAAACAGAAGTGGACATAATGTTAAATGCAGGCTAGACAGAGCCATGGCCAATAGCTCTTGGGCAGAACGCTTCCCCGCTGGGCGTTGTGAATATCTGAGGTTCGAAGGGTCAGATCATCGCCCTAATTTATCATACTTTGACCCTGGAAGAAAAAAGAGAAAAGGAGCCTTTCGTTACGACAGAAGATTAAAGGATAATGAAGAAGTGGCTACTCTAGTGGCCAAAGTGTGGGGGGGGGTGAGAGGGAAAGTCCATGAGTATAAAGCAGCGAATTGATAAGTGCAGACAAGAAATCGTCATTTGGAATAAACAGCAACATATCAATAGCCAAGCCCATATAGAGCTACTGAAGCAATGCCTGGAGGATGAAATGTTAAAGCCTATAACAAATGAAGAAAGACTAAAGCGAGTTAAGGAAGAACTAAAGGCAGCTTACATGGCAGAGGAAGCTTACTGGAAGCAAAGGAGTAGACAACTTTAGCTCACCCTTGGAGATAGAAATACCGGCTTTTTTCATGCTTCTGTTCGCAAAAGAACCACAGTAAACAAGTTGACAGTGATGGAAAATGAGGAAGGTAGCGTAGTATTTGATGAGGACCAAATAGCTAAGCTAACAGCCGAATACTTCCAGAATCTGTTCTCTTCTCAATCCACGATGAATGACCAAAAGAAAACCATAGTGGCGAGTGCTCTTTTTCCGATTATCACCGATGAAGCTAATGAAGTGCTAATCAAAGAACCCTCCCCAGGGGAAATTAAAGATGCTTTGTTCTCCATACATCCTGTCTCTTATACACATCTAGATGTGTATAAGAGACAGGGACCAAATAGCTAAGCTAACAGCCGAATACTTCCAGAATCTGTTCTCTTCTCAATCCACGATGAATGACCAAAAGAAAACCATAGTGGCGAGTGCTCTTTTTCCGATTATCACCGATGAAGCTAATGAAGTGCTAATCAAAGAACCCTCCCCAGGGGAAATTAAAGATGCTTTGTTCTCCATACATCCGGATAAAGCTCCTGGACCGGATGGCTTCTCAGCTTGCTTCTTTCAATCAAACTGGACAGTGGTGGGTCAAGACATTGTCAAAGAGATCCAAGGCTTCTTTGCATCTGGAGTTATGCCTAAAAACATCAATGACACGCATATTAGACTCATTCCAAAGATAACTGGGCCAAAAAGAGTGGCTGATTACAGACCCATTGCTTTATGCAATGTCTACTATAAGGTAATATCTAAGCTACTGTCAAGACGCCTTCAACCCCTCCTGGACTCCATTATCTCAGAAAATCAATCAGCTTTTGTCCCAAAGCGAGCTATTTCAGATAATGTGTTGATCACACACGAAGTGTTTCATTTCTTAAAGACCTCAAAGGCAAGAAAAGATTGCTCTATGGCTATTAAGACCGACATGAGTAAGGCATATGATCGGCTGGAATGAGATTTTATTCAGGAAGTGCTAAAGAGGCTTGGATTCCATGAAAAACTGATCATATGGATCATGCAGTGTGTAACTACTGTTTCCTTCTCGGTCCTAATAAATGGAGCCCCTAGAGGAGTAATCAAACCGCAAAGAGGAATTAGACAGGGAGATCCTTTGTCACCATACCTGTTTATTCTGTGCAGTGAAGTACTCTCGGGACTATGCTCAAAAGCCCAAAGTAATGGGAAATTGCAAGGAATAAGTGTGGCTAGAGGCAGTCCATATATAAATCATCTCCTCTTTGCAGATGATACGATGTTCTTCTGCAAAGCAAACTTAAAAAGCTGTAAGGAACTGAAGAACATTCTGAAAACTACTCCTCAGTGTCAGGACAACAGATAAACGTCCATAAATCTTTCATTAACTTCTCCCATAAAACACCACAAGTGACTCGTATGCTTATGAAAAGGATGCTACAAATAGAAAAAGAAGGAGGTACCGGGAAATACCTGGGGCTACCAGAGCACTTTGGGAGGAAGAAGAAAGACTTATTCACTGCAATTGTGGACAAAATCAAAGTAAAAGCTGCTGGATGGTCGACCAAGCTCCTATCCAATGCCGGCAAGCTTACCATGCTCAAAAGTGTTCTATCTTCAATGCCTATGTATGCCATGTCCTGCTTCAAATTGCCACAATCCCTTTGCAAGCGAATACAATCAGCCCTAACTAGATTTTGGTGGGACTCCTTTCCTGAAAAACAGAAAATCAGTTGGGTAGCTTGGGAAAAGATGGCAAAGCCTAAAGTGTTTGGTGGCCTAGGTTTCAAGGATATACACAGCTTTAATGATGCTCTACTGGAAAAATTAAGCTGGCATATCCTGAAGAATCCGAGTGGACTATTAGCCCGCATACTAACCGGAAAGTACTTTAACAATTCAAGTTTCTTGGAGAGTAAAGTACCGAGAGTCTCGTCACATGGATGGAGAAGTATTTGTGCTAGCCGTGATTTACTGATCAAGCAACTTGGATGGGTAATTGGAAACGGAGTGTCAATCAACATTTGGGATGACCCGTGGCTATCTCTTAAAACGCAACAAAGGCCAATGGGACCACCATCCCAGGAGACACAACATCTGCGAGTCTCAGACCTTCTCCTGCCAGATTCTGCAGAGTGGGATGTCGTGAAGATCGACCGACTACTACCCATGTACAAGGAAGTTATCCTATCACTAAAGCCAAGTGTACTTGGGGCCCCAGATAAAAGAAAATGGCTTAGACACCCCTCAGGCGAATACACAACGAAGACAGGATACTTTGCTTCAGATGAAGCAGAGGATGAATCTACCACACAAGCACCAATCCCTGAAATAAAGTGGAAAAATCAGGTCTGGAATGTGGTAACCGCACCAAAAGTCAAAATATTTTTTTGGAAAGCACTACAAGGAGCATTACCGGTCGGAGAACAATTGGCGATCAGACAGATTCAAGTAGATACTAGATGCTGCAGATGTGGGGCTTCAGAAACAATTATCCATCTCCTTTTCCAATGCCCGTTCGCTGGTGAGGTCTGGCGAGGAGCGCCTCTCAATGCTAACATCGACCCTAATCAGGTCGTCACCTTAGCTGCAGGATTGACTGCAGTTCAATCACTCCATACTCTGTCTCCAATAGGATTGGATAGAGGAATTCTATACCCATGGATATGTTGAGCCCTCTGGATCTCTAGAAACCAGAAAATCTTTGAGAATCGAATCTTCTCAGTGAATGAGACCATTCTTAAAGCTGTCCTAGATGCACGTGAATGGAACGCAGCCCAATTAAATCTTCCACAGCGACTCTCACGCTACAATCTGACTCCCTCAAAGCTATCAAAGCAATAAACTCAGGAGATTCTTTACTGGAGATCCATGGAGTGCTTGCTGATATCGCTATTTTGTCCCGGTTGTTTCTATGCATTAAGTTTAAGTTTATGCCAAGAGCATATAATCATGTGGCGGATTTAGTTGCAAAACAGGCTTTAAGGGCCTTTCGTGTAATGTGGGCCTAAGGGCTTTTGATCGAATGAAAGTTTGATTTTCGTGTCAAAAAAAAAAATTTAGAGAATGGGTACTTTTATATTTTTATTAGAGAAAGAGGTAAAACACTGTTTACATTTCTTTGTAGTTACACTCTAACCCTTCTTAATTTTAACTATTTACGTCAATGCTATTACACTAATAAAAAAATTAAAATTAATTTTTTTTCTTTTCTTTCTTCTCTATTATCTTCACTCCCCTCTCTCTCCTCTCTCTCTCCTCTATCTCTCCTCTCTCTCGTCTCTCTCTCCTCTCTTTATATCTCCTTTCTCTCTCTCCCGTCTCTCTCTGATCTCTCTCTCCTCTCTCTCTCTCGTCTCTCTCTCTTTCTCTCTCCTTTCTCTCTTTTTCTTCTCTCTCTCCTCTCTCTCCCCTCTCTCTCTCTCTTGTCTCTCTCTCCTATCTCTTTCTCCTCTCTCTGTCTCTCTTGTCTCTCTCTCTCTCCCGTGTCTCTCTCTCTCCCATCTCTCACTCTCTTCTCTTTCTCTCCCGTCTCAGTCTCTCTTGTCTCTCTCTCTCTCTCCTCTCAATCTCTCTGTCCCGTCCTGTTTCTCTCCTCTCTCTCTCCGCTCTCTCGTCCGTCTCTCTCTCTTTCTCTCCCGGCTCTCTCGCTCGTCTCTCTCTCTTTCTCTCCCGGCTCTCTCTCCTCTTTCTCTCTCGCTCTCCTCTCTCTTACATCTCTCCCGTCTCTCTCTCTCTCCCGTACATGATGGTGATGGTGTACAAAAGAAGCGTATAATAGAGGTGTACACCACACTAAGCGACGTGTATACGATGGTGTACAAGAGAGGTATACACCACACCAAGAGAAGTGTACACGATAGTGTACATTATGATGTACACGATGATGTACAAGAGAGAAGATGTACAAGAGAGGTGTACACGATGGTGTACAAGAGAGAAGGTGTACAAAAGTAGAGCGGTGTACACGATGGTGTACAAGAGAGGTGTACACGATGGTGTACAAGATAGGTGTACACGATGGTGTACAAGATAGGTNGTTTGGTTGTGTGGATTGGTGAAATGTGATAATGTGTGATGGTGAATGTTTAGTGATCATGTTAGTTGTTGTGATGATAGTATAGGTGGATAGTATATGATGTATGTGTGTAGTCGGACTGAGAACGAGGACATGGCGATCCCGTTAAAGTTCGATGTTTCGGTGCAGTCGGACTGAGGACGAGGACATGGCGATCCCGTCGAAGCCCGTAAACCGGCTGACGAGCCAAAGGTGGCGTACGACCTTTCGAGGTGACGGCCAGCCCAGTGTGTCAGGTGTCAGTGTCATATGTGATGTGAATGGAGTCGTGATGTGATTATTATTTTGATATATGTGGAATTGAAAAGTGATTCTTGTTGTGTGAATGATTGTCTAGAGTTAGTAATTGCTAATGCAATGATCATTAATGCTAAGTATCGTGTGGGCGGAAATGACCTCCTCATTGAGTAATTCGTTGCTCACCCCCCCTTTTTCCCTCTTTAGTGTGTGCAGGTGTGTTGCTTGTTGTGCAAGTTAGGGCGCGAGACCTAGGGCACCAAAGTGACGGGAACGGATCCTTTCAGTTTAGGCCCAGCCCATTTGAATAAGTTTAAATGGATTGATTTGGCTACCTATGTCATCAAAGTGCACTTACCTTTTCCGGTCACTTACCCTAAGAGAACTCCAGAGTTAAGCATGCTTATGCTGGAGTAGCACTAGGATGGGTGACCTTCCGGGAAGTCATCTGCGGAACCGTGTGAGTGAGGCCAAAACACGGGATTAGGTCACGTGGTGATTGCAGGGACAAGTAAATCAGTCGGTCGGGCCACCGCGAAAAATAACGCACCGACCGTCGGACAGGGGCGGGGCCCACGAGCCCGACGGAGGGATGGGTGACTCGCCGGTAGGGGCGGTCGGGGTGTTACACAATGAACACTTATCATTCACTAAACAAAGGACTGTTTCACACAGGTCTACTTTACCATGTTAGACGCATTACTTACAGAAGAGAAGATGCCTGATGAATACTCCAACAAAACTCAGGTTTATATCCCTCTCTCTACTTCCCTCGATGGATTATTGAGATGCAAGAATAAACTGAATGTGAAGATGGTTTTGGTGCAGGTGATACTGTGTAATGACTGTGGAAGAAAAGGAAATGCTCCTTACCATTGGCTATACCACAAATGCACATCTTGTGGCTCCTACAATTCAAGGGTCCTTTAGATTCAGTTTAGCAGATGCATCCTCTCAACATATGATTCAAGCAACCAGTTCTTGAGAGGCTCTCCGCATCCAAAAAAACAGCCTGAGTTTCCATTCTCAGTGAAAAACGGGAAGTTGAAGATGTTGAGCAGTTCCCCAACTGCTTGTCTCACCATTGACGTGCCAGTGATCCTGCTTCGTCTTCCCCAACCAGTTACTATATCAATCCGTGAGGGGCATTCTCCTGAAACCAACATATGCAAGCGTCTTAGACAGCGCCGCGACTGCAGTTCCTTCGGACATTACATGGAGATTTATAAGCCAATAGCTGCAGCTTTTCTCCATCAATGCATCTAGGTACACATTCTTAACTGCAGCCACTTCCCAGACCGAGCCCACCTCTTCTTTTAGATCTAACTGAAGGGAATGTCCAGGAGATCATACTTGTATACACTCTGATATAGTTGTGAAGTCGAGATAAGACTATCATGTGATGCTGGGTAATTATAATGCTTTGCTAGAAGCCGCTTATAACTTATGAGTTGTGAACTCATTGCCAGCATCATGTGATCCTATAGGGTCACACACCTAAGCAAACTGGATAACGAATACTGGAAATTATCATTAAAGTAATGATCTCATCAATGTGTGAGCGTCACACGTTGATATTGAGTTTATATGAGGGTGTCGATCGACACACCTATTGGTATCGATCGACACCACTCGGGATTAATGATACCGGGTTTAAATTAATGACTGAATTTAAACCGGTTAATCCGAGGGTTTATGGGATTTCGTGCTTGACTCCNGGTGTACAAAAGTAGAGCGGTGTACACGATGGTGTACAAGAGAGGTGTACACGATGGTGTACAAGATAGGTGTACACGATGGTGTACAAGATAGGTGTACACGATGGTGTACAAGAAAAAAGAGGTGTACAAGAGAGGTGTAAACGATAGTGTACAAAAGAAGTGTACACCGATGGGTACAAGAGACGTGTACATAATGATGTACTAGAGAAGAGAGGTGTACACGATGGTGTACAAGGATGGCATACAAAAGAAGAAAGGTGTACACGATGGTGTACAAGAGAAAAGAAGTGTACAAGAAAAGTGTACACGATAGTATACAAAAGAAGTGTACACAATGGGTACAAGAGACATGTACGAAGTGTACAAAAGAAGTGTACACGATGGGTACAAGAGACGTGTACACAATGGTGTACAAGACAAGAGAGGTGTACAAGAGAAGAGGTTTAGGGTTTAGGGTTTGGGTTTAGGGTTTAGGATTTAGGGTTGAGGGTTTAAGGTTTAGGGTTTAGGGTTTAGGGTTTAGGATTAATTTCTCTCACATTGGACCCCACCCCCAAACCACACATTTTTGCTATCTCTATCTCCTTCTCACACACACGGTCTCTCTATCTCTCTCTAAGAGATAAGGGTAAATTGTCCACAATCTCTCTCTCATTTTTTCTCTCACCTTCTTTTCTAATTAAAAGATAGTTGTACCTATCTGGCGAATTAAAAGTCAAAAAGTACCCTATTTGCCAAGATACCCTTAAATAAACCATTTTTTTAGCAAAAATATCATCAGATGAAAAGTAATTAATTACATCATCGTTTTTTTGTTTAACTTCAAACAAACTTATAAATAAAAACATAACATAACTGATAACTCTTACAACTGAGAACAACAAAGGACATAAAAATCTTCTCTCCTTCAAAAGACTCCTCCCAAAATCATCTTTAACAATACAAAAATCACAATATTAATTAAAGAATCTGGAATGGAAACAATGAACCTAGATTCTTATGAAGATTAAAGGAAATGAGGAAATTTCTATTTGTAGTCTTGTAGATGTTTTGAACTTGCTGGAGTTTATATAAATGTGGAACAAACGGCTAGGAACAAACAAAGAAGAGAAAAATCAAAAGAAGACCAGATTTTGATTGACATGATGAAATCCAAACTCATCAGATTATGAGGGAAAAGTTGATTAATCTCTAACGGCTAGATCAAAATTAGGAGAAAAATAAAACATTTACCCAATAAATTTTCGATTTACCTGCAGATTCTGTAGATTTTGCGATTGTCCATCGGTTTTATTATATCCGGCGGAAACTACAATAGCTTAGTTTTTTTCCTACTAGATTGACATTATCTAATAATTTAATTATTTGAGATTTGAAATTGAGATAATACGAGGGCTAAAAATGTTTAATTGGACCAAAACTTATAATATTTTCAATAATATAAAATATAATTGAGCCCTTTAACTTAAATTTTTTTACAATATTTAGCATGAATACATGTACTAAATGGTTAAAACTTATAATATGGGCCCTTAAAATTATTGGACCCTATGCAAATGCACTCCCAACACTTACATAGAACCGGGCTTGCATGTGTTAAAGGTTTTTTTTATGCATGTCATTTCTATAGTTTCATTTTTCATATATCATGGCATTGGCATGTGTGTTAAAGTTTTTTTTGGTCCTCAAGCGGGCAAGTTTCTTGCAAGACCAACAAAGCCAAAAAAACATATGATGGAAGGATGTTTTCTGAAGACTTCCGGACGGTCAAGTAAGAATAGAGAAAGAAAAAAGAAAAGACCACTAGTATTATGCGTCAAAAACCAGAAAAATAAAATAAAAAATAAACAGAGATGAAATAGTGTAGTGACACCGAGTCCCAATTTAATGATAGTTCCGCCTAAGTTGCATGGAATCAGAAGCGGGTATGCAGAAGCGGAATCGTATGGAAACGCGGAAACGGCTTTTTAAATAAAATTAGGAAGCGGGTACGTGTTGGAATCATATTCATATATATATTTATATAAAAAGCTAAACATTATATTATATTAATAAATAATGATAAATAATTCAAATTTAATTAGTATTTCAACTTAATCAAAAGAAAATATCAAAACACTATTTTTATTCTTCAATTTTTTTAAATTCATCAAATAAATCATTTAAAATTCTTTGTTATCGAAAGAAAGATTAAACAACTCAATTTTTTCGAGATAATCTTATCAATTTAATCAGTTCTGATATCTCAACTTGATTAAAATAATATTTTTTATATATAAAAGATGGAATATATTGTATACTTATGCTTTTAATATGGAAGGGTAAGCTTCCAAGACGGAAACGCAAGCTTCCAACACGTTTAAAAAAAAAGATAATTTAGGAATCGTTATAGAAGCGAGAATCCAAAAGCTTCTGAAAGCTTCCGATTCCGATTCCGAAGCGGGAAGCGTACCTCGAGAGAAGCTTCCGTGCTACATAGAGTTCCGCTGTATGTCAGTTAATTTAGGAGGCACTTTAGTGAAAAAGAGTAAAAAAAGATTTTGCAATCGGGAGAGAGCCGAATGGTGATATTAGGTATAGAGGTCAGGGAAAGGCTTAAGTGTTTATAAAATATTTTTGAGAGAGACAAAAGTTCTAAGAAGAATACATAAAATAAGACGTCAAAAAATTGTATCCCTTCATGGCCTAGGCTGGGATATCGGGTCAACTGTTCAGTAGTTGGGTCGGATATTGATGAGAACCTCAAATCCAAGCCAATCCAAAAAGAGAAGAAGGAGGTGATCCACATAGCACCTGTGCTAGAACACACCTAAACCTGTTCCAACAAATTGATTACCCGAAACAGTTTGTGCGGGATGGAGCAATTGGCGACTCAAGAGAGTTCAAGCCCAGTCAAGTCTGGCCATACTATCCGTCCATTGAGCATGTTTTGCAGATCCATCCAGGAGCTCATATCAGCCCATACCACGGCAAGATTGGTTCAAATCAATTCACAAACCGGCAGCCAACCCGAGAGATATTAAATCGATCAAAAGTTGGACTATCCATATTTGACTAAACCCAATGCTATATTTGGAGACCAGGAGATACCCTACTTGAAGTAGAGCATCCTAAGAATGTGATGAGATGCACCATTATTGGATCATGAGGATCCATTTATGCTCTCACTTTCCACCCGATACGGATATATGGGCATGTGTTTGAGGATTATGGCCTATCCATGATAATTTAACCCAACTTTTACCACAATCTTGATCTATCAGAAGAAAGCTATAAACCAAATTGTGTCCCATCCCGGTTTGGATCTTATCACTACTGCAATACAAACTCGGGTAACTCTAAACAAGTTTATTTATGGATTTTTCATAAATGGAACTAGTAAATGGACTAATACATAGAAATAAATTAGTCTCTTCTTTGTGTGATCTTTGTGTCATCATTAGTTAACCATTAATCATTCTTAATTAATAACATTTACTTATGATCTGTACTTCATTTTAATTGATCCATCTTTGCTTATTTCTTGTTCGGTTAAATTTTGCTTTGAACTTTCCGAAATTCTTTGTTTGGTGTGCTTATTTAGTTTTATTTTATCCTGACTTGAAGTTACAATCATTTAGATTCGTAGTTATAAAACCAAAACCCGTTACTTAGCTTAAGTAGTGTCTTGCATTCTAAGTGTGTTACTAAATGATAGATTAGGAATGTCAATGATACGCTTAGTATATTAGGAATGTGTATAATTCTCATTTATGTATATTGATCCCTTGTACTCTTTATAAGTGAATACAATACAGAGGTAAAGGGCACCGATTGTGCATCTAACCATTCAACATGGTATAAGAGCTTTTCTACTAAACCTAAATCTCCTTTTCTCTAAGCCGCCTCTCTCACAAATCTCCTCTTCATCTGTTCTCTCTTTTAATTTTTATTTTCTCCATTGTTGCCCTTCTCTCTCTTCTCTCCTCTGCTCATCATCCCTATCGTCTCCTTCTCTCCATCAATGGCGACTGTTACTAATCCCTCTGCTGCGAGTCTCACTCAGATTCGTGCACACATCCCCATCACTCTTGATATGCACAAGATGAACTATGATTCCTGGCACATCCTCTTTGAAACTCATTGTTTCAGTTTCTCGCTCACAGGCCATATCGATGACTCCTCTCTCCCCGCCGAACCGACAGACACCACCTGGAAACAACTTGACAACACCGTAAAGATGTGGATCTACGGTACTATTTCTGAGTCTCTTCTCAACTCTGTTCTGAAAACTCAATGCTCTGCTGGTGAACTCTGGCTCACCCTTGAGAACCTATTCCGCGACAACAAAGAAGCTCGTGCAATCCAACTGGAAAACGAACTCCGCAATCTCACGATAGGTAACCTTTCGGTGCATGACTATTGCCAAAAGCTAAAGTCAATCTCGGATACGCTCGCCAATGTGGAATCCCCAATCACAGATCGTGCCTTGGTCATGCATCTACTCAACGGACTCAACGCAAAATTTGACAACATCATCAATGTCATTAAACATCGATCACCACCATGCTCGTTCGGAGATGCCAGGTCTATGCTCATCGATGAAGAATCCAGACTCAAAACAAAACGCCACTCCGCAGCAAACAACGATGACAATGCTTCGTCGGCTCAGCTCCTCGTTGCAACGACTCCTCACAATGCATTACAACCACCCGATACTTACAATCCACGAAGTTACAACACAAATTACAGAGGAGGAAATCGCAACCACAGAGGTACTCGCGGACGTCACGGTCGAGGACGTAACAACTACAACCCAAATTGGAATCCTCGCCAATCGTCTCAGCCACCGTAGTTTTGGCCGCAGCAGCAACAACAACAAAATTTCTGGCCACAAAAAAACTGGCAAAACTCATCTCCACAACATCAACCTCAGTGTCAATACACCTCTCCTCACTCTGGAATTCTTGGCGCGATGCCTCACCAGCAACGTGGTGTTGCATATCTCACTCAAACATCTCAGCCACAAATGCAAGGAGCAATGCATCAAGAATACATTCCGACTGCTCTTGCCTCTGCTTTCAACAGCATGACTCTTCAAGATCCCGCAGATAATGGCTGGTATATGGATACCGGCGCCACCGCTCACCTCACATCGCAGCCAGGTGCACTCTCTTTAACCAAAAACTCATTTTCTTCATCTTTTCCTATTGTTAATGTTGGTAATGGCTCATCTCTACCTGTCACTGCCAAAGGTTTCACTTCTATTCCAACATCCTCTCGTCCCTTATATCTCCAAAACGTTTTACTTTGTCCTGGAATTTTAAAGAATCTAATTTCCGTTCGTCAATTTACTAAAGATAACTCTTGTTCGATAGAATTTGATCCTCTTGGTTTTCTTATTAAGGATCTTCAAACTCGGGCACCTATAATCCGATGTAACAGCAGCGGTCCGCTTTATTCCATCAAATCCCCAATTTCTCATCAAGCGCTCGTCACAAACACTATCGAAGCAAACGTTTGGCATTGTCGTTTAGGCCATCCGGGAAACTCCACTCTTCGTTTTTTATCGTCTTCTGGTTTTTTAAAATGTACCAAACCGGATGTTTCTCCATTGTGTCATGCTTGCCAATTGGGAAAACATACCCGGCTCCCTTTTTCAACTTCTTCTTCTTCTGCGATTTCAACTTTTGATATTGTTCATTCCGACATATGGACCTCCCCGGTTCCTAGTGTTAGTGGAATAAAATATTACGTTATTTTTTTGGACCAATTTAGTCATTTTCTTTGGGTTTATCCATTACGTCAAAAGAGCGAAGTGTTTTCAAAATTCATTCATTTTTACAACTTTGTCAAAACGCAATTTCAAAAATCCATTAAAGCTTTACAATGTGATAACGGGGGTGAATATACCAGCCGAGATTTTCAATCTTTTCTTTCTTGTCATGGCATTCAACCTTGGTTTTCTTGTCCCTATACGTCCCAACAGAACGGTAGAGCTGAGCGCACTCTGCGCACCTTAAACAATCTCATTCGGTCTCTTGTTTTCCACGCCCATATGCCTTCTACTTATTGGGTTGAAGCTCTTCACATGGCTTGTCATTTGTTCAACATTCTTCCTTCCTCCGCTATCGATAATGAAATTCTTTTTTCCAGACTCTTTCATAAACCAGTCTTCTATGATCATCTTCGCGTTTTTGGCTGCCTTTGCTACCCAAATCTCTTATCTACATCGGCTCACAAACTCTCTCCTCGATCCGTAAAATGTGTCTTCTTAGGTTACCCATCTAATCATCGCGGTTACCGTTGTCTAAACCTAAGCACCAACCAAATCATTTTATCTCGTCATGTCATCTTCGATGAATCTTCATTTCCGTTTCACGAAACTCTTCCAACTCCACTTTTATCACCATCTACATCTTCTTCATCTCCAAATCCTATTCTTCAATCCCTACCACACCCACTTGTCCCGGAAACTCTGACTCCTATTCCTCCTCCATCTCCTCCGCCGGCTCCACCATCTCCTCCGCCGGCTCCACCATCTCCTCCACCATCTCCACCACCGCCTCCTTCTCCACAGGCGGTAGCCCCTCCTCCTCCTCCTCCGCCGACTCCAGCTCTCGCTCGCTATCAAACCCGCAGCCGTAGCGGCATCACTAAGAAGAAAACAATTATTTCTCTTCACACCGACATCATATCTCCTCTCCCTCGCTCTCACGTTCAAGCCTCCAAAGATCCAAACTGGAATGGAGCAATGGGTACTGAATACGATGCTCAAATGAAAAGTGGAACATGGAAACTTGTTCCACGGCCCTTACATGCTAATATTGTGCGTTCTATTTGGTTGTTTCGACATAAGTTTGATGCAGGTGGTAGACTCTCAAGATACAAGGCAAGACTCGTTGCAAATGGCAAATCACAAGAAGTCGGAATCGATTGCGATGAGAAGTTCAGCACGGTGGTCAAACTAGCGACAATACGGACGGTTTTACACGTCGCTACATCTCGCGATTGGCCAATACATCAACTTGACGTCAAGAATGCATTTCTCAACGACACATTGGATGAAGTCGTCTACATGCACCAGCCTCCCAGCTTTGTTGATCCTGCCAAACCAAACCACGTCTGCCTTCTCCAAAAATCTCTATACGCCCTCAAACAAGCCCCTCGTGCATGGTTCCAACGATTTGCCCAGTTTGCTACTCGAATCGGATTCAAACAAAGCAAGTGTGATGCTTCCTTGTTTATCATGCAACAAGGAACGGAGATCGTCTACCTACTTATCTATGTCAATGACATCGCACTCACCGCATCCAATCAATCTCCCTTACGGTCGATCATAAACTCACTTCACTCTGAATTTGAGATGATTGACCTTGGCAAACTTCACTATTTTCTTGGTATTACTATTAACAGGGACAACCATGGCTTGCATTTGAACCAACGGAATTACGCAGCCGACATTCTCCCCCGAGCAGGTATGACGAACTGCAACATCAGCTCCACGCCCGTCGATACCTCATCAAAACTTAGTGCTGATGCTGGTCAACCAGTAGCTGATCCAACGCTATATCGCAGCCTCGCCGGAGCTCTCCAATATCTTACCTTCACTCGCCCCGACATCACCTACGCGGTCCAGCAAATCTGCCTCTACATGCATGCACCTCGCGAACCACACTTCAATGCATTAAAACGCATCCTCCGCTACATCAAAGGGACACTAGACCACGGCATACAGATTACTCGATCTTCACTCAACAAAATCACCGCATATACTGATGCGGATTGGGCTGGCTGCCCGACGACTCGACGATCCACCTCTGGTTTCTGCATCTTCCTCGGGGATAACATTGTCTCATGGTCCTCAAAACGTCAAGCTACTGTCTCTCTTTCCAGTGCTGAAGCAGAATACCGAGGCGTAGCCAACGTCGTTGCTGAGACTACATGGTTACGGAATCTTTTACTTGAATTACGTTGTCTCGTAAGCTCAGCCACGATAGTTTACTGTGACAATGTTAGTGCCGTCTACCTCTCCACAAACCCAGTTCAACATCAGCGCACTAAACACGTTGAGATTGACATACACTTCGTCCGGGAAAGGGTTCCCATAGGCCAAGTACGCGTCCTCCATTTACCCTATGCCCATCAGTATGCTGACCTCTTCACTAAGGGTTTACCCTCGTCATTGTTCACATCATTTCGCTCCAGTCTGAGCGTTCGCCCTCCTCTCGCTCCGACTACGGGGGTGTGATAGATTAGGAATGTCAATGATACGCTTAGTATATTAGGAATGTGTATAATTCTCATTTATGTATATTGATCCCTTGTACTCTTTATAAGTGAATACAATACAGAGGGAAATGGCACCGATTGTGCTTCTAACCATTCAACACTAAATTCTCTTTGTGGATACAATCCTTTGAATCCTATATCTAAAATTGACCATTCACTCGTGGTAGAGAATTAATGGTTTAAACTTATTCATCATCAAGAAGCAACCTACACACTATTGAAAGACGAGGTATTACACAACTGACGTACAAACCTTTAAAGATCTTTGCTTACAAATAATGAAGAACATTCAACTCGTTGTAATTCGAAGCACTGATATCAAAGCTTTTATATCAATTTAAAATATATATTTTCTCATATTTTTGTATTACTGTCCATATACATAGAAACCATTCAAGGATCTGCTGATGGGGCAGGGATGAAGAAAGGCGTTGTTAGCGACAAAACCAGAAAAGATCACACCGAAGATTTGATAAAATATGGAGGATCAAGCTGTTTCAACTATTCGTCAGTGTCTCTCTAACGATATTACCAACTAGGTAATGAACATAACGACTTGCGCCGAGATGTGGGAGAATTTAGAGAAATTCATACATCGGAAAATGCAGCTGATATGTTGACCAAAACCATTACGGTAGAGAAGTTCAAGCATTGCTTGGATTTGCTCCATGTTTTCCAATAATAAAAAAAATAAGCATTTCGATATTTTTTTGTCAATGTGGAGATTTTTATTTTTGATGACAAGATATAATTTGGGGTCTATGGTACGGTTTTTTTATTGTGTTTAGGAAAAGTAAATCTCTTTACTAAGTGGGATTAGAAATAAAGTTTTAGTCTTATTTATTCACACATTAATAAAAAACCTTAAAACGGATGTTTGCGTCAATTCGTTTTTTCTAAGTTTTCATATTTCTTTTAATTGTGACTAGGAGAATACCCGCGCATAAGCGCAGATTTTTTTTGTGTATATTATTTTAAAGATATTTTATTTATATATTTCGAAACTTCTATGTTCACAACAATCAAAATTAATTATAATTTGATACATTTAACCATTATATATTAAAGAGTATAATTTTTTTGTTTGCAATGGATTTTGTTAGGTTAAAAATAGTGAGACATTAAGTATGTTTTGATTCTATAAAGAAAGTTTAGTCCAATTAATAGGTAGTAAAAGTCTAAAATTATTTTAAAATAAACTAAAACTCACATGGACAAAATTTGAAAAAATGAAGACGATAAGAGTCTTTTCGTCTTCTTCCACAACTTGTGCCATTCCCACAAACTGCATAAAGTTAAACAATCGTATTTATAACATATATTTCTTTTTTTATTCGGAATTTTTGAAGTTTAATAAATGAGTTTTATCTCTATTTCTTGTATTAATTTTGATTAATTTCAATTTATAGAGTTTCTTTGGATCGGTTTCACACATGATTGCAATTCGATTTCGCTATGAAAAATATTATAAACAAATATTAGACCACACACCTAAAGAAAATTTGACGGGGATTTGCACATCCTCTCCAAGGCGCATATTAAACGATATTTATCATGTTTGTTAGAAGATGCAAAAATTCTGATTTGACTCTTCAATAAGAAGACATTCTTGTGACTCGAACTAAATGAATGGCAAATGCTACCCCTTGTATCTATTTCATCTATGCGGGGTTTTTTCCTATCCAATTCACTAGCATGGACATGACTGACTTTACGAGCACAACTTGATAAATCGAAGGGGTTGTTTTTTGGAGAAATTAAAAAAATTAATGTGTAAAATGTTGTTGCCATATAATTAATTATGAACGGATCAAAACTAACATGAATATAATAAATAAAAATTTGTTATTTCACTAATCAGAAATTAGAAATTTTGACTCAATTTAGAAATCCAACTTTACATATAAAATATTTAAAACTATCAAATTTGAAGTCCAAATATAATCATACAATGTTTTTCTAATATTAAGTGCTTTCATATGTTGTTAAAAAATGTGCTTCCAATTTAATATGTAGAACATAGAGACAATATCACAAGTTTCTAGATAGGATTGTAAAGGAGTATCCATGGCATAATGGATAAAACGGTTGTCTTTTATTGAAAATATTAATGGTTCGAATCCCCATGAGTGCAAGAGAACAAAAATATTTTGTTTTATTCAGATTTAATATAAATAAAATATCATTTTAAATTAAATAATATAAGCCATGTGACATACTCTGAGATGCTGACGTGACAGTTTATTAAGAGAGCCATTCAGTTTTCATATAGTAGATTCGACCTAATTCACAATAAGGTGGGGTGACCAAACTTTGAAGATTAAATTAAGTAAATGACAATGATGTGATTTAAATATTTTTAGAACAATTTTTTGTTTCAATTATTATTTTGCATAGCATATATTTTCCATATGTGGCTAATTTATTAAATAGAAGTTAGGATTTAGGATTAACTCTGGGTCGCATCATGTGATAAAGTGTTTTTTTTTTTTTTTTTGACAAGATGTGTTAAAGTAATCCTTTGAATTTTAAGAATTTTGGATCTCTAATCCATAAATAGACCAATATGGATTTCTACTTCATATACTTAGTCTTATAGTTGTAAAATTTAGTGTTTATATCGGACCAAAATATTGTGAAGGTTAAGTTAAAACCGGGCCAAAATTTTATGAAAATTAAGTTAAAATTATGAGAGAGAGAGAGAGAGAGATTATCTAATTAGTCTTATAATTTTAAAGTTTACTATTTATAAATTCTAAACTTCACCAAAACAAAAAAATTTTATTAAACAAAAAAGTTGTCATCTATTATATATAATTTTTTAAATATCAATAATAGTTTTTACTCAAAAAATATTGTTCATTGTCTTTAAAATATTTGTTATAATTTAATTATTTTTTAATTTTAAACATTTCAAATTAGGGAAAAAATATTGACTATAAGTGTATTATAAACTTATAAGGGTGGGGAAAGCGAGGAACAAAAACATGAATTTCAAAATTTTAATGGTTAGAAAGCAGTGTTCAAGTTAATGATATTCTTTTAACAATATAATACTCGCGGAAGTTTCTAGAAGCTCGAATGATAAGAATGCATGTTATGAGAGATACAATTTGTTATCCCAAAACTTTAACATGTACAACATAATTTTTGGATAAAAATGGGTAAAGTCTGATAAAAGTTCTTCAACATTTAAGTGAAATAGCATACATTGAGAATGGCGAGAGAAAGATAAATAGTGAAAATAGTGAAAATTAAGTTAAAAACGGGCCAAAATGTTATATGTAGTTCAATATATTGTGTTTATGAGAGTGAGAGAAAGAGATAGAGATTATGAATGTATCTTAAAAATATATCAAACATTTATGAAAGGATACAAATATTGTTTGTAATGTATTTTAAAAACCCTTATACGTTTATGGAAGAAAATTAGTTTCTTATGAATGAATATCGACTCAAATTTTTTTTTAAAAGAGAAATGTAAGCAATATTTACGATAATTATTTTAGATTCAAAATTAGCAAATGGGACCAAGATTAGATATATAACTATCTAAATTTTATATGTGAATATGAATATTAAAAACTCGAATATGTTAATGACTGAGTAAATTGATATTTTATATCGGAAAAATGTTTTTTAACTAAATTATAAAACGACATGTAAAATTCCGCGCAAAGCGCGGATTACTCACTAGTATTTAAAAAAAAATATAACAAAAACATCCTCATGTATGCACAGCTATTCATCTAGTAGATAAAAAGCGACCCCAAACAAGTTTCGCATCTCGACGGCTCTTTTTTTTTCTTTTTTCTTTTTTTATCAACTCATATGTTTTTCTTAATGTATTTCTCATAATTTGTTCCCTTTTGAATATGAACCTTCTTTTGATTAAAACCATTATATGGTCTAATCTCTATTTTGTTGCTCATAATTTGTTCCCTTTTGAATATGAACCTTCTTTCTTAATGTATTTCTCATAATTTTGTTCCCTTTTGAATATGAACCTTCTTTTAATTAAACCCATTATATGGTCTACTCAAGTTGGCCAAGTTTTAAAGTTCAAAAAAAATAAAAAGTTGGCCAAGTTTTTATATGGTCTACTCTCTATTTTGTTTTTCTTTATCGATATATTTTTTCATTTAATTGTTCAAACTCTTATTCTTTTTGTTGATATTATTTTTTACATGTTGAAAGCGTGCATGGCTGTATCTCTGAGTTATCGAGTAGTTTACAATATTATAGTCTACTTAGCTTGTTGAGGGCGGTAACCCTGAGTTATTGAGTTGTCTACAATATTATATTCTACATGTTGAAAGTGAGGCTGAAAACTATGAATTGATCAGATCTTTAGATCAGCACATGCTTTTTCCTTAGATCATTTTGAGATACAATTATATGTAATGGAAGAGTAAATAGATTTGTTGAGGGTCTGAAGATGAGTTTAAGAATTGGAGCCTTTATGCTACTTATATTGCTTTTATTCCAATTTTGCTCTATTTCGGCAATCACAAATAGTTTGGACGGTGAGTATATTTAAATAGATTATTTTTCAGATAAGGAATTTCAAAATATTGAGTTGTTTAAAAATGCTGCAGCTCCTACTTTACAAGCTCTAAAGGCTGAATGGACCTGGTCTCCTGAGAGTTGGGAAGGGACTCGTTCCTAATTGTTTAATGTACTTAACTAATCAAAGTTGTGAACTTATTGTTCAAAAAAAAAAAAAAAAAAGTTGTGAACTTTTCACGCCATCTGAGATGGGACATTTACAACGATGATTCCTTGGATTACAAGAAATGTGGAAGCAAACAACATGGTATTCAAAATACGTTAATTTCAGAATTGCTCTTATTTTATTACTCTCGCACGTTCTTCTTCTTTGCCTACGTTGTGTTGTGTCAGCATCTACACAACAATCTTGGTATCTGAAGCAGCCTATGAGATGATCATTTGTGAGACCAACTACTTGCATGTAGGATTAAATAACTGTATGACTAACGCTTGGGAAGCCTCTGCGTACTCAGCATTTGATGGTGGTTTGATTGTTAATTTAGCAAACTTTTGGCAGCAAGTATTATTATGGAATTTTTATTTCCATTTATAATATAGATTTTTGTGAGATTTTTATTTTTATTTATGATATAAAGTTTTATAAGATTTTTATTTCTATTTATGATACACATAATTCTAAATTTCGAAAATTATATATTCTAATTTTTATAGAACATGTCAAAAATACAGAATGCGGATTCTAAAATTTTTAAAATATAGAGATTGTGCAGAATACGTATTCTAAACTTTGTAGAACATGTAAAAAATGAAGAATACATATTATAAACTTAGTATAATATGTAGAAAGTGCAGAATTTGTAGAACATAACAAAAATATTTGTTTTTTTATGTTTTTTCAAAAAACTTAAGATCAAGATTTTTTTATTATGGTGTTTTGGATTTTTTAAAAATTTTTTTTGTTCTTAAAATATTTTTTTTATATTCTGCTAATTGGTTAAGGTTAGTTTGGTCAAAATATAGAAAAGATTCAAAATTATAGTTTCACCAACCTATAGTAAAAGTGTCCCCAAACAAGTTTCGCATCCCGACCACTCTTTTTTTTTAGCAACTCATATGTTTTTCTTAATGTATTGCTCAATTTGTTCCCTTTTGAAACTTTTGAACCTTCTTTTAATTAAACCCATTATTAGCTGTTTCAAGTTGGCCAAGTTTTAAAGTTCAAAAAAAAAAAAAGAATTGGCCAAGTTTTTATATGGTCTACTCCCTAATTTGTTCATTTAATTGTTCAAACTCTTATCCTTTTTGTTGCTATTATTTTTACATGTTGAAAGCGTCGCTGTATCACTGAGTTATCGAGTTGGCAACAATATTATTGATGCACGATATTTTAACTTCCCTAGCGAGAGAAGCTCCAATAAGCGCTTAAGCTTTACAATTTATGAAGCCTCAAATATTCCTAAAGTGCAAGGAATGCACCGAGTAGTACTTAAGGATCCATCCCACAGGGAATTAGAGATCTAAGACACTATAAATGCACAAAATTCCCTAAGCTAAGCAAATAGAAAATATTTGATTTTAAACTAACAACCTAAGTGAAAGGAAAACAATGGAACTAAAATTGCAAGAAAATAAAGGTCTATGGGTCTATTTAGCTTGGTGGATTGTCATTAGAGAGATGAGCTAGCAATAAAAAAATGATGCTAAATAGTGATTAAGAACCATCCTAAAACATGAAATTCACAACTATGTGATAAGTAGTTTTTTCGGTGTGGTGACTTAACAATTACTCAAGCTACTACTCATGTCATTGTAATACTTGAGGATCAATCCAAATGAAAATGGTTAAGACACTAGGAATGCATACAACTTCTTAAACTAAGCTAGCAATGAAGTTTTGAGATTCAACTAACAATTTAAGTGATTAAACAAGCCAAATTTAAGCTAATTAACTACTAATCAAGATTATCGAAAGACTAAAACGAATCCAAGGATGGGGTTATCAATCTAAGGTGTTCCTAGAATCAATCTTTGATGCCAATCAATAACATAATATGCTAATCCCTAAGCTTAGAACTCAATAGCTAGATTAATCCACTTTCATGGCACTAATCCCTTCATTAATCATCCTAATCAAGATCAAACTCTCATTTGTGAAAAGGAAGCTAATAAGCATTATGAAACAGTTCTAAATTGCTAATGAACACCCTAGACAATCACTTCCATGAGCTAGGAATGTAAATCCCTTGTTTAGTTGGTGGGGAATTTCATTAAACACCTTGTGGGTGTGAAATTCCGACAACAAGAAAACACCGATTTCGCGACTACTATTTACGACTACAAAAGTAGTCGTAACATTTTACGACTACTTTGCGACTATCTTGCTACTATTCCGTAGTTTTAAAATAACAATCGCAAAATAGTCGCAAAACAGTCGCTAAATAGGGACTACACATTTTAGTCGTACATTAGTCGTCAAATTACGACTAATTGACGACTACAATGACCTCGCGGAAGGTTAGTCGCAAAACAGTCGGTAATTTACGACTAATTAGCGACTGTTTCGGCGGGTCGCAAAACAGTCGCGTATTAGTGGTAAAAAAACCAGTATACCACGTTTTCTTCGTTTGGTGGTTGGTGTACCTAATTTCTTATGTAGTCGTAAATCAGTCGTTTTGTACTCGCAAAATTTGTCTATATATACAAACCACCGCCGATTGTTTCCTCTCATCCACTCTTCCACTCATAAGTTACACTCTCAAAGTATAAAAAAGAGTATTATTATTTGGAGTGAAAAAACAAAAAAATTTTTTTTATATAATTGTAATGTCGGGAAATTACAATTATAATAATTTTCGGGATTAGATGTATAAGAGGATCGATGAAGAGACGGGGAATTTCTCAACAGAGTTTAAAGCGGGGGTCGATCAATTCATGGCATTTGCAAACAACCAACCTCTAGCGCAAAGAAATAGGGGTAAGTTTTACTGCCCTTGTACTGTTTGCAAAAACGACAAATTTATCTCGGGGTCAAAAGTTTGGAATCATCTATATAGTAGAGGATTTATGCCAGATTACTATGTTTGGTATAAGCATGGAGAAAAAATCAATATGGATTTAGGAATGAGTTATGTAAATACGACGCATATAAGTGGGAGTGAAGAAGTGAGTAATGTAGTAGAAGATAGGCATGTAGATATGGTGAACGATGCATTTCGCGATACCGTCAATTTTGAGAACTATCATCAGGATGATAGTTATCAGAATGTAGAAGAACCAGTACGTAACCATTCAAAAAAATTCTACAACTTGTTAGAAGGAGCAAAAAATCCATTATACGAGGGTTGTCATGAAGGTCACTCGCAGTTATCTTTAGCTGCTCGGATCCTGCAAAATAAAACAGATTATAATATGAGTGAAAAGTGTGTGGATTCGATATGCGGGATGTTGACAGAGTATTTACCTGACGGAAACCATTCAACCAGTTCACATTACGAGACAGAAAAATTGATGCGCAATTTAGGCCTCCCATGTTAAACAATTGATGTTTGTATTAAAAATTGTATGATCTTTTGGAAAGAGGATGAAAAGTGGGATAAGTGTCAATTTTGTGATGCACCAAGATGGAAGCCTAACAACGGACGACAGAGAACCAAAGTTCCATATAGTCGTATGTGATATCTACCTATTACTGACAGATTGAAGAGAATGTATCAGAGCGAGAAGACTGCAGCGGCAATGAGATGGCATGCTGAGCACAAAGCAAATGAGGGAGAAATGTGTCATCCATCTGATGCAGCGGAGTGGAAAAATTTTCAAGACCTACATCTCCGGTTTGCAGAACAACCCCGTAATGTCTATCTTGGATTATGTACATATGGATTCAATCCATTTGGCATGTCTCGTAATCATTCATTGTGGCCTGTGATCTTGACTCCATATAATTTACCCCCTGGTATGTGCATGAATACAAAGTATTTGTTTCTTACAATTCTGAATTTTAGGCCAAATCATCCGCGAGCAAGTTTGAATATCTTCCTCCGGTCTCTTATTGACGAGTTAAAAGAATTATGGTCTACTGGAGTCGATGCATACGATGTATCCTTGAATCTAAATTTTAATCTGAAAGCAGTGCTGATGTGGACGATAAGAGACTTCCCGGCGTATGGCATGTTATCAGGATGGACGAATCATGGTAAATTGTCTTGTCCAATTTGCATGGAAGAAACACAATCATTTTATCTCCCTAATGGAAGGAAGACGTGTTGATTTGATTGTCACCGAAGATTTCTCCCTCGCCCTCGTGATCATCCACTGAGGAAGAATAAAAAGACTTTTTGAAAGGAAAAAACGCTTTGAATAAGTATCCACCTCAAGCTTTGACAGGTGAGCAAGTTTACTACGAGCGGATAGATGGTGTTAATCCCCCAAAAACAAAAAACTACGGTGGAAACGGTCATGAAAAGAAGAAGGCTGGCTATGGGAATTGGCACAACTGGCACAAGGAAAGCATATTTTGGGAGTTACTTTACTGGAAGGATCTCAACCTCCGACATAATCTTGATGTGATGCATATAGAGAAGAATTTCTTTGACAACATCATGAATACTCTTATGAGTGTGAAGGGTAAATCAAAAGACATCGTCATGTCACGAAGGGATATAGAACGATTTTGTTCTCGGCCACACTTACATGTTGATAGTGATGGTAAAGCTCCTTTTCCGGCATTCACATTGACAGAAGAAGCCAGGACAAGTTTATTGGAATGTGTGAAACATGCGGTGAAATTCCCAGATGGTTATGCATCAGACTTGGCTAGTTGTGTTGATATGGTTAACATAAAGTTTTCAGGCATGAAGAGTCATGATTGCCATGTTTTTATGGAGCGACTACTCCCATTTATCTTTGCATAACTTCTAGACCGTAACGTCCACCTTGCGTTATCAGGTACCAATTATTTTTATTTCTATAAGATGCGACACTTAAATATGATTATAGTATTTTATAGTAACCATTAATTTTTTTTTTTAATATATATTATAGGGATTGGACGATTTTTCCGTGACTTATGTTATAGAACTTTGATGAAAAGCCACATCCAAATTCTGAAGCAAAACATATTTTTAATCATATGCAATTTGGAAAAGATTTTTCCACCATCATTTTTCGACGTGATGGAGCACCTGCCTATACATCTCCCATACGAAGCTAAACTAGGAGGTCCTATGCAATATAGGTGGATGTATCCTTTTGAAAGGTTTTTCAAAAAATTGAAGGGAAAAGCAAATAACAAAAGATATGCGGCAGGATCGATTGTTGAATGATATATCAATGACGAGGTAGCTTATTTCTCAGAGCACTACTTTGCCGATCACATACAAACGAAATCAAGGTAAACGGTAAAATTAGTCACATTTGCAGACACATACTATCTATTCTAATGTGAATTAATTTTCACTCATTTGGTTGTAGGTTAACAAGATTTAATGAAGGTGAAGTTCCTGTATATCATGTCCCCAGAGTACCTGACATATTTACTCACGTAGGTCGTCCAAGTGGGGAAATGCATGAAATATGGCTTTCAGAGAAAGACTACCAATGTGCACATGCCTATGTTCTGCGAAATTGTGATTATTTTAAGCCATTTGAGAGGTATAATATGGCATGTCTTATAACTAATATTTTAATATAATCCATATATGATTTCTCATATTTGTGTTGGTTTTCTATAGTATGTTCGAAGATTATATTTCTGCAAAATATCCAAAACTCTCTGAAAAAGACCGCTTCGCGAAAAGAGCTGACGAATATCCTATATGGGTAAAAGATTAGGTATGTCTAAATAATAATCATAACTACGATCTATTATATACGTATGTATTTATACTTCTATACTTGGGCTATTATTTCTACGATCTATTATTTCTTCAAAATATTGATATTGTAGCTATATGCAGGTTACTTACTGGAACGCCACAAATCCTTTTCCTACTTGGGTTCAAGAGATAGTGCATGGGCCCGTAAATAAGGGCAAAACATGGCCGATCTATTTCACAAGAGGATATTTGTTTCATACGCAAAATTACGGCGAGGGACGAAAGACATGTAACTATGGGGTATGTGTTAAAGGAGAGAATTATACGAATTCATCTGACGAAGCTGATTTCTACGGGACTTTATCTGACATCATACAAATCGAGTATGAGGGGATGGTCAATTTGAAAATTACACTTTTTAAGTGTAAGTGGTATGACCCTGTTATTGGTAGAGGCACTCGGAGGAGCAATGGTGACATTGTTGACGTTCTTTCATCGAGAAAATACACTAAATATGAACCATTTATTCTAGGTACTTATATATATGTATTTATATTTTCTAAATGTCGATATCATATATATATATATATTTATGTATTTATATGTTTTATATTGATATTGCAGCCTCTCAAGCGGATCAAGTTTGTTATATCCCGTATCCATACACAAAGAAACCAAAGCGGGCGTGGCTCAATGTTGTAAAAGTAAATCCGAGAGGAAATGTTGCAGGACAATACGAAGAGAAGGAACCGATTCTTTTGCAACAAGAAACTGATGATGTTGTACTTTTTACAAAAATTGAGGACATTGAAATCGAAAATTTGGTACAAGGAGTACACCCAATAGATCTCGATTACGATGCCGAAGATGCTGAACAAGAAGATGAATTTGGATGTAATGTATCATCATCTGATGATGATGAAATGGGAGAAGATGTTTAATATTTTTAATTACATCAGTTTGTAATAAAATTATAAATTTACATTTTAATTTTATCATAATTCATAATTTTTAAAAATTAAAACTGAAAACACATTATTTTTAATATTGGACCCAAATAAATTTTTATGAAAACCAAACCTAAAATTAATCCTTAAAACCAAATTAATTTGTATTAAAACCAAATCCAAATTTTTAAAAAACCCAAACCAGATTTTTATGTTTTTCACAAAACCAAAATCAATTTGATTTCATAAAACCAAAATCAATTTGATTTCACAAAACCAAAATCAATTTGATTTGACAAAACCAAAATCAATTTGGGTTTGTTTTTCATAAAAATCAATTTCTTTTCACAAAACCAAAACCAAAACCAAAAAATAAAATAAAAACCTAATCCCTATCTCATTCTCTCTGGTTTCTCATCTTCTTCGAACTGTCTCCTCCATCTCGGCCACGAACCCGCATCCATCTCTCTCTTGCGATTCTTCTCCTCGATCTCTCACTTCCGATTCCTCTCATCTTCTTCGATTCCTCTCGTCTTCTTCGAACCCTTTCCTCCCTCTCCTCCATCTCTCACTTCCGAGATCTCTCGGTTTCTCATCTTCTTTGATTCCTCTCCTCCATCTCCTCCATCTCCTCCATCTCTCTCTTGCAATTCTTCTTCTTGATCTCTCACTTCCGATTCCTCTTATCTTCTTCGATTCCTCTCGTCTTCTTCGAACCCTCTCCTCCATCTCCTCCATCTCCTCCATCTCTCATTTCCGAGATCTCTCAGTTTCTCATCTTCTTCGATTCCTCTCCTCCATCTCCTCCATCTCCTCCATCTCCCCCCATCTCTCTCTTGCAATTCTTCCTCTCGATCTCTCACTTCCGATTCCTCTTATCTTCTTCGATTCCTCTCGTCTTCTTCGAACCCTCTCCTCCATCTCCTCCATCTCTCACTTCCGAATCCACTCCTCGATCTCTCACTCCATCTCTCACTCCTCCATCTCTCACACGATGTCTACAACTAAGCAGCGAGGACGAAAGAGAGCAACAACAGTTCGCAACATTTCTCAGAGATCCAGACGGACCAACCTCTCCGGATCGAGCCGTTTACCGAGTCAATACAACTTCACGCCGGCGGCACAAATTCCTCCCCTTCAGTCGCCCCAAGAGCCATTGCGCGATTTACCCCAACAATCAACGTCAGCTGCACCACATTTCCGGGACTTTCCACCACCACAGTCGCTTTTCCAGAACTCCGGTAATCAAGAACGTCAAGACGATGCGACTCTTTCGTCAACGGATGTCCAGAACAATCGACAGAATCAAATGACTCCACTGCAGGACGCTCCTGGGTCTCCAGTTCATAACTCTCAGACACAGAGTCATCCATCTTCTCAAGGTAACAACTTCCAGGACGATTCTTTGAATGTGTTGCCGGATCTCCAGAAGGACACGTTGAGGGCCCTAAATGCTCTGCTAATGGTGCCAGACCGTTATAAGTTTACCACGGTCCTGATATGGGTCAAATTTACCCTAAAGCAACTCTCTCAAATTAAGAGATCAGTTGTAGTACTTAGGGATCGAATCCACAGGGAACGGATAGTCACACAGCAGTTTTCTAAATTCGAATTAAGCTAGGAAGAATAATAAAAGTAAAGACAGAAAGCAATTAAAAGCGATGTAAACTTCAGGAGACAAAACGCTAGGATTAGGAAAATTTTCAGGTGATCTAAATTGCAGGTCTAGACAGGATGTTAGGAAATATGAAGATCTGTTCTAGAACTCGAAACACTAATGTAAAATCAACCAACTCTCGCTGCGAAGATTATCTATGTCTAAACCCTAGAATCCCAAATCTCTTTGCGAATCCTAATAATTCAAACAAGCATTAAAGTTCGGGTTCGATTGTTCACAAAATCCTAAACCAAATCTCTTTGCGAATAGGTATTTTGCACATCTAACATTAGTTCTGGCAATTAATAATACTCTCGCATCTATTAATTAACCTAAGATCAGATTCTAGGTCATGAAGCTAGAATAAGCATTAAACATAAATCCAGATGAAGAACTCCAATGATTTTATCCTAACAATTTAATTCGACCTAACTATTCATTAATCACCTTTGAAAAACCCTAAACCTAACTAGCAAACTACTCAGACATGGTGAATAAAGAAAACATCATGAATAAAATAGTTTGCATAAAAGAAATCAATAGAAACAAATGAGTTCCAAATTTGCTCTGAAGGAGACAAATTCTTCTCTCCAAAAACCTAAACTTCTATGATTCTTAAAGTATGAGATTGTGCCTAAACAATGGCTGAAAAACTATATTTATAGGCTCATGTTCGAATCCTCAATTCCTTTTAAGATTAGGAAAAGTCTTGAAAATTTCCTTTTCTTCAAAAACTGGAAACTTATTGATTCTGGAAATTGGAAAACCTTGTGTCGATCGACACTACATGGTGTTGATCGACACCATGCGTGTAATTCCAGTCTTGACTTCATCACTTCGTGACTTCATTCCATTAAGCTCCAAAATGTATCCAAATCTCCAATTTATCTCCAATTATACCTGAACCTGTAAAGACTCTATATAGACTCGAAAATAGTAATAAGACTCAATAAAAACACTATATCATGGTCTGAAAACGGGTAAAAACCATGATATATCAACTCCCCCAGACTTACCTTTTGCTTGCCCTCAAGCAAAACAGAAACCAAGCATAGAGTTGAGGTTTGAAAACAGAAACTTTCGAGTACCTCTTCAGAACGCCACATTGATTAACACTTCTTGAATCCACATGCTATAGAGCCAACCTTAGAAAAGTTCAGTGTACTTAGCACAAGGTTAACAATCTCCCAGTTTGAATCCAGATCCTTTCATTGGTAAACATTTCGAACTCTAACAATGGTAATGGCACAAAACTTTAGAGATTCTTTTCCCTTCCTTAGTGCCTGAACAAGACATTCTCATACAACTCTCCTATTTTCTCTTCCCTTAGTCAACTTCTGCCCATTTTCAGGGTGTTCTAAGATCTTTTCATTGACTTTTTTATTCTTTTGGGATCTCTGGAAATAGTGCTACTCTCTACTTGTGTTCCTTGTGAGGAGACGTGTTCAAGAGCATCACTAATATTGTTACTTGTGAGGAGACAGGCTCATGACAAAGGTAATATTCCCAGACTTAGACTATTTTTCTTCCTTTTGTAAAGGGAAGATCATGGAGAGACTGCAATTGCCTATCTGTTCGGACCGAAAGAGGAATCAAGTTCTGCGTATACCTAGTTCTTATAAGGGGATCTGAACTCGCCCTGTTAGACTGATTCCACTTGCAGCTTTCTACTTAGTATGTCCTGCAATCATCTACTATAACAATGGTTCTTCAAGTGTCAACTTCCTGTAATTAGTTCCTAGAAAAACTGAAAGTTCCAACTGATTTTGACTCAATAAAACAGACTCTCAAAACAAAACACAAAGTCAGTAATCACCTCCCCCAGACTTAAACAACACTGGGGACAGTGTTATCAAGCCCGAAGTTGGCTAAAAGAAAGATTAGAAACAACTCAAAAGACCAGTTAGAAGACTTACCTTCGTCTGCGCGTGGTGTCGATCGACACTTGGTGGTGTCGATCAACACTGGTCGGTGTTGAGTCCAATGTCTCCTTTTTCAACTGACTGAAACTAGGACTTAAGTAAAACCAAAACAAAATAAAAAGAAAAACGTACCTAACAGTCATTAGCTTGACTGTGTCGGGGTTCAGACGTCTGGTGGATCAGAGGGTGGCATCGAATGCTTCCCAGACGAATGTCTTCTCATCCATGGTGGTGTATATGCCGTAGGTTCATGAAAGCGACCAAGGAAATGAGGAACAGCAGCAGGGTGGGACTTGACTTCGGGTGGGACACTTCTTTTTCCTGCAGCATCATCAAAAGAAACACCAAGCCCTCTACGAAAATCTCGTTGCTTGCATAAGTGTGAAGCAGTTTTTGAACCTTTGGTATTCTTATTGACAAGATCAGGGGGTTTGCAATTGATTCCAGGGAGTGCGTACCTTTGCTTTCTTCGAGGTTTATGGGCAGAAGGATGTGGAGTCGTCTGTTTGACAGCACATGATGGATTTGCAGCATTGGAAGCAGCTTCTGGTGTGATCCGCGAAGTGTGTCGATCGACACCAAGGTTGCAGCTCGAGTCTCTGCACTTTTTCTCCAATTAAGCTCTGCAATCCTTGTCTCCATGACGAAAACATCGTCCTCCACCAACTTAGCACTGATTAGACCTTCACTTTCGCTCAATGTCCTGAAGGTAAGATTGTTTCCACTCCAATCTTCAAGCTCCACCTTTTCCTTAGAATTTTTAGCCAATGTCTCTTGAATAACCAGCTTGTTCACTGGCTCTTCAGAATCAGCTTCCTTGACATTCCCAGCAGTAGTGTCATCCGAACTTTCCATGATTGGACCTTCATCTATGGACATCTCTACTGAAAAAGCTTGACCATCAATGGTGGATGGTCCTCTCAATTTGTCCATGTCAAAGTTCATGACAACGTCACCCAAGTCAAGCTCTATTTTCCCTTTCCTCACATCAATGATGGCACCAGCTGAAGCCAAGAATGATCTTCCCAACATAAGAGGATCTGCAGGTTCTTCATCATACTTCAAAACCACAAAATCTGTAGGAATCATGCAGCCTTAAATCTTCAAGAGAACATCTTCTAAGACACCTTCTGGAATTCTCTTTGATCGATCAGCTAGGACAAGGGAGATTCTGGTTGGCTTGAAAACACTCATTCCAAGTCGAACAGCGACTGAGTGTGGCATCAAGTTGATACTTGAGCATAGATCGCAGAGAGAGCGAGGAAATCTTCCTGTTGAGATTGAGCAATCTAGCACAAAGTTCCCTGGATCG
>JAHZTW010000001.1:377297088-377313171 GCA_020283515.1 Alliaria petiolata
TGTGGCTTGCTAAAACCGTGATGTGGGCAGTCCCTCTGGTAAGCCTTGAATCGCACCCATGAAGCCTTGAATGCTTCAGTAGGTCCTTGGGAGAATGTAGTGATCTTCATCCGCAGCTCCTCGGATCTTGCATCATCAAAGAAATTGCATAAGAATGCATTCTTTGTTTCTTCCCATGTATTTAAGGATCTTGGATCAAGCTGCTTCAGCCAGTAGGATGCATCGCCAGCAAGCGAGTAAGGGAAAAGCTTGCAGAAAATATAGTCGTAGGTCACTCCATTGGCTTTGATGCTTGAAGCTAAATCTTCGAATCTTTCAATATGGTCCATACGGTGCTCATTAGGGAGACCATGAAAGGGATGCTGAGCCACTAAAGTGTAGCAAGCAGGCTTCAGCTCGAAGTCATTCCTCTGAAATGCAGGAGGACGGATCGCAACTCTATTGGCATAGAACTGGTCTGGGCGGTTGTACTCGCCTAGTGTTCTTCCACGTCCAGCTTCTGCAGGGGCGTCTTGTATCGCTGGTTCTATGATGACGGCGCCAGCCTCATCAATTCTCTGGCCTTGTACGTTCCTTCTGTTGCCCTGTAGGTCAACAAAGTCGCCAGCCTCGTTGCGTATCATGATCACAGGATCAGCCATCTCTGTCCGCGCAAGGTGTCGATCGATACAAAGGGTATCATTCGACGCTGGTTGTGTGTGTCGATCGACGCCTGTTGTGTCGTTCGACGCTCGTGCAGATGCTCGGTTTGTGCGTTCGAGATGACCGAGCTCCTGGTTCAATGGGATTAGTTCCTCTTCCTTGTTACTTCTGGTACTGGGCATGCACCTGAAACCAAAGATGAGAAACTAAATCAGTAACAAAAACAAAATAAAAACATAGACAAAATTCTAATACTAGAAATCTGTAGGCAACTAATCTCCTTCCCCGACAACAGCGCCAAAATTTTGATATGGGTCAAATTTACCCTAAAGCAACTCTCTCAAATTAAGAGATCAGTTGTAGTACTTAGGGATCGAATCCACAGAGAAGGGATAGTCACACAGCAGTTTTCTAATTTCGAATTAAGCTAAGAAATAATATGGAATTAAAAGACAGAAAGCAATTAAACGATTTAGATTCAGGAGACGAAACACTAGGTTCAGGGAAATTCTCAGGTGATCTAAATTGCAGGTCTAGACAGAATGTTAGGAATTATTAAGATCTGTTCTCGAACTAGAATCACTAATGTAAAATCAACCAACTCTCGCTGCGAAGATTATCTATGTCTAAACCCTAGAATTCCAAATCTCTTTGCCAATTCTAACAATTCAAACAAACATTAAAGTTCAGGTTCAATGTTCACAAAACTTTAAACCAAATCTCTTTGTCGTGTCGAATAAGAGTCATATCCTAAAGCAAACTGAATGTGCAAACTGAATGTAGTGTCGATCGACACAAGGTTTTCCAATTTCCAGAATCGAGAAGTTTCCAGTTTTTGAAGAAAATGAAATTTCCAAGACTTTTCCTAATCTTAAAAGGAATTGAGGATTCGAACCTGAGCCTATAAATATAGTTTTTCAGCCATTATTTAGGCACAATCACATACTTTAAGAATCATAGAAGTTTAGGTTTTTGGAGAGAAGAATTTGTCTCCTCCAGAGCAAATTTGGAACTCCTTTGTTTCTATTGATTTCTTTTATGCAAACTATTTTATTCATGATGTTTTCTTTATTCACCATGTCTGAGTAGTTTTCTAGTTAGGTTTAGGGTTTTTCAAAGGTGATTAATGAATTCTTAGTTCGAATTAAATTGTTAGATAAAATCATTAGAGTTCTTCATCTGGATTTGTGTTTAATGCTTATTCTAGCTTCGCGACCTAGAATCTGATCTTAGGTTAATTAATAGATGCGAGAGTATTATTGATTGCCTGAAATAATGTTAGATGAGCAAAATACATATTCGCAAAGAGATTTAGTTTATCGCTTCTGGTACCCGTTCTCTCCCGAACCGACCCCAAACTCGACTTGGTATGACTCTTATTCTTCAGCTTTTTGTTTATCAAATAGTTTGTATTGTTTATAAAATTGTATGAGGTTTTGATGTCTGATGGTTAATCGTAGCTTGAGTAGGTTGAGTTTTGATGTATACACATGCTTCTGGTTTGCTTATTTAACATCTTTACATGATGTTTTAATGTCTGAGTAGGTTGAGTTTTCATGTGTGAGTTTAGACACATGCTCCACTTGATTGGTTTTCATGTGTTTGCAGGTTTACACGCGACAAAAAATCGAAGCTGGTTCGTAAGATTACTAAAGTTTTTACAAACAAATTCGATGGCCCCTACTATAGCTGGACATGTGTGCCTCGGGAGAGACAAGAAAGATACTTCCTCGAGTTCGCGGTACTGTTTTCTGTCCTCTAGACTTCACATTTACGTTTACTTGTATTGCTTTTAGTAACATCATTCTATTCTCTTTGTTTTGTAGAAAACCCACACATGGAATCCCTTGATAACAAAGACAGTTCTAGACTATTTTAAGCTTATATGTCAACGCCGGATGAAAGACTATTTTGAGCTTATATGTCAACGTGAGGACTAGTCGACAGCGACCTAGATGGATCAATGATACTCTCTGGAAAACGATGGTTGAGTATTGGGATACTGAAGAAGCCCAGATAAGAAGTAGCATCTATTCTGATGCTCGTATGTCTGACCGTAATGGTCTCGGTCCTCACATCCACTTATCAGGGCCGAAGTCGTATCAACAAATCCAATAAGAGATGGTAAGTAACTTTTATATATCTGTTAGATATTTTACTTACACCTTCATAATCCTTCTTTATTTTATAATATTGCAGGAAGAGAAATTGGGAAGACCGGTGAGTCTTGGTGAGGTTTTCATTAAGACACATACAAAGCCAGATGGTACGTATGTCGATCGGAAGGCTGAGAAAATTGCCCAAACTTATGAGAAGAATGTGCAAGAGAAGCTGTCTCAAATCGAGGCAGTGAATTCATGTGTTTCAGACGGTGCTTCATGGCATCCGAAGCTCACAACAGATGAGTATACAGCCATCTTTCTTCAGGTAAAGTAACATTAGCCTTTAATCACTTAATTAGGTGTATAGTAAGTAGAAATCTCGCCTAACTGCTTTGACATTGATATAGACTTGGCACATATGATTTAGAATTGGCACTTTGTTATATTCAATCACCGAGTCTTGGAATTTGTCATGCTTTTTATTTCTTGTGTTTCACTTTCTTTTCACAGTCCACGGAGAAGGATTCACGAGGCAATCTTTATGGAGTTGGAAGCCTCAAGGAAAATCTTGAGAATGTTCTCACTGGCAAGCGCAAGCGAGACTGTGAATCGTTTCTGTCACTGCAAGAGCAACTGAAGGAAGCTCAACGTAAAATCGAAGAGCAGGCTTCTTACAATGCACGACGTGATGCTGAGGTTGCTGCCCGTGAAGCAGAACATTCCCGAACTGTGTCTGAGCAAAAGGACAAGCTCGAGAACTTGTCCTTGGTGGAAAAATATTTGCGCTAAACTGATCCAGGCTTCCTGGACTTCATGGCGACTCATTCAGCTCAACAAACCACCTACCCTCACACAATCGGTCTTCCCCCAACAGCTCCAACTTCAACTCCATCTGCTTCTTAGGTTAACTATCACTCTCCATTTCTTAACTCTCATGACCTTGTCACTTTTCCATATATATGTGTTTCTTTTTCTGTTTATTTGTGTATGTTGTGACATGTAAGAATATTTGTTTCATTTAAAGATTTCTTTGAATTTTGCTTGAATCTTGGTTTTGTTTCCATTAGAATAGTGGTTTTGGTTCTTTTAAAATCAAGGTTTCATAATTTGGAAAAACAAAACCAATTCAAATAACAAATCAAAACCAAATGCCAATCAGAAAAAAACCATATGAACAATATCGTGATATTAATAGTCGCTATACAGTCGTTAAAACAGTCACAAAACAGTCACTAAATAGTCGCTAAATAGTCGTTATACAGTCGTAACCTAGTCGTAACATAGTCGTCAAAGTGTTTACGACTACTGTCCGACTACAACACCAACCACTTCTGTTCATGCGGAGTAATCGTTAAATAGTCGCAGTGTAGTCGTAACAATTAACGACTACGATACGACTAACTCTACGACAATGAATAATAGTCGCCATGTAGTCGTCAATAAGCGACTATATTTACGACTACGGTGTTTAACGACTATCGATTTACGACTACATGTATTAGTCGCTACGTAGTCGTAGTCTATGATTTAGCGACTACATTGCGACTATTTGTGCAGTCGGAAAATCCCTGCTTTCTTGTAGTGTCCCTAAGGACTATTTTTAGCTTGATCATGGCTAAACAAGCATTTAGAACACTAAACAAGGAGGGAAATGAGAAGATCTAATCCTATGCACCAAGATTAACCCTTAAAACACTCTAGATCTAACCCATCCTTAGACCCTAATCAAACTACTCACTAATCATGGTTAAACCCTCAAATCCTATGAAAGAAATAGAGTTAAACATGATTAGAGAGAGAAAATGAAAGATTAAATAAAGACAAGTACTAAATTGCATAAATTTTAAGAAATGTCTTACAAATTACTTAAAAACCAAAAAGGGTAAGTTTTCTAAGCAAGAACAAGAGATTAAAACATACTTAGGAAAAATTAGGTATTTTCCTATTTATAGTGAACAGTGGACGATCGGGTCAATCCGGAACAAACCGGGTATTGACCCGGTTAAGGTCTGAAAATTGGGCAGCGTATCGAGCTTGCTAGGTCGATATGCAGCTCGATACGCTGCTAAAAGTTTTATTCAAGGAGTGTGTCGAGCTTAGTAGCTCGACACAGATGCCCGATACGCCAGGTTCGATCTTCAGATGAGATGTGTATCGACCTTAGCAGTCCGACACAAATGCCCGATACCCTTCTTCCAAAACTCCGGGTGGCCTTTGTATCGAGCTTGGTAGCTCGACACAATCGTCTGATACGCGCACTCCGTCTTCTCTGCCGGGCTATATCGACCTTGGTAGGTCGACACCATGGTCGATACACTTCAAAAACTTGTCTACTTCATGTTTGGCTCCCTTCTCTTCTTTCTCCTTGTCACCCAACTCTCCATAGAGGTCCTCCAAGCCTCCAAAGTACCTAATTAAGACTCAATATGCACAATATGCAGTAACCTAAGCTAAAACTTGCTAAACTCTAATATGGATGCAATTTGGACTAAAAGTAACTAAATGAATGCATAAATAAATGCAAAGCTATCTAAAATGGATGCTAAAACATGCTAATTTATGAGTATATCACTATGACTAATCCACTTCCGTGACACTAATCACTTCACTAATTACCTAATTAACGTCAACTTCTATTGGCAATTAAAATAATCAATGAGCATTAAGAAACAATTTTAATTAGTTCACTAAACACCTTAAACATCAACTGTCGTTGGCTAGGATATGTAAAGCTCATAAAAGTTTGATTCAAGCATTTTCACAAACACCTTCCGGGCAGGAAATGCCTAAGTTCTAGATTTTGAGGGATCAAGTCAAAGCTAGCATTAAGAACAAACTAAATGAAAGATCTAACAAGATACAATCTCAATCATCATCATCTAACCATCAAATCCCCCTAATCCACCTTTAGCGTAAAGACCCATAGATTATATCTACTCAAACATGGAAAAGGGGAAAACAAAAAATAATAAACAAAGCATGATGAAGAAAGATTAAGAAAATAGATAAATAAGTCTAAATGCAAGAATTAAAGAGATTTAGAGTTAAGATCAAACTAAGAATAAAGAGAAACCAAGAAAACTATGCTTAGGTAGCCTTCCGGTTTTCTTTGGCCCTTAAATATGTATTTATATGCAATAAAAACGAACTGGGTCGACCCGGGACAAACTGGGTCTGATTTGGATCAAAACATAGTAAAAATTTGGTGGCTTGTTTGGAGAGAAGGCCTGTTTGGAGCATTTTGTGTAGCTTGGCGGGTGTTGCAAACTGGCGCTTTTCTGCGAGAGAAGGCCGACCTAGAGCATCTTGTGTAGGCCGGCGGGTGTCTCAAACAGGCGGGTTTGTGCGAAAACAGCTTATCCGTGAACACCTCCTTGCTTCATCATGACTTCTTCTTGCTTCACCTTTTGTTCAACAACTATCTTAAGTCCTCAAGTCTCACCTTGCTCCATAGTACCTAAAAAGACTCAAATGACTATGCAAATGCATGAGATGAAACTTAAGACTCTAAAATGCATGACATGAAGAAACAAGACAAAAATGAATAAAAATGACTAAAACATGATCAAAAGTGAGATCAAAACTAACAAAAACAAAGGCTAAAATGATGCAAAATACATGAATATCAATTATAGTCAACTTAGCTTGTTGAGGGTGGTAACCCTGAGTTGTCTACAATATTATATTCTACATGTTGAAAGTGAGGCTGAAAAACTATGAATTGACCAGATCTTTAGAGCACATGCTTTTTCCTTAGATCATTTTGAGATACAAAACGGAGCAAAACGGACATTTTCGGAACATGAGCTTTTTGACAGACGTTTAGATCCTGACGGAGACCTTCCCACCACGGGATCGAGCTGAATGTTAGTGACAAGGTAGCCTGATCTACTACCTTTCACCTCGAAATAGTTTGAGTCCAATCCCATGGTTGGATCTCAAGTTAAGAAGGAAGCAAGAAGGCCCGTCAGACACATCCTCAGAAGAAGCCTGGCCGCACCATGAAAGCTCAGAAGACCAATGGCCGGCCCATGAAGGATGCAAATCGCTTGTTGATTTCGTGCCTATTGTCTTTCACACTAAGGAGACAAAGAAGGATGCAAATCGCTTGTTGTTCATTGGCTCTACATTTGCTGCGCCAGTTCGAGCTTTGATTGACAAGCAGAACCAACAAGTGCGCTTCTCCAAGAACAACGAGAGATCCTTCTATCCGGCAATGCTTACAAGGAGCATTCATTCCAAGACCTTAGGCAGTGGAAGTGAACCAATCTTAGACCCTGGAGGAAGCACGAAGGATTACAAAAACATCCTAGAAGGAGATCGACCCAACACGCCCAAGGAAAGCGCCAAACAGAGGAGTTGGAAGCGCAAGGAGATCCCATATGATCCAGGTTTGACTTTGCATCATATAAGACGTGATGGAGATCCAATAGAAGCCAAGAGGAAGCTTAGGAGGTCCTCAAGATCCACAAATCCTTTAGTTGGAGTTGTTCACATCTAAAACCTCCACCAAAGTCTAGCTAAAAAGACTCTAAACAAGAGCGGCTCAATGGGAGACAACCCGTTTTAGGTATCTTCTTTCTTTTTCTCATCTCTCTAACCATACTAATTTTTAGTTTTGGTTTCTTCTTAGTTTACAGCATTTACATAAACCTCAAAAGCCAAAAAAATCAGAAAACCAAGAAAAACACAAAAAAAATCAGAATACCAGAAAAAGACCAAAAATACGAAGAAAGAGTTTCGAAAAACACTCACCGGGCGACGAACCGCCCATGGCCCGGCCAGAAGAAGCCTGGCCGTGCCACGAGCCACGATGGGCCGGAGAAGACATCCCTGGCCGAGGCCGCGTCAACCCGTCGCACGGTCGGCCTTCCTTTGCAACTACCTCCATCCCAAACTTCACCAAACCGGATCTCCTTGAACCTGTGTCAAGCCTTTCAAGTATCCTTATTGATTCAAGGGCCTGAACACGTTCTAAAAACCGCAAAAATCACTTCAACAACCGCGGCAAGTTGTTGTTGCATCAAAGACGGCGAGACAAGACAAGACTCCATCCAAGTCAAGTTAAGTCGATGATCCATATCTCATTCAACTTCTTCCAGCACGATCAACAGACCTGTATCCACGAAGACGAAGAAGAATACAACGGTTCTGGAGGATGAAAACCATTGTGCAAGCTCCAGAAGGAAGAAGATGCAACTTCCTTCACCAAACCACGAAGAGAAAAGTTCTTGAAGACTAGCTTCTCTCTTCCGCAAGCAAGACCTTTACCGAAGGCAAGTAAGAATTTCATATGGCATTGAAGTTCGAGCTAGCAACACCTGTCTTCCAGGATCCCGAACACGTCACCGAATAGGCCAGCATAGACCCAAACTTCAAGTTTCTGAGGTGATGCAATCTTCAAGACGCAAGGACGGAAGATTTTCCATCTCTCATTAAAGGTGTTTCATAAAGGTCAAGGAACCAAGACGAGTACTCAACAACCAAAGTATTTGTTCTTCTCAACAAAGGCGAGCCAATCACCACCACCAAACGCCTATCACCACCCTCATCCATCATCACCATACGCCCACCATCACCAAACAAAGTAAGGAAGCTCAACAGCGCAACACATTTCCTTTCGAGCTAAGTTTTCGATTTCTTTAGTTCAATTAAATAGATTCTAAGCAGTGATATAAGGAGAATGATCAAGACCTTAGCTCAATCATACCACACACCCATCCACCCATACCAAACCCAACATCACTTTCAAGTAAGTCTTCACAAGCTTGTACTTGAATTTACCTATCTTTTTCACCTCAACTCGATTTAAACAAACTGGGGACAGTTTGATTTAAGTCTAGGGGGGGTTTTCTTATTTTACTAACTATGCTTTGATTTGATGAGTCTTAAGCATACATGCATCATTTATCGAGTCGTTGATAGGGCTCAGGTTTTACCCAAATAAAACTACTGCAAGTGCACAGCAAATGCAATCGTAATATAAGGGATATCGAAATCCCAAGGGAAGTAGATGCTACACTAAGGTTTCTAAATTCAGATTATGCTAGGTCAAATTATATGAAATTAAAACTAAGCAATTAAACTAATAAGTTAATCGGATTTAAGATGGATTAAAGTTCAGGAGACTAAAGCGCTAGGCAAGGGTAATTATCATGTTGAATCCAAGAATGCAGAATCTAAGTTTATTAGGGATTTATTAAGAACCGTCTAGAACTCGAATCTCTAAGTTAAAACCAATCAACTCTCGTTGCAGAAGTTATCTATGCCTAAATCCCTAAATCCCAAATCTCTTTGCAATTTAAACAATTAAGGCAAGCAATAAGAACAGGTTCGATTTGTTCACAAAATACCTAAACCAAATCTCTTTGCGAATAGATATTTTGCTCACCTATGATTAGATCAAGTTACTAATAATGCTCTCGCATCTATTAAATAACCTAAGGTTTGATTTCTAAGTGATCAATTCAGAATATCAAGTTAAGCACAAATCAAGGTGAAGATCCTATTGGTTTCCCTAAAAGTTCTAATGATCCTACAAACTCTTTATCAAACCCTAAATCACCTTAACCTAACTAGCAAACTACTCAGACATAATTATGCAAACACAAATCATGGCTGAAATAAATTGCATAAAAGAATAGAGAATGATACAGAGGTTTGAAATCTGGCTCAGATGAGTTAGACTTGTCTCCCCAAAAGCTCAAAATCAATCTCTCTCTAAGTCTCAAAAACAGAAAATAATGATAAGGTATACGGCTAAACAATGCCAGAAAACTATTTATAGAAGAGAATTTTCGTCGGGGGCAGACTTGTAATTTCTTCAAACTTGAGGTGATTTCCTTTTTCTGATGGAAATCCGAGTAAAACGCCGGTCTTTATTGGTGTCGATCGACACTACATGGTGTCGATCGACACCTTGTGCGTAAATCCACTCTCCCAACTTCATCACTTCAGCTGCTTCTCCAAAATGCTCCAAAAGGTTCCAGATTCTTCCATTTAGCTCCAAATGTTCTCCATCATGTAAAGACTCTAATAGGACTCTAAAAATACCAAAAGACTCTATAAAAACACTTATATCATGGTCCAAAAACGGATAAAAACCATGATATATCAACTCCCCCAAACTTAGCTTTTTGCTTGCCCTCAAGCAAAACAGAAGCTTAGAATGAAGTAGAAGTTTGAAAACAGAAGCTTTCGAGTAATTCTTCAGAACGCCACATTGATTAACACTTCTTGAATCCACATGCTATAGAACCAACCTTAAAAAAGTTCAGTGTACTTACCACACGTTTAGCAATCTCCCAGTTTGAATCCAGATCCTTTCCTTGGTAAAATTTCGAAATCTAACAGTGGTATTGCCACATAACTTTTCAGATTCTTTCCCCTTCCTTAGTGCCTGAACAAGACATTCTTCATACAGATCTCCCATTTTCTCTTCCCTTAGTCAACTCCTGCCCATTTTCAGGGTGTTCTATGATCTTTTCATTGACTCTTCTTTTTTTTTCTTTTGAAGTCTCGGGAAATAGTGCTACTCTCTACTTGTGTTCCTTGTTAGGAGACAGGCTCATGAGATTCTTTGCACTATTCCCAGACTTAGACTCTTTTTCTTTCTTTTCTCAAGGGAAGATCAAGGAGAGACTGCAATGGTCTATCTGTTCAGACTGAAAGAGGAATCAAGTTCTGCGCATACCTAGTTCTTATAAGGGGATCTGAACTCGCCCTGTTAGACGGATTCCACTTGCAGCTTTCTACTTAGTAAGACCTGCAATCAACTCTTATAGCAATGGTTCTTTCAAGTGTCAACTTCCTGTGGTTAGTTCCTAGAAAAACTGAAAGTTCCAACTGATTTTGACTCAATAAAAACAAAATTTTTCAAATTTTTTGACTCAAGACAGACTCTCAAAACAAGACACAATGTTAGCAACTACCTCCCCCAGACTTGAACAACACTGTCCCTAGTATTATTAAGAATGAGTTTGGGTAGAAAAAAAATTTGTGCTAAACTGTTAAAGAACAAAGAGAATCGGATTACCTGACTCTGCGTGCAGCGTCGATCGACACAGATGGTGTCAATCGTTGATGTGTATGATGATGGTGTCGATTGACACAGATGGTGTAGATCGACACTCTGTCCGTAGACATAGTTCAGCCACTCGAACATGAATGTTGTTAAGTCAGATTGTTGTTAGAATCTTCCAAGCTGTTAGAAAAACTCAAACAAACCGGTTAAAAGCACAAGATAATCCAATAAACTCAATAAGTGCATCAAGTTGGAAACAAAGTAGTGAAGCAAATGAAGCAAAATGCAGACTTAAGAGAAAAAGAAAAACTGACTCAAAGTACTAAAAAGTAATGGAGAGATCACTCGTCGTCATCTGAATGTGCTAGAGAAGAACGTGGTGGTGTGGGAGGACGGACGCTGTTGAAGCTAGACACAGCTGCAATGACGTTCCAAATGGCCTGGAAACTCTGCACCACGTATCTCTGAAATGCAGCTTGCTCCATATGAATCTCAGGAGCGTCTGGAAGGTGATGAGGACCAATAGGCAACGGCGCTCTGCTGCGCCTCGAACATGAAGGGCGTGTCGGATCCTCAGCTGGTTGGGAGGAGGTGCCTCTGCGTTTGGCAACGGGAGCGGTCCTGAGCTTGCTCGGACTGGGGTGAAACGCGAGGCGGCCTGGATCGGTGGTAATGTGAGTGAGGTCTGTGTCAGGTAACTGTACCAAACGCTGCACTCTCTGCTCGTCGCTGAAGGCCCACATCCTCTCTGGTCTCACCCAATGATCTCTCCTCAAATAGTCCATATCGACCAAAGCACGCGATGTAATAATAGTGCAGCTGGAAGTGTCTATCCCGCAGTGCTGGAAGATAGGAGTGAGAAGACTTCCTATAGTCTCGGGCTTAGCCTTCGTGCCAATGAAAGGCTTCGTCTTCAAGGAAGCCAAGTGATGAGAAAATACCGCGCCTAGGTTCGCGCTATCTGGCTCGTAAGACTCCTCATAGATCTCAGTCCAAAGACCGCGATATAGCAGCACCAACTCAGACACGCGCATCTTCCCCGGCTCGTGCTTACACAGAAGTGTAGTAGCAAACAGTCGAACAAGGTAGCTGATATATCATGGTTTTTACCCGTTTTTGGACCCTGATATAAGTGTTTTTATAGAGTCTTTATTCTATTTTCGAGTCTATTTGAGTCTTTTACAGGTTGGACTACGTTTGGAGCAAAGTTGGAGATTCTGGAACATTTCAAAGCATTTTGGAGAAGCAACCGAAGTGATGAAGTCGGAAGAGTAGATTCACACGCTTTGTTTTGTTTTGAGAGTCATTTGAGTCAGTCAAAAACTTGGTTTTATCAAGTCAAAATCAGTTGGAACTTTCAATTTTTCTATGGACTAACCACATAATGTTAACACTTGAAAGAACCATTGCTATTAGAGTTGACTGCAGGACTTACTAAGTAGAAAGCTGCAAGTGGAATCAGTCTAACAGGGCGAGTTCAGATCCCCTTAAAAAGAACTAGGTATGCGCAGAACTTGATTCCTCTTTCAGTCCGAACAGATAGGCAATTGCAGTCTCTCCTTGATCTTTCCTTAAGAGAAAAGAAAAGGAAGAAAAAGAGTCTAAGTCTGGAATAGTGCCTTTGTCATGAGCCTGTCTCCTCACAAGGAACAATATTAGTGATGCTCTTGAACACGTCTCCTCACGAGGAACACAAGTAGAGAGTAGCACTATTCCAGAGATCCCAAAAAGAATAAGAAGAGTCAATGAAAAGATCTTAGAACACCCTGAAAATGGGCAGAAGTTGACTAAGGGAAGAGAAAATAGGGGAGCTGTATGAGAATGTCTTGTTCAGGCACTAAGGAAGGGAAAGAATCAGAAAAGTTCTATGGCATTACCAATGTTAGAGTTCGATTCTTTTACCAAGGAAAGGATCTGGATTTGAACTGGGAGATTGCTAAACTTGTGGTAAGTACACTGAACATTTCCTAAGGTTGGCTCTATATCATGTGGATTCAAGAAGTGTTAATCAATGTGGCGTTTTGAAGAAGTACTCGAAAGTTCCTGTTTTCAAACTTCTACTTCATTCTAAGTTTCTGTTTTGCTTGAGGGCAAGCAAAGGCTAAGTCTGGGGGAGTTGATATATCATGGTTTTTACCCATTTTTAGACCATGATATAAGTGTTTTTATAGAGTCTTTTGGCTATTTTCGAGTCTATATAGAGTCTTTGCAGGTTCAGGTACAATTGAAGATAAATTGGAGATTTGGATGCATTTTGGAGCTTAATGGAATGAAGTCACGAAGTGATGAAGTCAAGACTGGAATTACACGCAAGGTGTCGATCGACACCATGTAGTGTCGATCGACACCAGGTTTTCCAATTTCCAGAATCGAGAAGTTTCCAGTTTTTGAAGAAAAGGAAATCTCCAAGACTTTTCCTAATCTTAAAAGGAATTGAAGACTCGTACCTAGGCCTATAAATATAGTTTTTCAGCCATTGTTTAGGCAGAATCTCATACTTTAAGAATCATAGAAGTTTAGGTTTTTGGAGAGAAGAATTTGTCTCCTTAGAGCAAATTTGGAACTCCCTTTATTTATTCTATTGATTTCTTTTATGCTTTCTATTCAAGTTATGATTTCTGTTTCATTGATCATGTCTGAGTAGTTTGCTTGTTAGGTTTAGGGTTTTTCAAAGGTGATTGATGAATTGTTAGGTCGAATTAAATTGTTAGGATGAAATCATTAGAGTTCTTCATCTGGATTTGTGTTTAATGCTTATTCTAGCTTCATGACCTAGAATCTGATCTTAGGTTAATTAATAGATGCGAGAGTGTTATTGATTGCCTGAACTAGTGTTAGATGAGCAAAATACCTATTCTCAAAGAGATTTGGTTTAGGGATTTTGTGAACAATCGAACCTGAACTTTAATGCTTGTTTGAATTGTTAGAATTTGCAAAGAGATTTGGAATTCTAGGGTTTAGACATAGAAAGTCTTCGCAGCGAGAGTTGGTTGATTTTATTGTTGTGTTTCGAGTTCAAGAACGGATCTTCATTATTCATAACATTCTGTCTAGACCTGAAATTTAGATCACCTGAGAATTTCTCTGAACCTAGCGTTTTGTCTCCTGAATTTACAAAGTCTTTTGAATTGCTTTATGTCTTTTAATTTAATTTTTTTACCCAGCATAATCTGAATTTAGAAACCTTAGAGTAGCATCTACTTCCCTTGGGTTTTCGATACCCCTTATACTACGATTGCATTTGCTGTGCACTTGCAGTAGTTTTATTAGGGTAAAACCTGAGCCCTATCAAGTTTTTGGCGCCGTTGCCGGGGAAGGAGATTAGTTGCCTATAGATTTCTAGTATTAGGATTTTGTCTAGGTTTTTATTTTGTTTTTGTTACTGATTTAGTTTCTCATCTTTGGTTTCAGGTGCATGCCTAGTACCAGAAGCAACAAGGAAGAGGAACTAGTCCCATTGAACCAGGAGCTCGGTCATCTCGAACGCACAAACCGAGCATCTGCTCGAGCGTCGATCGACACAGAGAGCATCGATCGACACCATACCTTAGTGTCGACCGACACCGCTTGTATCGATCGACACCATACCTTAGTGTCGACCGACACAGCTTGTATCGATCGACACCAAACGCAGACCGAGATGGCAGAACAACTGATCCTAATGCGCAACGAGGCAGGCGACCTTGTTGACCTACAAGGCAATAGAAGGAACGCCCAAGGCCAGAGAATCGATGAGGCTGGCGCCATCATCGTCGAAGCTGCAGAAGCTGGACGTGGAAGAACATTAGGCGAGTACAACCGCCCAGACCAGTTCTATGCTAATAGAGCTACGATCCGTCCTCCTGCATTCCAAAGGAATGACTTCGAGCTGAAGCCTGCCTACTTACAGCTCGTAGCTCAGCATCCTTTCCATAGACTTCCTAATGAGCATCCGATGGATCAATTTAAGAGATTTGAGGACCTCGCATCAAGCATCAAGGCTAATGCAGTGTCCTATGATTATCTTTTCTGCAAGCTGTTCCCTCACTCGCTTGCTAGAGCAACTTCTGGAAGGACAACAGAAGATGACAGTGGACTTCAATGGGAAGATTGATGCCTTGTACACGGTTCTGAATGGAAAAATTGAGTCTCTAGGTACTCAAGTCAGGCAATTGGATGTTCAAGTTGCTCAAACTGCTGGAGCTTTGAAGAGGCAAGAAGGATTTCTTCCTGGGAAGATTGATACAAATCCCAGACGCCATGTGAATGCCATCACAACAAGGAGCAGAAGCAATCTGGAACCAGAGGAGAACAAGAATCTAAGTGTTGAAGATGTTGTGGAGTTGGAGGAAATCGAAGAAGATGCTCCAGACGCACCTGCAGATCCAGTGTCGATCGACACAAAAGAGTGTCGATCGACACCCGAAGAACATCGCGAAGTCGAGAGCTCGAGCCCGTGTGTCGATCGACACAAGGCTGGTGTCGATCGACACTATGCCCATACTGCACCAAATCGACCTGAAGCTTCGACAACTGAAGAGGAAAGGGTGTACAAGCCAAAAATACCCTACCCCCTGCCTCCCAGAAGATCTAAACAGGAGAGAGAAGAAGCTAGATGCAAAGAGATGATGAGTAACCTGATGGTTGAGCTACCCCTAGTTGATGCAGTCCAACTTTCACCTGCATTAAGAAGATATGTCAAGAGAATGGTTGCAAACGGTGTGAGTCCTGAAGAAGGAGCATTGCTTACCAGAGATATGAATGCAACTCTCTTGAACATAGTTCTAAGAAAAAAGAAGAAGAAGTGGGTTTCTGAACAAGTTAATGCTGTGATGCAGAGGAGGATTCCAGAGAAGTTACCTGATCCAGGAAACTTTGTGTTAGATTGCTCAATCTCAACAGGAAGGTTTCCTCGTTCTCTCTGCGATTTAGATTCAAGTATCAACTTGATACCATACTCAGTTGCTGTGAGACTTGGAATGACTGATTTCAAGCCAAGCAGAATCTCTCTAATCCTAGATGATCGATCAAAGAGATACCCAGAAGGTGTCTTAGAAGATGTTCACCTGAAGATTGAAGGCTGCATAATTCCCACGGACTTTGTGGTTTTGAAGTACGATGAAGAGCCTGCAGATCCTCTTATTTTAGGAAAATCATTCTTGGCTTCAGCTGGTGCCATCATTGATGTGAGAAGAGGAAAAATGGAGCTTGATTTAGGTGAAGTTGTGATGAACTTTGACATGGACAAATTAAGAGGACCATCCACCATTGATGGTCAAGCTTTTTCAGTAGAGATGTCCATAGATGAAGGTCCAATCATGGAAAGTTCGGATGACA
>JAHZTW010000001.1:377314605-377327947 GCA_020283515.1 Alliaria petiolata
TGTCTCCTCACAAGGAACAATATTAGTGATGCTCTTGAACACGTCTCCTCACAAGGAACACAAGTAGAGAGTAGCACTATTCCAGAGATCCCAAAAAGAATAAGAAGAGTCAATTAAAAGATCTTAGAACACCCCGAAAATGGGCAGAAGTTGACTAAGGGAAGAGAAAATAGGGGAGCTGTATGAGAATGTCTTGTTTTGGTACTAAGGAAGGGAAAAGAATCAGAAAAGTTCTATGGCATTACCAATGTTAGTGTTCGAATCTTTTACCAAGGAAAGGATTTGGATTCAAACTGGGAGATTGCTAAGCTTGTGGTAAGTACATTGAACTTTCTTAAGGTTGGCTCTATATCATGTGGATTCAAGAAGTGTTAATCAATGTGGCGTTCTGAAGAGATACTCGAAAGTTTCTGTTTTCAAACTTCTACTTCATTCCAGGTTTCTGTTTTGCTTGAGGGCAAGCAAAGGCTAAGTCTGGGGGAGTTGATATATCATGGTTTTTACCCGTTTTTGGACCATGATATAAGTGTTTTTATAGAGTCTTTATACTATTTTCGAGTCTTTATACTCCTTTATTTATTTTATTGATTTCTTTTATGCTTTTTATTCAAATTATGATTTTTGTTCCATTAATCATGTCCGAGTAGTTTGCTTGTTAGGTTTAGAGTTTTTCAAAGGTGATTAATGAATTGTTAGGTCGAATTAAATTGTTAGGATGAAATCATTAGAGTTCTTCATCTGGATTTGTGTTTAATGCTTATTCTAGCTTCATAACCTAGAATCTGATCTTAGGTTAATTAATAGATGCGAGAGTGTTATTGATTGCCTGAACTAGTGTTAGATGAGCAAAATACCTATTCTCAAAGAGATTTGGTTTAGCGATTTTGTGAACAATCGAACCTGAACTTTAATGCTTGTTTGAATTGTTAGAATTTGCAAAGAGATTTGGAATTCTAGGGTTTAGACATAGAAAGTCTTCGCAGCGAGAGTTGGTTGATTTTATTGTTGTGTTTCGAGTTAAAGAACGGATCTTCATTATTCATAACATTCTGTCTAGACCTGAAATTTAGATCACCTGAGAATTTCTCTGAACCTAGCGTTTTGTCTCATGAATTTACAAAGTCTTTTGAATTGCTTTCTGTCTTTTAATTTAATCTTTTTACCCAGCATAATCTGAATTTAGAAACCTTAAAGTAGCATCTACTTCCCTTGGGATTTCGATACCCCTTATACTACGATTGCATTTGCTGTGCACTTGCAGTAGTTTTATCAGGGTAAAACCTGAGCCCTATCAGTAGCGAAGGGTAGGATGGCGAATGTCTGTCTGAGTGGAGGTCTTAGAGTCATACCCCCCATTCCCGAAGTGAGACCATAAATCCTGGTCATCTGGAAGCTGCTGCTGAAGAGAGTCTCCCGTGGCATGCTCATCTGCGAACCCATAGATCCCGCAAAGGTCTGGAAGTGAAATGCGGTAGCGGATCCCGCATATTAGGAAGGTCAGTGTCCCTTCCAAAGTATTGCGAACGATCTCGTTCCTGTAGTAGACGCATGGTGTGGCAATGAACTGGCGGACTAGATCGGGATACAAATCGTACTGCCGCGTCGCAATAGTTCCCATTCCAATTATGTCCATCAGATGCAAGATGTCATCGTTGATGCCTAGCTCCCTCATCGTCTTCTCACACGCAAAACTAGTCGGAGCGATTTCTACTCTCAGCCATGCATTGTAGAACAAGGTGTGATACTCATCCTAAGCCTCGTCGATGCCTCGAAGAGTACACAGGTCCTTTGCAACCTCTTTAGCCGGTGAGTCTTCCCAACTCCGTGTAATCCGAATCCTTGCCTTTTCAGGTTAGGCCAAGGAGAAAGACACGAGATTTGTTCATCATTAGCAGTCCCCGAAGCTGAGGCGTCACCATCTCTTGTTCTCTTAGGCATCTGCAAGAGAAAGATAGCAAAATCTAATCCAAAATCCAACAAATGAAACACAAGTCGTCAATACTGGTCGGGTGTTGATCGACACCATGCGTGGAATTCGAACACGAACCCGAAAGCATGATTTCAACTTCAATTCAACATCAATTAACAATCCTAACAATCCCCAAATCATGAATAGCCCAAGTCTAAACCATCAACCCCAAAGAAAAATCCAAATTCGCAACATGCATCATCAATTTCCAAAAATTTCAAAAATTTCAAATTATGCAAATTAGAGGATGAAAAACAGTTGGGGAATGATCTAAACTATGTTATACAACCTAAACAAGCATCATTCAATAAAGAAATCAGGCTAAATAGGTTGAATTCGAAAATTTTCACCTTAGGGTCGAAAATAAAATTGGGAGATTTGAAGGACATACCTTGGTAGATCAAACAAATGGATAATGGATATTGAAAGAGGGTGGAAATCTGCACGGATTAGAGCTTTGAATCACCAATTTGGTAAAAAATTGAGAAAGTTGGGATTTGCGGGAAAATCTCTTAAAGTGCGGTTTTTGAAATATGAAAGAAAAGAAGAACAAGTCGGTGTTTTGAAGACTTACATGCGTCTCTGTGTGGTGTCGATCGACACTGAACATGACCGAGCCCTCTTTTTTTTTTTTTTTATATAAAAGCCAAAATAATTAGTAAAACCAAAAGCCAAAATGAAAAATAAACTACCTCCCACTAAGCGCTCGTTTAACGTCAATAGCTTGACTGTTCATGTGATTAGGCAGAGGGTGCATCATCCAGAGACACGATGTGTCCTTATGGAATTTCTGCTTGAGCCCAATAGTGTTTTTTCACCCCTTGACCATTCACAGTGAATTCCTATCCTTTTGAGTTTGTCAAGACAATTGCTTCATAAGGTCTGACTTCTTTGATGGTGAAAGAACCTGACCATCGTGAACGAAATTTACCAGGAAACAATTGCAAACGAGAGTTGTATAGAAGTACCTGGTCATTTGGATCGAATTGTATGGAGACAATTTTCTTGTCATGATATGCCTTAGTCCTTTCTTTGTAGAGCTTTGAGTTCTCAAAGGCGTGATGGCGAAGTTCGTCGTGCTCATTGAGTTGCATTAGGCGCCTTTCTGCAGCTGGCTTCAAGTCAAAGTTCATCTTCTTGATAGCCCAATGTGCCTTGTATTTCAATTCGACTGGAAGATGGCAAGCCTTGCCATAGAGCAGCTCAAATGGTGTAGTCCCAAGTGGCGTTTTGTAGGCAGTCCTGTAAGCCCAAAGTGCATCGTCTAACTTCGCAGCCCAATCCTTCCTTGTTTTGCCTACTGTCTTCTCCAGAATTTGCTTGATTTGTCTGTTGGAGACTTCAACTTGTCCACTCGTTTGGGGATGATAAGGAGTAGCCACGTGATGTTGAACTCCATGCTTCTTCAGTAACTTGTTGAAGACTTTGTTAATAAAGTGAGAACCACCGTCACTTATAACAATCTGAGGCACTCCGAATCTTGGAAAGATGATGGTGCGAAACCACTTAAGAACCACATCAGCATCATTGGTCTTAGAAGCAATTGATTCCACCCACTTAGAGACGTAGTCCACAGCTACCAAGATGTACTTATTTCCAAAAGATGTAGGAAAGGGGCCCATGAAGTCAATACCCCAACAATCAAAGATCTCCACTTCAAGGATGAAGGTCTGTGGCATTTCGTGTCTCTTGCTGATCTTCCCTCTCCTTTGACAAACATCACATTGCGTGATGAACAGCTGCGCATCCTTGAACATAGTAGGCCACCAAAAGCCTGCTTGAAGAACCTTGGACACTGTCTTGAAAGTAGCAAAGTGTCCAGCATACTCAGAACCATGACAATGGAACAGTACATCACGAACCTAGCTCTCGGCAATGCATCTTCTGTAAACATTGTCTGAACAATGCTTGTACAAGTGCGGTTCATCCCAATAATATCTTCTATGTTCCCTCATGAACTTCTTCTTCTCATAGTCCTTGAGATGTGTAGGCTCAATGTCAGCAGCAAGGAAGTTCACAATGTCAGCATACCATGGTCGATTCGCATCAGTAATGGCAAAGATTGGTTGTCGAAACACTTCGTCCAAGATCCTGCAAACTGTCCCTGGTGTCGATCGACACAGATGGTGTCGATCGACACTCGTGAAGTTGGCAAACTTCGAAATGTTGAATCGCGACTTTCTCTCAATAATTCGGACGGGGTGTCGATCGACACTCCCCTAGTGTCGATCGACACTGTGCGTATATGCTCTGAAATCATGCTTTGAAAACGACTCTCAACAAAGTAGACATTCTCTTCAGGCAGAAAATCATCAATTGGCACGTCATCTTCAATCCTAATCCTTGAGAGGTGGTCAGCAACTCAATTTTCAACTCCTTTCTTGTCTTTGACTTCTATGTCAAACTCTTGAAGAAGCAGAATCCATCTCAACAACATTGGCTTTGCATCCTTCTTCTGCATCAAGTACTTCAAAGCAGAATGATCAGTGTGGACAATCACCTTTGAGCCAACAAGGTACTGTCGAAATTTCTCAAAGGCAAAAACCACAACTAGCAATTCCTTCTCCGTTGTTGCATAATTCTTCTGCGCATCATCCAATGTTCTGCTGGCATAATAAATGGCATGAAGCTTCTTGTCATTCTTCTGTCCCAAATTCGCGCCTACTGCGAAGTCACTGGCGTCACACATCACCTCGAAAGTCAAATCCCAGTCCGGAGGTTGCACAATTGGAGCACTCACCAAGGCTTGCTTGATCTGTTCAAAGGCTGAATGGCATTAAGTAGTGAACTCGAACTTCACGTCTTTGCACAGAAGAGCGGTGAGTGGTCTTGCAATCTTGCTGAAGTCCTTGATGAATCTTCTGTAGAACCCTGCATGATCCTGAAAACTCCTCACTGATTTCACAGAATCAGGTGCTTGCAAAGTTGTCATCACTTCTATCTTTGCACGATCCACTACAATCCCTTCTTCTGAAACCTTGTGTCCAAGTACAATCCCATATGTGACCATAAAATGACACTTTTCCCAGTTCAGGATCAAGTGTTTCTCTTCACATCGCTGCAACACCGCGCACAAGTTGTCCAGGCAGTCTTTGAAAGATGACCCATAAACAGAGAAGTCATCCATAAAGACCTCCATAAACCTCTCAATCATATATGTGAAGATGGACATCATGCAACGCTGGAAGGTCGCAGGAGCATTACAAAGTCCAAATGGCATTCTGCGATATGCAAATGTACCATAAGGACATGTAAATGTGGTCTTCTCCTGATCATCTGGATTGGAATCTGGAAGAATCCCGAATAGCCATCAAGGAAACAGTAGTAGGGATGATTCGCCAATCTTTCCAGCATCTGGTCGATGAAAGGCAAAGGAAAGTGATCCTTTCTGGTCGCGGCATTCAGCTTCCTGTAGTCTATGCACATCCTGTGTCCAGTCACAGTCCTTGTAGGAATCAGCTCGTTCTTCTCGTTCTTCACCACTGTGACTCCGCCTTTCTTAGGAACCACATGAACTGGGCTGACCCAAACACTGTCTGAAATGAAATAGATGATCCCAGCCTCCAAGAGCTTCATGATCTCCTTCTTGACGACCTCCTTCAGGTTCGTATTCAGCCTCCTTTGATGTTCAATCGATGACTTCGTCTCATCCTCAAGGTGAATCTGATGCATGCACAAGTCTGGTGCGATACCTGAAATGTCATCAAGAGAATACCCAAGAGCTTTGCGAAATTTACGCAGCTTGCTTAGCAATAAAGTGAGCTCTGCATTGTTTAAGGAAGCATTCACAATTACAGGATAAGTTGAATTAGGACCAAGAAATGCGTACCTTAGCCTGGCAGGGAGCTGTTTAAGCTAAACTTTTAGGAGCTTTAGCCTCGCTCCAATCGCTCAATGTCGCGGTCCTTGCAGGGTGTCGATCGACACTAGATGGTGTCGATCGACACAAGTCCTCTTGTGCGACTAGTTGCAGCACTTGCTCACTAGCATCCAACATCTTTGTGTATCCAACAGCAACCTCGTCCAAGTGCTCAATGGCCTTTGTAGAAGTTGTCAAGGCTCGTTCCAAAGGGTCTGTAGGATGGTCCTCTTGGAAAATCTCCTCAGCAAGGTTGGTGAGTGAATCGACATAGAATGTCTGTCCATCAATTGTTGGCCTTTTCATCAGCTTCTCCATGTCGAAATTCATCACCAAATGATACGGGGTTTGTTTTACTTCAAGTTTTACCCCTAAGATAGCTGCAAGTGCACATCAATCACAGTAGTATATTAAGGGATCGAATCCACATAGATTGTTGTTTTGCGAAAGTCCTAAGAATTCTAATTCTTTAAACCAAATGGGAACTTGGGGGATGCGGTGTGTCACGATTTGCAGTAATGATATCAAGCAGCAGAAGAGTATTAAACGGTTGTAAATCAATGAATAAATGGCGTTGGGTTCAGGGACATTCTCCGGGGTTCATGGATTGAATTTGACAAGCAACAAGATGAGTTCTAAATGATTTAATAGGTTAGGTTCTTAAGCTGAAACGGTCGACTATGACTACCCCGCCTTCACGGATCTAGCCACCTACGTTTGTCTTTCACTGTGGGTATGATTTCTCATCCCGCGATGCAAGACAACCGCGCATACAAATCATTCACCAATTTGTAAACACTCACGGTGCGGTCCGTCGATATGCCTAAACATCCTACGGTGCGATCCGCTCGTTAACCTCTAGATCCAGACGATAGACCACATGTTCATGTATCTAGTCATCCTGGAATCAGTTGCTAATTGATCAGAGAAGCAAACATGCAATAAGAACAAGACATCAACGAAGATACCTAAAAGAAACTCTATCTCTATCAACCTAGCAAAATCAATCCATGATTAAACACCTTCGAAAATCCCCTTAAAAAACCAAATAGATGACTACTAGTTCATGGGAACGGGAGACATCTTTAAGATATGAAAGGTGCGAATTGTATTAATAAAAAAAAAAAAGTGAGAAAACTTCTCCAAGCGAAATCGATTGAAGGGAGGTTTTCTTAAAGTATTAAAAAGCAAAAGAACTAAGAACAAAAGATGAAAGGGAAAAGAAGGAAGAGTAGGCGGCTGCAGAAGAATTCTCTCTCGAGGTCTTCAACTCCGGGGCTGTCGAACTCTCTCTCTTTCTCTCTCTGTGCGGCGCAGATGTGTTTCTGAAAAGGCTCTCTGTGTCGTCTCCCCCTCTTCTGAAACCCTAAGGTTCCTTTATATAGGCCCCCGGTCTTCAGAAAGTGGGCTTCACGTTTTAACCTCGGAAAATATCGGATAAGTGCAAACGGGCTCGGGATGGGCCGGAGTGGTGTGGCCGCACGAGCGACCAGGCGTGGCGCGGCCACTGGTCTTCTGAGGAGCTGTGGCGCGGCCATCCTTCTTCTGGGAATGTGTCTGACGGGCCTTCTTGCTTCCTTCGTAACTTGAGATCCAACCGTGGGATTGAACTCAGATCACCTTAGCATAAAAGACGGCTGGAAGGGCTATCTTGTCTCCAAATATGAGCTTGATCTCGTGGTGGGAAGGTCGTCATCTGATGCTGAACTTATGGCTCCGAGCACATGTCCTTGAAGTTCCCGTTTTGCTCCAAAATGTGTCCTTTTTGTCCAATTTTCCTGAAATGACTTTTAAAACTAGGAAACGTGGAAATCACTTTAAAACCGTTGAAAACCGGGTTAAAACACTTATAAATGATCTTGAAATAATAGGTTTTAGGAGTAAAATATGAGTGTTATCAACTCCCCCAGACTTAAACCTTTGTTTGTCCTCAAACAAAACGCAGACAAAGCCTGGAAAAGAGGTTTGAAAATATAGGGACTAACAAAAACTCAGCGACCGTCCTTCTAAACCATAAGTCATCGAACAAGTCTATCCAAGCTCAGCCTAGAAAATTCTCACTATAGTTCCTTCAACACTAGTCCCTTGCGAAACTTTCACTATCTAAACTTCAAGTTTCGGTCAACTAGCTCTCTAAGTAGTATTAAGTTTGGCGTGATCCTTGTTAAGGGATATAAAGCTAGATTCAACGAGGTTAGGTATATAAAGGCCTTTATTGGTGAGGTTTAGAGTGTTTCAGGTTACCGTATAAATCTCTGGAAGGTGCGAGATATTGTGCAAAACAGCAAGAGAAGGTGGAACTATTGAGATCCACGATTTCCAATCACTCTCCGCACGTGCACATTCGCGAGTTCTCCTTGATACAGCCATCCCCCCAGACTTAATTTCTTGTTTCTGGTTCGGATTGGATGGCGTTTAAAACTTCTCACCATATCGCCCAGGCTCTGCCTCTATGCATGTCACGATTCTCTGAAGGCTCTTAGGCATTTTCTTCCAGTTTCTTCTCTTTCATTTTTTTTTTGTAACTCTCTTTTTTATGAGTTATTTATATATATATATATATATATTTTATCAAACGGGAAGTGCCTTGTTGTAAGAGTCTTAAGGATCGCAAGAATATTACCATTCTTTCGAGTTTTCCGAGGCATGAGTCGTCCTTCTTTTGAGGCTAACACTTCCGTTCCTTAACCATTCGATCCTTCGTCTTGAGTGACTAGAAATCGTGTCGTTCCTCCCTCTCAGGCGTTTTTGCACATATCTGCATATGGTGAAAACAAGAGAGTTGCATAAGGTATGAAAAGATGGTAAGGGTTTCGGGTATGGTACCAACTATTGATGAGTTGGCCGTTCGGGGACAACAAGGGAGTGTGTAAAAATGGAAGAAGATGTCCCAAACGTTCTGGCTTTTTCGTTGAATGTTTACATCTGTTGACAAGGAAATTAATAGTTAGTTAAAAGTCCAATAAAAAATAGAGCTAGTATATTCCTTCCCCTTAAGTCTCTATAGATCGACATTCTCCAGGATTTCGCATCTCTGGCTTTCTAGCTACTGCCTAGTATAGTACTAAAGCTTGAGAGATCTGTCACTAGAAATAGCGTAGAAGCACACTGGTCGAATATCATCCTTGGTTTTGCGTCATAATTCCTAAAACCGTATTATATATATCGAAATACATCATTCTTAGTTCTTAAAGGAAAAAGACTCAAGTAAAAACCAAAACAAAAGCAAAGTCATTAGTACGAACTCCCCCCAGACTTAAATCACACTGTCCCCAGTGTGAAATAGTGGTGGCAGGTCTGGAATGACTGCAATACATGAAAGATAAAGCATGAATGAAAATAAAGGATAGGGGTGGAATAGATGGAACCAGGCTCGTAATCAGGAAGAGTGTTGGCCGAGACGCGAAGTCTTCAAGGCATCTGAACTCAGGGTCTAAAGGTCGCGATCTATGTGTACTCTCTCTCGAAGCTGTCGCGCCATCTTCTCAAGCATCTCGTTATGGCGTGCTAGTTGCTCCTGAAGTGCGGTGATCGCGGGATCAGTCGAGGTGGACGGTGCAGCAGATCGTGAGGTACTGCGCATGGAGGAGGATGAGGTGTGGTGAGTCCTCTGACGGATCGCTTCCCTCCTAGCCTTAGCGGCTACATACTCTCCAATGGTAAGCGGTAGACGTGAGAACTCGGTACGGAACTCATCAGGGTTCGGGATCCACTGTGGTGAACCTTCTGAAAGGCGCGGGACTGAAAGAGACGGTAAGTAGACCGTGCGGTTGTCTCTCTTTCCCAATCGGTAGCGGTATCCGAACCTGTCCGGATCCATGGATGCGCCTGTCAAGTTCTTGTCCGTCTGAAACTGGGACAAGTCAAACCAAGCCTCATCTAAGGGTGTCTCAATGCTGGTGTCTACTCCTGCGGCCTCTATGATCGCTGTAATGATGCCTCCGTAAGTCGTGAAGACAGTCTCGCATCGAGGTGCGGTGACGTCGTGCTTCACTCGCACGAGTCTCTCTGCTAGGATGCATCCCAAACATGCTGAAAGTGGCTCGTCTCTAAAGGCGGACTGAAGTAGGACGAGCTCTGGAATGAGAATGCATGATTGGTTGCTGCGAGAGTATAGTCGGTGTGCTATGAGGCGGTGCATGAAACGCACGGCTGGATGTGAAAGAAAGACGAAAAGATGACTTACCTTGTCGTAAATGCCTCGGCCCATGAGTTCCCAAATATCTGCACTCCATTCTTCTTCAATGGTTGTCTCGCTCCTCAAGTCAAAACCAAATATCTCGCAAACTCTAGGGATGCTCAGCTCATAATCCTGAGAGCCAATGGTGAAATAGATAATACCGTCTCTCAGATGCGATTTTCTCCCTCTCTTGTATGACAGCTGAACCGAAGCTAGGAACTCTTGGGTGAGTCCCTTGTAGGTGGGTCGATCAATTTCCATGAAGGTCCTGAGCCTTAGCTTATCCATGTACCACGTGACATCCTTGGTGATGCCCAACGCATCTAAAGCGGAGTAGTCGATCCTCAGGGTTGTTCTTTATATCCATCTTCTTCATCTCCTTCAAATAATCAATGTTCGGGTCCATTGGTGCTCCAAAATTTCGGACCTTGCGCTTAGGAGTAGAAGAGTTCAGCTCTCTTGTTGGCTCTTGAGGTGGAGGATCGTCGCGGCTTGTGCGTGCTATCAATGAACCGCGTAACCTTCTTCTTTTTTCCTCCAGGTAGCTCCCTAGAGTGGTGTCTAGGCTCAGGTTTCTAGTGCTGTCACGTGTTCTTGCTGTTGCGAAGAACTCCTTGAAGAGCTTAGTTTCTCTCTATACTTCGAACGTATCTCGAAGTTTCGGTCGGAACTCATTGTACCTTGCAAAATAAAAACAAAAACTCGACCAAGCATGTGAATTTGATGTGTCTCAAGGATTCTCAAGTACAATGATATGCAATACATATACCAAGACTTAGGCTAATCGAGTAATTGCATAAATTTTAAGATCAATTTGGTACTCACACCTTATTTTCGGATTTTTGGGATTCTAAACCAAAAATTTTATAATAAATCGATTTTGTCAACTTATTATCATCAAACTTTGATTTCTAAGTAGTACCTAGGATGAATAAAGTCCAAACTAAGTAATTCTTCCAATAATAACACCAAAAATCGGTTCTTAGAGCATGCCAAAAATAATTTATTTCAAAGACTTCAACTTTAGATATATGGTTGCAAAAATCGAAATCTAGGCAACCTAAATCATCAATCCAAGGTTCTCTACCATTATCCAAGCATCCTAGACAATTTTCTAGTCAAGCATGAGAGATCTCAAAATTGAGTTCTTTAGAGATTTGTAGAGTTAGAGACCATACCTTGTAGATGAGGATGAATGAGCTTTAAAAAGTGAATGCTCTTCGAAAATAGATGAGTTTAGGCCAAAGAATTTTTGAAAACGGTTTGGATTTGAAAAATTTAGATTCTCCAAAAAATCTCCAAGTCTCTTGGGAGAGAAGAAGAAAAGAGAGTTTGATCCTAAAATTTCTCTTTTGCTTTTAAAAAGGTGTTTTCATCACCAAAAACCTTTTATTTTCAAAACTTTTAAAATGAGAGAACTTACCTTGCGTGTTGGCCACAAATCGATTAAATCCGTCATTTTATATTAACGGGAATAACTTTTCGGTGCGGGATTGTACCAAAACGCGGGAAGCTCGGTCCGGGAGGAAAACGTGAGTTTTCCGGGCTGCTGGCTCAGACGACCGCTGGCCGCGCCACGGCCTGTCGCGGCCGCGGCCAGACCGCTCCTCTCCGCGCGGTCGTGGTCCGTCGCGCGGCCACGGCCCTTCTCGCCGCGCGACGGGCCATGCTCGTGCGGTCAGCCTCCTTCTGAGGCTCCCCTTCATATTTTTGGGTTTTTCTTGGCTTTTCTCTTTTTTATATATATATATATATTTTTTTTATTCCTAAGTACAGAAAACTTGCAAAAACTAGATGTCAGAAATGAAAGAAAGAAAAGAAATCAAAAACACGTACCGGATGGGTTGCCTCCCACCAAGCGCTTTTGTTTAAGTCGTTTAGCTCGACTCTGTTCGAACCTTAGGCAGTTTGGGAAAGTGCTTCGGGAGTTGTATCTCCTGAAGCTTCTCCTTGCTTCCGTATCAGCAGCGTCCCTCCGTTTCCGTTCCTTAAAATTTTAGCTTCTAAGATTACCCGCTTTGTCTTCTCAACTGACTTCGAAACTTCCTCTTCACCCAGCTCTTCTAGCTCGGGAGGAATCAGAATTTCGATTCGGGAGAAGGGTCTCGAGTTGAGCTGCCCTGCCCTTAATATCATCCCCTTTTTCTCCTTCTTAGTCGCGTGGCTCTTCGTCTCCGGAGGCGGAGTGCTCAGCTCCTTTGGGTAGTATCTCTTCTGGCTTATATGTTGGAAGACTACGAAGGTGCTTACATGGTTGATCCTTGCTCCTACCGTGGCCAAGAAGGGTCTTCCAAGTATTAGTGGTTTGTCTTTGTCTTCCCCCATGTCGAGCACATGGAAGTCAGTAGGTACTATCTTATACCCGACAAGAAGCTGAACGTTGTAGATTACGCCATTCGATTTCTTCCTAGACGAGTCTCCGAACACTAGCTGCGTAGGTGAGGGGAAATAGGTCGTGACCCCTAACCTTTCAGCGATTGCCATTGGCATGACATTGACATTGGCTCATGTGTCGCATAGACAATCCTTGAGGTTGATTCCCGTGATCGAGCATGAGAAAGTAAATGCGCCTGGATCTTCTTCTTTCTTCAGTCTGTCGAACCCACGGTTCTCCGGGGTATCGAAAGGTGGACTGGCAGTTCCTTTCTTTATCGTTGGGAAGAGTGGGATGAACCTGCACTTTTCTCTCATGGCTAGTTCTGGCTCCTTAGCCTCGTCGGCGACTGATATATCATGGTTTTTACCCATTTTTGGACCATGATATAAGTCTTTTTATAGAGTCTTTTGGTATTTTTAGAGTCCTATTAGAGTCTTTACAGGTTGGACTACGTTTGGAGCATAATTGGAGATTCTGGAACTTTTTGGAGCATTCTACATGAGCTGAGAAGTGATCAAATCGAAAGAGTAGATTTACGCGCAAGGTGTCGATCGACACCATCTGTGTCGATCGACACTATCTGTGTCGATCGACACCAATGAAGACCGACGCAAAGTTGCGACTTCCATCAGAAAAAGGAAATCACAAAAAGTTTCCATTATTTACAAGTCTGCCCAATTCGTGTTTTAGGTCTATAAATATAGTTTTTCAGCCATTGTTTAGGCTACACAATAATTTTAGGGAGAGATTTTAGAGAGCTTTTGGGGAGATAAATCTTATACTCTGTTCTTGAGAGATTTTGAACCCCTTTTTTTTATATTGATTTCTTTTATGCTTTCTATTCAAATAATGATTTCTGTTTCATTAATCATGTCTGAGTAGTTTGCTTGTTAGGTTTAGGGTTTTTCAAAGGTGATTGATGAATTGTTAGGTCGAATTAAATTGTTAGGATAAAAT
>JAHZTW010000001.1:377333936-377432288 GCA_020283515.1 Alliaria petiolata
GATTTTGTGAACAATCGAACCTGAACTTTAATGCTTGTTTGAATTGTTAGAATTTGCAAAGAGATTTGGAATTCTAGGGTTTAGACATAGAAAGTCTTCGCAGCGAGAGTTGGTTGATTTTATTGTTGTGTTTAGAGTTCAAGAGCGGATCTTCATTATTCCTAACATTCTGTCTAGACCTGAAATTTAGATCACCTGAGAATTTCCCTGAACCTAGCGTTTTGTCTCCTGAATTTTATAAAGTCTTTTAAATCGCTTTCCGTCTATTAAGTTTTATATTCTTACTTAGCATAATTCGAATTTAGAAATTTGCTGTGTGATTATCCCTTCCTTGTGGATTCGATAACCCCTTATACTACGATTGCTTTTGCTGTGCACTTGCAGTAGTTTTATTAGAGTAAAACCTGAGCCCTATCAGCGACTGCTGAGATCGCGTTACAGAATCCTTTCGGGTTATCCTCTACTTTTCCGGGAAAGATCCCTGCTTGCCTCTTGATGGCTTCGGCGGTCTGAGAGACTTGCATATCTAATTTCTTCACGTTTGAAGAAAGGGTTTCGAATTTGCCGTTCAGGTCGTTGTATATGCAATCTACCTTGATGTTGAGATCCTTGACCGATTTTTGTTGAGATAACAGCAGCTGTTGCATCAGTACTTCGAGTTTGTCTTCTCGAGACGGGTAGGGTACGTTCGGTGCAGCTTGCGGCGTTCCTTGCTGATTGTTGTAGGGCGTGAGCTGAGAGTTGTAGGGTTGCTTCGCCTGGTAGGTTCCGTTGTTTCCGTAGTTCACGTTCTGGAACTTGTTCTGGAAGGGTCTTCCTTGAGGTGGATACACTTGATCTCGCGGGTTCTCCACGTTTGGGTTTCAGTATGACAAGTTGTTATTGTTCCTGAAGTTGTTGTTGAATCCACTGTTGAAGTTTCTGTTTGGGTACGAATTTTGTCCTCCTATGAAGTTAATTTATTCTTCCTGCGTGTAGGACTCGTCTCCATCGTCTCCCGGGCTAGATTCTTCTCTTTCAGCCGCTGTCTCACACGCACTGATATTGCGCTGCTGTCCTTTGAGCAGCTGGCTCATCATATTCTTCAGCTCGGCTATTTGCTTAGAATCAGAGTCTCCAGTTCTTGGATTTCTATCATAATCTGGACAGTTATTGTTGTTGCTTACAGCGAGGTTCTCGATTAGTGCGCGTCCTTGTCGCTCCGTCTTTGTTGTAAAATCTCCATTACTGGCCGTGTCGAGCGAAAGTTGGTATCTAGCTTGCAGTCCGCGGTAGAACGTGTTTAGCAAGCTGGCTCTGGAGAAACCATGGTGAGGACAGTCGCGCTCATAGTCCTTGAATCGCTCCCACGCCTCAAAGAATGATTCGACCGGTCCTTGTTGAAAGTCTTGGATCTTGTTTCTCAGCAGGTTGGATCGGGATTAGTGTAGAAATGATTGAGGAAGGCAGACTTGCATTCCACCCAGTTAGTGATCGATCCTGGTGGTCGAGTCTTCCGCCATCTATGAGCTTTGTCGCTCAAAGAAAATGGGAATAGCTTACACTTTAGATAGTCGGGAGGGATACGGTTCGTCTTTGTGGTGCTGCAGATTTCCTCGAATAACTCGATGTGGTCCATCGGGTGCTCGTTTGATAGTCCGTGAAACTGGTTTTGCTTCACCAAAGAGATGATCTGCGGTTTGATCTCCAACTCGTCCTCATGGGGGACGTTAACTTGAATCGCTGCTCGATTCTGGAAGTGCTGATCAGGGGTATCGTGATCGGCTATGGTGCGGTTTCTAACTCACCTGGGAAGGTTTGCTGGCGGAATAGGTCGGATGGCGTCTTGGTCATCCGGCTGGATGATAGGGTTTGCTTGGTTCGCTCCATTTCCGATGATCGGATTGTGTCCTCCTTGTCGTAGGGCAGGATCGCATTCTTCTCCGTCCGAGTCAGCCTCGGGATTGGGGTTGATAGGGTTTCCATTGTTGTCGAGCTGTGGCTCCCCATCTTGTAACTCGTTAGGTGCTCGACCAGTGTTGCGAAGAACTTCTTCGCGGTTTCGTTGAACTCCAAGAGCGGCCTAGTTCTCGGCCATGCCGATCTGTCTTCTTAACCTTCGGATTTCTTTTTCGTGCCTGTCGATCTCGATGTGGCGGGGTAAGACGTTGGAAGCGTTCCTCCTAGTGGTCATACACCTGAAACATGAGAAGTAGACACAAGAAAATCGTGAGCAATGAACGGAAAAGCTTGAAAATCAACGTGGTCTAAAAGACAAATTAGAAACTGAAAATTCGCAAAAGCAAACAATCCCCGGCAATGGCGCCAAAAACTTGATGCGGGGTTTGTTTTACTTCAAGTTTTACCCCTAAGATAGCTGCAAGTGCACAGCAATCACAGTAGTATATTAAGGGATCGAATCCACAGAGATTGTTGTTTTGCGAAAGTCCTAAGATTTCTAATTCTTTAAACCAAATGGGAACTTGGGGGTGCGGTGTGTCACGATTTGCAGTAATGATATCAAGCAGCAAAAGAGTATCTAACGGTTGTAAATCAATGAATAAATGGCGTTGGGTTCAGGGACATTCTCCGGGGTTCATGGATTGAATTTGACAAGCAACAAGATGAGTTCTAAATGATTTAATAGGTTAGNGTATTAAACGGTTGTAAATCAATGAATAAATGGCGTTGGGTTCAGGGACATTCTCCGGGGTTCATGGATTGAATTTGACAAGCAACAAGATGAGTTCTAAATGATTTAATAGGTTAGGTTCTTAAGCTGAAACGGTCGACTATGAATACCCCGCCTTCACGGATCTAGCCACCTACGTTTGTCTTTCACTGAGGGTATGATTTCTCATCCCGCGATGCAAGACAACCGCGCATACAAATCATTCACCAATTTGTAAACACTCACGGTGCGGTCCATCGATATGCCTAAACATCCTACGGTGCGATCCGCTCGTTAACCTCTAGATCCAGACAATAGACCACATGTTCATGTATCTAGTCATCCTGGAATCAGTTGCTAATTGATCAGAGAAGCAAACATGCAATAAGAACAAGACATCAACGAAGATACCTAAAAGAAACTCTATCTCTATCAACCTAGCGAAATCAATCCATGATTAAACCCCTTCGAAAATCCTCTTAAAACACCAACTAGATGACTACTCGTTCATGGGAACGGGAGACATCTTTAAGGTATGAAAGGTGCGAATTGTATTAATAAAAAGAACAAAGTGAGAAAACTTCTCCAATCGAAATCGATTGAAGGGAGGTTTTCTTAAAGTATTAAAAAGCAAAAGAACTAAGAACAAAAGATGAAAGGGAAAAGAAGGAAGAGTAGGCGGCTGCAAAAGAATTCTCTCTCGAGGTCTTCAACTCCGGGGCCGTCGAACTCTCTCTCTTTTTCTCTCTGTGCGGCGCAGATGTGTTTCTGAAAAGGCTCTCTGTGTCGTCTCCCTCTTCTGAAACCCTAAGGTTCCTTTATATAGGCCCCCGGTCTTCAGAAAGTGGGCTTCACGTTTTAACCTCGGAAAATATCGGATAAGTGCAAACGGGCTCGGGATGGGCCGGAGTGGTGTGGCCGAACGAGCGACCAGGCGTGGCGCGGCCACTGGTCTTCTGAGGATATGTGGCGCGGCCATCCTTCTTCTGGGAATGTGTCTGACGGGCCTTTTTGCTTCCTTCGTAACTTGAGATCCAACCGTGGGATTGAACTCAAATCACCTTAGCATAAAAGACAGCTGGAAGGGCTATCTTGTCTTCAAATATGAGCTTGATCTCGTGGTGGGAAGGTCGTCATCTGATGCTGAACTTATGGCTCCGAGCACATGTCCTTGAAGTTCCCGTTTTGCTCTAAAATGTGTCATTTTTGTCCAATTTTCCTGAAATGACTTTTAAAACTAGGAAACGTGGAAATCAATTTAAAACCGTTGAAAACCGGGTTAAAATACTTATAAATGATCTTGAAATAATAGGTTTTAAGAGTAAAATATGAGTGTTATCACCAAATCACCAATATTCAGCGCGATCCTCCCCTTTCTTACATCAATGATGGCTCCGGCTTTAGCCAAAAATAGTCAACCAAGTATGAGAGGGTCTTTGAGTTCCTCATCATATGCCAATACCACAAAGTTTGTGGGAATTAAACAATCTCCCACTTTGATGGGAACATCTTCCAAGACACTTTCAGGGATTCGTACAGAACGATCAGCAAGTACCAAAGAGATCTTTGTAGCTTTAAAATCTGTCATATCCAGCCTTAGAGCAACTGAAAGAGGCATCAAGTTGACACATGAGCCTAAGTCGCACAGAGATCTCCCAAACTTGTCTGAAAAGATGGTGCAATCAAGAACAAAGCTCCCTGGATCAGAGAGTTTCTCTGGAAGCATGTTCTGTATGACAGCACTGACTTGCTCTGATATCATCATCATTCCTTCTTCCATATCCATGTTATTTGTCATCATCCATTTCAAGTATCTCTTTATCACTGGAATAGTTCTAATGGCATCCATCAAAGGGATTTCAACCACTAATCTATCCATGATAGCGTTGCATCTGGCATCAAGTAGCTCCTTCTTAGACTTCTTTGGTATCAAGGGGAAAGGAATCTTCGGTTTGTAGACCCTTTCTTCAGCAACTTTCGTGGTCTTGGCTTGATCCGGTGTTGTCTGCGAGGAGCGTCAATCGACACCCTCCTGGTGTCGATCGTCACTTGGTTGTGAAGCCGAAGTCTTCGCGTCTGGTTCGTCTGATTTGTCGTTCATCTCCGTGGGTGTCGATCGACACACATTAGTGTCGATCGACATTGGCTCCGCAACATCTTCAACATCTTCAAGCTCCTCGAATACTTCAACACTAAGTCCTCTCTTCTGCAAAGGCTGAAGGTTCTTTCCACTCCTCAATGTGACAGCGTTCACATGGCGTTTGGGATTAGTATCAGTCTTCTCAGGAAGGAATCCTTCTTGCCTGTTAACAATTTCTGCAGTTTGAGCAACTTGAACATCCAGCTTCTTCATGTGAGAGTTCAAGCTCTCAATCTTTCCATTCATGTCCTGATACAGTGAATCAATCTTGCCATTGAAATTCACTGTCAACTTCTGCTGTCCTTCCAAGAGAAAGCCCCACGGCCGCCTCCTAGCATACTTTTCATTGTTTTGTTCTTTATTCTCCAAGAGAGATAGATCTGTTCTTGAACCCTTGTTCTTTCATTAATATGATTCCCTTTTATGCAATTCTCTTCATCTATGATTCTGATTTTCATTTCTATGCTTGAGTAATCACTTTCCTTGGGCGTTCTTTAAGGGGATCTATGGGGAAATTCATTAACTGTTTTTAAAACGATTGTTTAGGCTGAAGATTAGGGTTTTCTTTCTCACCATACTTGTTCTTATTGCATGAGTCTAGCGTAGCTAACTAGATGTCTGATTCTAGGATTTCGAGAACGGCTAACGCCCTGAATCTCGGATCCAAACCATAGTAGGGTAGAGCGCATCATTCCTGGGGCGCTTATACATATTCAGGAAGATGTCTAAATGTTTATTGTCCTGATCTTATTGCGTGTTCGTTTAGGACGCATGATACGACAGTATACTTGTGAAATAGGCATTCACAAATCGATCTTGCTTGTAAGAGTTAGGTCGTTAAAACCAGTGAATCATTTCGAGGAAAATCGCCTAGTCTCGTTTGCTTAACTTTCGTTAGTTTGCTTTCTAGTTAGAACCCCATAGATTTCCCGAGAAGATCCCCAACGTTTTTCCCCCATCCGCTTTTCAATCGAGATTTACGCACTTCCATACTTACTTTTCCTGCACTGCTTGCTGTGATTCCCGTCTGATATAGAGTTGATTGACAACCAGCCCTATATAACCTTGCTTTTCGATTCCTGCATTCAATAGCTACTGAAACCGTGATACAATCCTACAAACCCCCAACTCCCTGCGTCTTTGCTTGCCCTGATTTTCTGTTTTGCTTTTGACCTCCTCCCTGTGGTTCGATACCCTAAGCACTACAACGTACACTGTGCACTTGCAGCTTATGGTCCTACAAATCCAAAGCTAGACGAGTCCCCAAAGAAATCCTCCAATTCTGGACGACTATTTTGACCCCATCATCTACATGGAAGCTTCTCCTTGTCAGCCTAAACTCAACACTTTTTGCCTAGATGATTCATGAAAAATCCATAAAGGCCTCACAATCACACACAAGAGTTGTAAGCTTTAAAGAAGGTATTGACTAAGGACGGGGTTTTCATAACTGTCCCAAAGATGAGGATCAATGATAACACTCATATTTTACTCCTAAAACCTATCATTTCAAGATCTCTTACAAGTGTTTTAACCCGGTTTTCAACGATTTTAAAGTGATTTCCACGTTTCCTAGTCTTAAGAGTCATTTCAGGGAAATTGGACAAAAAGAACACATTTTCGAGCAAAACGGGAACTTCAAGGATAAGTGCTCGAGGCAATAAGTTCAACATCAGACGACGACTTTCCCACCACAAGATCAAGCTCATATTTGGAGACAAGATAGCCCTTTCAGCTGTCTTTCATCCCGAAGTGGTTTAAATTCAATCCCACGGTTGGATCTCAAGTTACGAAGGAAGCAAGGAGGTCTGTCAGGCACATCCTCAGAAGAAGGACGGCCGCGCCATGGACTTTCAGAAGACCAGTAACCGCGCCACGCCTGGTCCCTCGCGTGGCCAGACCATTCCGGCCCGTCCCGAGCCCGTTTGCACTTATTCGATATTTCCCGAGGTTAAAACGCGAAGCCCACTTTCTGAAGACAAGAGGGCCTATATAAAGAGACCTTAAGGCTTCACGAAGGGCGTGACTTCACACAGAGCTTCTCCAGAAACACTTTTCATGCCACCAGAGAGAGAGAGAGAGAGATCAACGGCGCCCGGAGTTGAAGACCTCGAGAGAGATTTCTTCTGCAGCAGCCACCTATCCTTCCTTCTCTTTTCATCCTTTGTTCTTAGTTCTTTGTTTTTCAATATTTTAAGAAGATTTCTTCATTCGGATTTCCTTTGAAGAATTTTCCTCACTCTGTTTCTTATTTAGTACAATTCGCACCTTTCTTATCTCAAGGATGTCTCTCGTTCCCATGAACGAGTAGTCATCTAGTTGGGTTTTTAGGGTGGTTTTCAAAGGGGTTTAATCATGGATCGATTTCGCTAGTTTAATAGAGATAGGTTTCTTTTAGGTATCTTCGTTTATGTCTTGCTCTTATTGCATGTTTGCTTCTCTGATCAATTAGCAACTGATTCCAGTACGATTATATACACGAACGTGTGGTCTATTGTCTGGATCTAGAGGTTAACGAGCGGACCGCATCGTAGGTTATTTAGGCATATCGACGGACCGCACCGCGAGTGTTTACAAATAGGTGAATGATATGTATGCGCAGTTGTCTTGCATCGTGAGATGATAACTCATATCAGCGGGACAAGGCAAACGCATGTGGCTAGATGCGCGAACGCGGGGTAGTCATAGTCGACCGTTTCAGCTTAATAACCTAACCCATTAAATGATTTAGAACCTAGTCTATTGCTTGTTAGATCCGATCCATGAACCCCGAAGAACACCCCTGGACCCAACGCCTTTTACCTATTGATTTACATTCGTTTAATTCTCTTTTGCTGCTTGATATCACCACTGCAAACCGTGACACACGACATCTCCAACTTCCCTTTCGGTTTAAAGAAGTTAGAAATCCTAGGACTTGCGCAAAACAACAATCTATGTAGATTCGATCCCTTAATATACTACTGTGATTGTTGTGCACTTGCAGATATCTTAGGGGTAAAACTTGAAGTAACAAACCCCACCGCATCAATCAACTACTTGGACTAGCAATAGTGGTGAAAGGAAGAAGAAAGTCCAAGTATGTATTTCGGTAGCCGTGAATTCAACTTTTCAAAGCAAAGCATGATAATTCAAGTCAATATTAATGGTTATAAACTTATAATATACTAGATTAGGATCCGCGTATACGCGGGTTTTTACTTATTTATTTTAAATTCCGTATAAATAGATTTTTAAAAAATGAAAAAAAAAAAATTACTCTTAATTATTTTTTCATTTATATTTGTTTCCAATTAAATTTTTTAAATATTTCTAAATTTTGAGAATTTTATATTCTTATGTGAATTTTATTTATTTCTAATGATTTTAGTACTTATATATATATTTATCCTAAGAAATTGACGATTTGAGTATCATATTTTTTTCATTATATTTATTTTTAACCATAATTTACCTTTTTAATTAATAAAAATTATTACATGTGTCAAAATTAGATCAATTGACTCACATGCATCTCAATCATTTTAACTTCGAATGTGATCTCTATATACAGTTTTTATAATTAAATATTACATAACTCATTAAAAAAACATGAAAAAGTAGAAAACAAATTAGATCATTTTTGAATATAAAAAGTGTGAACTGTAGCAAAACAAACGGATGACCAAAATGGTTAAATCTATTCTATCAATGAAAAACATTAAAAACAATTATTTTCCTTTTTCTTATTTTTTTTTTATTTATCTTTTTGATTTTTTGATTTTCCTTTTAGTATTAGTTTCTTAATCTAAATGAAAAATATAAAAGAAACTTACTAATAATTTAATTTGACAACATATATGGGGGTTTTTAATAAAATATTCTAAACCAGTAAAAACAAAATCCGAACACTTGTGAAGAGAAGTAAAATTAAAAAAAATTAAAATTTATTACTATTTACAGATATGATTTTGATATAATAAAATAAATATTTATTTTGTTGTGAAAAAAATACAAATTTTACATTCTCAAACAAAATCTATTTGATAGTTTAAAATTTAATAGATAGATTTTAACACGTATCGCGAATATGTTAATTATCAAATTTGAAACATCAAGCATTATATAATAAGATTATTTTCCTAAATTGTAGGTAATTTTATTTACTTTTGTTTTTATTTTTTTGTTTCAATCGAAAGATATTATTTTTTTTATTTTTTATTTTTTATTTTAATATTATTATTTGATTATATAATTTTTAATCTAAAGTATTATTTACTAATATATTTTATTCATAATGAAAATAACATATTTTTATGCATAATTTTATTATATTATTGTTTAAATTATATCTATTTTTCTTTTTCTTAATTTTCTTATTTACCTTTTTGATTTTTTGGTTTTTCTTTTATTATTAGTAATTGATCATACAATTACCTTAATTTAAATGAAAAACATAAAGAAATTATTTTTCTTTTTCTTAATTTTCTTATTTACCTTTTTTATTTTTTATTTATTTTCTTTTTAGTATTTGTAATCGAAAAAAAAAACTTATTTTCCTTTTCTGAAGTTTCTTAGTTACCTTTTTGATATTATTATTTTCTTTTTAGTATTAGTAATCGAAAAAGAAACTTAAAAAGAAAATTTAATTTTTAGATTTATGTAAGTATTTTGTTAAAATCTAATCGGTTGAATTTTTTTAACATGTGTCCAAATCTTATCAAATGACACGCCACGTATTTTAACACGTGTCCAAATCTTATCAAATGACACGCCACGTATCACGATTATGCTAATTAGCAACTTTGACGCATCCTACTTTATATAATAAGATTTTGCTTTTTCTTAATTTTCTTATTTAGCTTTTTGATTTTTTTGGTTTTCCTTTTATTATTTGTAATTGATCATACAATTACCTTAATTTAAAAACAAAATAAAAGAAACTTATTTTTCTTTTTCTTGATTTTCTTATTTACTTTTTTGATTTTTGATTTATTTTCTTTTTAGTATTTGTAATCGAAAAAGAAACTTATTTTCCTTTTTTTAAGTTTCTTATTTACCTTTTTGATATTTTTAGTTTCTTTTTAGAATTAGTAATCGAAAAATAATTTTTTTTTTAAATTAATTTTTAGATTTATTTAAGTATTATGTTAAAATCTAATTGGTTGAATTTTTTTAACATGTGTTAAAATCTTATCGAATGACTCGCCACATGTCACGATTATATTAGTTAGCAACTTTGACGCATCCTACTTTATATAATAAGATAGGAATGAGATCAATTCACAGCAAGTTTCAACCAAAACATGAACATCAAGATATGAATTTCAAGTGTGGTGCTATCTTAACTTCAAACTCACTCGAATGCATCAAACAATTATGAACGTGAGAAATGGTTTCATCTAAAAAAATCAGTATTTTACAAGGAAAACTTATCATTGCTCCCTATTCAATATGTATGCACACCTATGTGAAATTCATCTAGACTCAATCCTAAACATGTAAATGCAACTACATGATTTGAATTTGTCAAAATTTGAAAATTTTCAAAATTTTGGCCTTTTTCAATGCATAGACATATATACAAATTGATGCATGTAATGACTCAAGAGAAAAGAGAAGAAAACAACCAGAAGCTTGATTAGTACAGTTCCCTCCCCAAAATTAAATTTCACCGTCTCGGTGACAAATATAATCGTGAGAGAAAACAAAAACTAAAAGCTCAACAAACACAAAAATTAACAAAAAGAAGGGAAAAGTATATACAAGAAAAAAAACTTGGTACCATGTAGCATTGAGACGCTGCCCGTTAACCGCAAACTCTCCCCCAAACTTGTTGTTTTCACAACCTTGGTCCAGTCCTATCACCAAAACATCCGAAAACACACAAAACAAGGGCAAAAACGAAATAGATAGAAGTTTATACAAAGGATATCATGGGATTGCCTCCCAAGTGCGCTTGTTTTAGTCTCTAGCTTGACTTTTTGAGGTTCACTTGATGAAGACTTGGATCACCGGGATCATATTCATCGTAGAACCACCCCCTAAACTCTTTCATCCTAATCTCCTCAAAAGGTATCTTCCTTGGATCATCAATGATCGCTTCATTGGAGGGGATTATACCAATATGCTTGTAAAAGGGTTGCACCATTGGATATTCTTCTTTTTCACCCTCTTTGGAGGCTTCTTCAATGTAACTCTCTTGTTTCTCCTTCTTGGGAATGGGTTGCACATGCGTTTCATCCTTGATCGAGAGCTCATTCTTAACAATTGAGCTCTCATTTGCGTTCTCAATGCATTCAACAACCAAACCACTTCCACAAGGACCTTCAAAGATTATTCCAAACGCGCCTACTCTTTCCTCGTTGTTCTTGGTTGAGTCACTCATGAGTGCCACGGGGTCAACTTGTTCCTCATATCTTATCATAAGACCTTCTTCAACCGTGCATCCAAAAAGAAATTCAGATTCTTTTACATCCATTTCGGCACCTTGTAGGAATTCTTCAATGATTCGATCATTTTCCTCAAAATATTCCCCAATATCGTTGGGAAATATCTCTCCTGGCTCGGTTTCACGAGGAGGAATGCATTCTCCTTCTTTTTCCTCGTTCCATTTGGTGAGTTCGATGTTGATGGGCTCCACATGTGCTGTCGCGGCAACCCTTGAACCCGGAGTATGAACACATATCTCGTTATACCTCTTTTGTCTTTCCGAAAGAAACTTCAGCATGATGCAAATATCTTCTTCATGAGAGGTTGGGGGGAATATGTTGCTCCATTGTTACATTCCATGTCCCAAGATTGGTGCCTCTCATCATATCCACATCGGTTCTCTTGGGCGAGACTTTCATTGTTCTTCCCTTGTTCTTCCAAAACCAACTCCAGCAAGTTGCGATTCTCTTCTTCATTAGAGATTGGGGAAGAATAGGTTGCTTCATGGTTATACTCCATGTCCCAAGATTGGTGTCTCTCACCATATCCATATTGATTCCCTTGAGCAAAGTTTCCATCCGAAAATCCTCCTTGATAAGTGGATGAACTTTCAAAACAGTGGTGGCTTGTGAGGGTCCAAGCCATCGATCTCTCTTGATTTTCTAATAAAGCCTTCAACATGAAAGCTATATAAGAATCCATGCTTTCTCCCTTGTGATTGTGCCTTGCAAAAAGAACAAACACTTGAAAGAAAGTTAGTAACCAAACAAATAAAGACAAAAAGAATGCTTTGTCTCAAGAAAATTTGAAATCCTAATGTTAAATCTACTTAGTTCCCCGGAAACGGTGTTAAAAACTTGATGCACGATATTTTAACTTCCCTAGCGAGAGAAGCTACAATATGCGCTTAAGCTTTACAATTTATAAAGCCTCAAATATTCCTCAAGTGAAAGGACTGCACCGAGTAGTACTTAAGAATCGATCCCATAGGGAACTAGAGATCTAAGACACTAGGAATGCACAAAATTCTCTAAGCTAAACAAATAGAAAAGATTTGATTTTAAACTAACAACGTAAGTGAAAGAAAAACTATCGAACTAAGAACCATCCTAGAACATGAAATTGTCACTTGGGAGATGAGCTAGCAATCAAACAATGATGCTAAAGAGTGATTAAGAACCATCCTAGAACATGAAATTCACAACTATGACTAATCCACTTCCGTGGCACTAATCACTTCACTAATTACCTAATTAACATCAACTCCCGTTGGCAATTAAAGTAATCAATGAGCATTAAGAAACAATTTTAATTAGTTCACTAAACACCTTAAACATCAACTTCCGTTGGCTAGGATATGTAAAGCTCATAAAATTTTGATTCAAGCATTTTCACAAACACCTTCCGGGCAGGAAATGCCTACGTTCTAGATTTTGAGGGATCAAGTCAAAGCTAGCATTAAAAACAAACTAAATGAAAGATCTAACAAGATACAATCTCAATCATCATCATCTAACCATCAAATCCCCCTAATCCACCTTTAGCGTAAAGACCCATAGATTATATCTACTCAAACATGGAAAAAGGGAAAACAAAAAATAATAAACAAAGCATGATGAAGAAAGATTAAGAAAATAGATCAATAAGTCTAAATGCAAGAATTACAAAAAGTTTTAGAGTTAAGAACAAACTAAGAATAAAGAGAAACCAAGAAAACTATGCTTAGGTAGCCTTCCGGTTTTCTTTGGCCCTAAAAGATGTATTTATAGGCAATAAAAACGAACTGGATCGATCCGGGACAAACTGGGTCGGATTTGGGTCAAAACAGAGTAAAATTGCGGTGGGAGCATCTGTTGGCCTGGCACGTGTTGCAAAATGGTGGGTATCTGCGAGAGAATGCCTGTTTGGAGCATTTTGTGTAGCATAGTGGGTGTTGCAAACAGGCACTTTTCTGCGAGAGAAGGCCGACCTGGAGCATCTTGTGTAGGCCGGCGGGTGTCTCAAACAGGCGGGTTTGTGTGAAAACATGACTTCTTCTTGCTTCACCTTTTGTTCAACAATTATCTTAAGTCCTCAAGTCACACCTTGCTCCATAGTCCCTAAAAAGACTCAAATGACTATGCAAATGCATGAGATGCAACTTAAGACTCTAAAATACATGACAAGAAGAAACAAGACAGAAATGAATAGAAATAACTAAAACATGATCAAAAGTAAGTTCAAAACTAACAAAAACAAAGGGTAAAATGATGCAAAATACATGAATATCAATTATAGTCTACTTAGCTTGTTGAGGGCGGTAACCCTGAGTTGTCTACAATATTTTATTCTACATGTTGAAAGTGAGGCTGAAAAACTATGAATTGACCAGATCTTTAGAGCACATGCTTTTTCCTTAGATCATTTTGAGATACAATTTAAGTAATGGAAGAGTAAATAGATTTGTTGAGGGTCTGAAGATGAGTTTAAGAATTGGAGCCTTTATGCTACTTAGAGTATCTCCAACCCTACTTCATTTTTGCCTCCAAACTCCATTTTCGAGTAAATTTTTCTCCAACCCTACTCCATTTCTCACTTCAAAATAGAGTAAAAATTGATTGCTCCATGTTTGGAGCAAAACTATATTCTACTCCATTTTGGAGTCGAATTTTTTCATTTACTAACTGGTCCTTTAAATATTAGATATTTTTATTTTACACTATTTTATCAATACAACAATAATTATTATCGATATATATATATATATATATATATATATGAACACTATAATTTTTAATCATAAATAATTGAAAACTACAATTTTTATTTAAAAAGATTACAAAATAAAATAAACTTAAAAATGCATTACAAGTGCTGAAATTAAAGATAATATGTTTAAATAAAAAGTTTCTATGTTTTTATGATATTATGTAAATTTCTTTTTTTCTGTAAAAAATTGTAACTTTCTTTTATTTAATAAATATTTCATTTATAATTTATAAAAATTTTGTAAGAAAAAAAATAAATGGGGTTAATTTGTAAATTTTAGAATTAAAAGTTATTAGCAATAAAATAGAAATAGAATCTATTTAGAATATTTCTTTTTTAAGTAAAAAATGGAGTTATACATTGCAGCAAAACTCAATTTCATTTTGGAGTTACTCTATTTTGGAGAAGAAAATGGATTTTTACATAGGAGATGGTCTAAGTTACATGTAACGATGATCGTGTTGTTTCAATGTATCAACTCTTTTTTTCTTCTGTTTTTTTTGTGTGCTGCATCCAGTAACCCTATGCAGTCTTTGAACGTTTTGTTGCTTAGGGCCTGACTGGTTTAACCGCAGCTGTTGCGGTTGCGGTTGCGGGAGTTTGCGGAAGCTGCCGATTGCGGTTAACAGCGTTATTATGCGCGTTGTACGACTAGCACAGCGGTTAGAAACAGGTGCATTTGCGGGATATTTACGACTGGTTAACTTGCGGGTGTAGTAGCGGTTAAACAATAAATTAACAATATAAATAAATTTTATAACTATAAAAAATATTAAAAACCATATTATTATTAAAAACTATAAAATTATTAATAAAAAATTATTATTTATAAAAATTATTATTTTTATTTCTCATTTTTTTTAGTTTGGATGAAAGTTGTGATTTTAATAGAGAAATTGTTTTTTTTGTATGGAGATGTTAGATGAAAAGAATTTTAGTTGTTATATATATATATATTAGTGATAAAGAGAAAATTTATCAAAATAATTAGAGTTTATAGATCTTATACATATAAAATTATGAAAGATTGTTAATGAATATTAGTTAAAAATGTCAAATTTATTTATTTATTTGTAATTATAATATTCAAATCTGATTTTTTTAAAGTTACTTATATATATATCTTAATTTTAAATAAACTTTTTGTTTTTTTAATTTTTAATTTTTTTAGTTATCCACCCGCAATCGCCCTCTACCGCAAACGCTAGCTGGAATGAGCTTTTGATTCTGAGCGATACAAAGTAGTTTGAAGCGATAGAAAGCGTTTTGTGTGATTGTTGTCAAACGCCAACAACCGCTACCACCCGCAAAAGCTACCTTTGTGAGTGCTTGCGGGAGAACCAATCAAGCTTAGTGTAGATCACTAATTGATCTTAACTTGAAGGGAAATCTTTCTGGGGATATTTCTTATTCTTTTTTCTTATAGGTCTTTATTCTTTCTTCTTTTTTCTTACATAAAAATAATGAATATTGTTTTCATCTTATGTTCCAATCTTTGTAAGGATTTGTCATACAATATTGGATTGTCCGGACCTCTTCCGCCAAATATCTGTGACCTTAAGAAGTTGAGGAACTTGTATGCAAACAGGATCTTTGGATATCTACAACAGCTTATATATCTCCTTGTCTTATCTCCTATTTTAACAAACTCTTTTTACTCTCTAGGATTACTCTCTAGGATCCTTGTGGAATGTAATTTCAGTGGTCAAATCCCCGAGTCCATTGGATCTCTAGAACAACTTGTATATCTGTAAGATTTTGTTGCTTCCTATTAATATAAACATACTGTTTTTTTTTTCACTCTCAAGCCTCTCTAAATCCATTAGTGTTTCCTCCATGCAGCTCCTTGAATTTAAATCAATTTGATAGATTAGGAATGTCAATGATACGCTTAGTATATTAGGAATGAGAATTATACAGATTCCTAATATACTAAGCGTATCATTGACATTCCTAATCTATCACAATTTATTGGAACAATTCCCGCTTCCATTGGACAGTTATCAAAACTATATTGGTTCGATATAGAAGACAATCAGATTGAAGGAAAGATTCCAGTTTCTAATGGGATTTCATCACCTGGACTTGACATGCTTCTTGAAACTAAGCATTTGTATACACAATCCCAAATCTTTCTAGTTCTTGTTATATAATCACTCATTTTTATATTCTAATTGATCCGGAACTCACCTTCACTTGTATGGCGCGCAGTCATTTTGGAAATAACAAGCTATCAGGGGATATCCCAGAGAAACTCTTCAACTCCAACATGACTTTGGTACATGTGTAAGTTTCATAGTACATGTGAAAGCTGAGAGTTTATAAAAAACTAATAGTAGTAAAAAATAAGTGATTGCAATGTTTGTTATTTTCATCGATAGGCTATTCAATAACAACCGATTCACGGGGAAAATACCAGACAGTCTCAGCCTCGTTAAAACGTTAATAGTGTTGTAAGTAGCAAAAGGTTGTTCAAATTGTTTATATATTCTAAATTCTTGAATCTCATGTGTTCTTTCTTTGTTATAGACGTCTTGATAAGAATAGACTAAGTGGTGATATTCCTTCAGGTCTTAATAATCTCACAAATCTAAACCAATTGTAAGTTGATTAACTTGAGTTTTGTTCTATGTATTGAAGATAGAAATGAAAAGAGATGAAAGATGTTGTAATTGAATCCATTGCAGGCACTTGGCCAACAACAGATTTACAGGTAGACTTCCAAATTTAACCAGCTTGAGCACTCTATATGAATTGGAAGTTTCTATATTTTTCTTCTTTTGGCATCACTACCCCTATAAAACTTTCATTTTTAATCAATCTAATGCCATGTTGTGATTATACTGTGATAGAGATGTGAGCAATAACACTTTGGAATTCTCACCTATTCCATCATGGATTTCTTCATTACGCCTTCTCACAACATTGTATGGTCATTCTTCTCTCTATATATATATATATATTATATAAATTTTGATGTTTCAAATTAGTAATTAACATGATTGCGAACGTGCTTAAAAAATCTTCACACAAATATATTATATGTCCTTACATTACTCATTTCATTACTCCTTATTTTACTCCTTAATATATATGTGTGTTTACTAAGAACAAATGGGCTTCTCTTTTGTAGAAAGATGGAAGGGATCCAACTTGTAGGTCCAATACCATTCTTCCTCTTCAGCCGTTTTCAGTTGAAGATTATGTGAGTAAAGCAATACATAAAATGTACTTTGATTAGGAATACATCTCAAACTTGTAAGATTTGTACTGATTTTTTATTTTTAATTGCAGTAACCTAAAGTGCAATAGGTTAAACGAAACCTTGGACTTCGGTACTATTAATAGCAGCCTGTTGGAGTTTGTGGATATACAGTATAATGATATAACTGATTATAAACCACCCACTAATAAACGCAGCAAAGTATTGTAAGTACGGTGGTCACTGTAATAACTCAAATCAGGTCTAAGACGGAAATAAGAGTTAATGGATTTAAAGAGAGATCTTTGTTGAAAAATAGCAGGAGCTCGATACACGGTGAGTTTAGGTCGTCGGAATAAGAACACCGACCTAAACTTGAGAAATAAGAATTCTAGAGCGATTAAACAATGAGTTGCTATGTTTGCCCTAGCACTCTCTCTCTCAATTTCTGAATGAATCTGTCGTTGGGAGGTCCTCCTTATTTATAAGATTCCCGAGTTGGTCTTCAAGACTAGCTCTTTAATTTTCGGAATAGGAAAATTTCCCGAGAGATAAGGCCGACCTGGCACTTTCTCCGGATTGATAAGGATAAATGGAAGATTTCCATTTATCTTAGCCGACATAAGGTTACAATTGCAACCTTAGGGTTTTTAATGCGCCGAGCTCAATTGATATCAGACTTTTTAGAGGGGATACGTATTCCGGCTCTAACAGTTAGCCCCCCCCCAGTTCGGTAAACGTAAATGGATTGAGTTTACCGAATTTAGAAGGAAATGGTTCGATGTGAATCGAGGTCGGTCTTATTAAAAGTTAGCATTAAAAATAAAACTGGTACCTTTGAGCTGTTTGGTCGGAGGCAAATAGAGGAAACCCTAGTATTGGCGCGTGAGTTCCAGGTCTAGCTTAGTAGGTCTGCGCGCGTAGATCTATATTTGACACATGTCGATCTTGCAGTGAACCGCCGAATAGAAATAATGTGAAGAAATGCGAATAGTCGCCGATGAAATGATGACTCTTGGGAACCGCTCTGGATTTCTCTATAAATAGAGTGAAACTCTCTCATTTTCGCACTTCTTCACTTCGCGAGAGAAAGGATTGCAAGGTTAGCTTTTGATTCTCTCTGCTTTATTTGTTTTTATTTTACGCCAATCTCCCTCCGCTTTCTTTGTTCGTTGCTTGGCCGTGATTTCTCCGATCTGCATCGAGATCTGCCGCCGTGTTCTTCAGAGATGTTGAAGATAGGAAAAAGCCGATCTGAATCGAAGAAATCCAGGTCGGATCAAGAGAAATCCGATGAGATCGGCGTCTCTCTTGAGGAATTTCTCCAGATCTCGAAAGAAGATGCGATTGCCCGGAGTCGATCTAAGGGAAAGAATATTATTTCGTCCCCAAATCGGTCTCTTTCCAAGTCGGACGAAGAAGATGAAGCTGAGTATGCGGTGAGGAAAGCCGCAGCAGATTGTTTTGTCGCCGACGAAGTCGGGATTATTCCTAGGAGTGACGCTGAAGCATCAACGCGCGCCCCCATTCTAATTCCCCAACTGCGCGACGAAGATGACCGATCTAGGGGATCGAATGAGATGGTGATTTGTGACGAAGATGACCGATCTGTGGGATTGAATGAGATGGCGATTTGCGACGACCTGAATGTCACGATCGCTGAGGAACACGCGAATCAGTTCTGCATCATCGACTTGAATCTGAAGGTCGAGAAAGTACGATGGAAGAAAGGGGAACCGAAGATCAAGCCGATTGCTGAAAATTCTTTCGGGGTTTTCCCGACGAAGTCCACTATGGAGTCGTTGGTCTCTTTGAAAGAAGAATGTGATATCAACCCGAATGTGATCTTCATGGTTCCTAATCCGTCGGAACGGCCTTGGAATGCTCCGCCTTGGTGGATCTGTTTGTTCGAGAGCTTCTTCCAGAAGTTCCACTTGTGGTTACCTCTTCTTCGTCTGTTGCTCGAGTACGCCGATATGAGAGGGTTGTGATCTCACAGTTTTCTCATGCCACTATCCGTCTGATCGTCAGTGTCCTAGTGGTCTCAGTCAAGCACAAGATTCCTTTGAGTTGTGCTACTTTTCATGTGATGACGACCACTCGAAAGAACAAAGCGGATTTAAAGAACCACAGCTCATACTACACGAGTATGAAGAAGAGGTTCAACATCGTCACTGGTGGCCATTCTTCTAAGATAGGGGATTGGCGCGATCTGTACTTCTTTGTGTTGATTAACGACTTCTCTGTCGTCGATCGCGACATACCGATCTTGACGAAGTGGGGGGAGATTATTGGTAGATATCTATGTCTTACTTTTTATAGAAGTCCGATGTCATTTCTGATCAGCTCCTTTGTTATTCGCAGGTTATAACTCCATCGCCTTCGTTGACGATCCGCAGGAAATCTATGCGATTACAGACCGTTTTACAGCGCTTTCTGCAATCACATGGCCGAGCATCACGGAGGAGAAACTCGCAAGGACTCAAGGTCAGTGGTCGATACGACCGAACTGCATGTTTTCGATTATATCACCGACCTGAAAGTTATTTGTCTTTGCAGCTGTGTTAAGCCGAGCTCACCGTAGAAAAATGAAGTCCCGTCCACTAGCTGACTTGTCATATGACTTGGAGAACGTTTTGAGTTCTCCCGTTCCTAAACCGTCAACAAGCCAGGATCAGATTATCCCGGCTGGAGATCAAGACTTGTCGGGGGTCCCTTCGGACGTGGTCCAAAAAGATGATGAGGCCGCTAAGAAAGCCGAAAGACGCGAGAGGCATGCCAAAAATGCTGCCGACAAGAAGGCTGCTCAGGAAGCGGCCAAGGCCCAGAAGAGGACAATAACAAAAGAAACGAAAAAAGGGAACGGAGGCCGTCCAGGGAAATGATACGACCGACCTCGAAACGGGTGGATCAATCGATGAGACTGTCAACGTTACGGATCCGGAAGAGAGGCCGTCCGAATTGAAAAGGTCTCGGCTTGCGAAAACTCTCCATCCTTTCAGGTTTTCGTACGAATTTCGCGGATCCGGGCCGATCACCAGCGTCCTGATGTCTTGCCTCGATTATTTCCTCTGGTCTCCTCTGTAAAGAGGGAATTGCGCGTTGTGCGATGGAACAGGCCCGGGTAATTCTCCTTTTACTTTTGCTTAATCCTCGTTCTGATTACCGACGTGTTCTCATAGCTTAGGGTGCTATCTTTGCAAGCCCTTAGCACCTCGATCAATATTATGTGTAACTACGATCGCGACGTTAAGAGGCGATCAGATAGTCAAGCCGAGCTGGAGTCTCTCAAATAGGCCCTTGAGGCTGAAAAGAAAAAGAGTGTCGAGCTGTAAATAGCGGCACAAGAGGTCGATGTAAAGAGAAAAAAGTCTTAAGCGGCTGAAGAGTCTTTGAAGATGACCAAATTGGAGGTCGAAAAATGGCGAGAAGCCGCGAGTCGTGCCACCAAAAAATTCCAACAGGAGAAAATCGCAAAAGATAGTGTGTGAGGCTGCTAGGAACGCGATGATAACGGTTAATAACCATTACGCCGTTCTCGTCAAAAAGATGAAGAGGCATCTGGCTCAAAGGGACGATGCCGACAAAATTATAACCACCACGACTCAGTGGAAAGGAGCCGAGTGAGCGATTAAAATCTTTAAGAAACAAGGTTTCGAGCTCCCTGAGTTTGTGAAGGGAAAGGTGGCCGACAACGTCCGGGACTGGGAGGCCAAGCAGGCTGCTTTCGAGGAAGTCAGTTTTGAAGCCGGGGAGCTGAAAATCCTGACCTTTGACGAGCTGTTCGGAAAGAGCGCTCTGGTTGTTCCAGCAGAGCCTGCTGCACCAGCGTCTGCGGTCGTGACTGTGCCTGATGCGCCCATCCCGACGGAGGAAGTGGCTCCTCTTGAAGAGCGAGGGATTGTGATAAGATGCATATTTTACCCTTTTTCAATATCATAAGTGAGTGCTTTAATAAGCATTTATTTAAGGTTTTAATGCATAAAACTATATTTTGAGTATTTGGTTGTTCAAGACTCTTTTCAGGTAATCTTAGCAAAAGACGCATATTTTGGAGCAAAATGGACAATCTCAGAAACAGTGCCCGAGGACAAAAGTTCAACATTAAACGAATGCTTTTTCACCATGAGATCAAGCTCATACATGGAGACAAAGTAGCCTTATCAGCTGTCTTTCACCTTGAAGCGGTTTGAGAACAATTCACGGTTGGATCTCAAGTTATGGAAGAAGCAAGAAGGTCCGTCAAGCACCCGAAAAGACGAGCTGGCCGAGCCACGGCCTAGCCAGATGACCAGTGGCCGCGCCACGCCCGGTCGCTCACGCAGCCAGGCCAATCACGGTTCCCGAGCCCATTTGAAGCGCAACTTAAACCCGCAGCCGTCTTATGCAAAGCAAGACCTAATCCACGACCTAGGGGACTTAAAGACCTATAAATACTCGTTGTCTAGGGTTTTCTTAGAGAGAGAGACGAAACACATATTCATAGATTTCTTCTGGTGGCTGCAAATCTCCTATTCGTGGTTTTTCACTTTGTTCTTCGAGGGAGATTGATTTCTTCTTTAACCCTCTTTGTTTCTCATCCATTTATACAAGTTATGCATTCATCAATCACATTTTCTACTTCTTCTTTAATGTCTGAGTAGTTTACTTTCATTTGGTGTTCTTTAAGGGGATCTATGGGGAATTTCATTAACTGTTTTTAAACCGATTGTTTAGGCTGAAGATTAGGGTTTTCTTTCTCACCATACTCGTTCTTATTGCATGAGTCTAGCGTCATGAACTAGAAGTCTGATCGCAGGTTCTTGAGAGCGACTAACGTCATGGGTCTCAGATCCAAACCATAGTAGGGTAGAGCGCATCCTTTAAAAGATGTCTGAATGTTTATTGTTCTGATCTTATTGCGTGTTCGCTAGGGACGCAGGATACGACAGTATACCTGCGGAATAGACCTTCACAGATCGATCTTGCTTGTCAGAGTTAGGTCGTTAAAACCAGTAAACCAGTTCAGGGAAAATCGTCTTGTCTCGTTTGCTTAACTTTTGTGATTTGATTTCTAGTTAGAACCCCATAGATTTTCCGAGAAGTTCCCCAACTTGTTTCCCCCATCTGCTTTTCAATCGAGATTTACGCACTTGGATATTTACTTTTTCTACACTGCTCACCTGATTTCCATTTTACAAGCTTTTAAGTCTATTTGCCTTTTCCCGTTGGTTATAGAAGAGATTGACAACCTCTTCTATATAAGGCGTAGTATTGCCTTCTTTATTTCCTGCAAAAACCGTGACACTCATCTACAAACCCCCAACCTTTTGCGTCTTTGCTTGCCCTGATTATCTATTTTGCAGTTGACCTCCTCCCTGTGGTTCGATACCTTAAGTACTACAATGCACGATGTGCACTTGCATCTTAGTGTTCTACAAATTCAAAGCTCCACGAGTCCCCAAAGAAAATCTCGGATGACTAATTAGACCCCATCAAGCTTTTGGCGCCATTGCTGGGGAGGTTGCGTTTCGCTGTCCAAAGCAAAGGTCAGGATCACAATTCAAAGACATTCTTTTTCTTTAACTTCTAGATCTCTTTCTATGAGTTTCAGGAACCCTAAAACCATGGAGATCCGCACGAAGCAAGAACAACATGACCCTGGATCCCCATAAGCTAAAACTGCCTCCGAAGTTTGCGTCCCAAGCGACCCGCGACTTGCCGGCCGGAGATTAACCCCGAGTGAAAATCACCAGGACGCACTAGAAGCTCCTCAACTATGCGGCCACACGGAGGTCGAGCAAGCCCGCCAGCTCGACAAACTCATTGACACGATCAACAACATGGTAAGATATCATGCATATTGCACTGATCTTTAGTTTTGGTTTCTTCTTAATTTACAGCATTTACATAAACCCCAAAAGCAAAAAAAATCGAAAAACCAAGAAAAGCACAAAAAAATCAGAAAAACTAGAAAAGACCAAAAATATGAAGAAGGAGTTTCGAAGAACACTCACCGGGCAAAGAACTGCCCGTGGGCCGGCCAGAAGGAGCCTGGCCGCGCCATGAGTCACGATGGCGCGGAGGAGACACGCCTGGCCGCGGGCGCGACTACCCGTCGCGCGGCCGGCCTTCCTCTGCAACTTCCTCCATTCCGAATTTCACCAAACCGGATCTCCTTCAACCTGTGGCAAGACTTTCAAGCATCCTTCTTGATTCAAGGACCTGAACACGTCCTAAAGACCGCAAGGATCACTTCCACAACCGCCGCCAGTTGCTTTTTCATCAAAGAGGGCAAGACAAGACAAGACTCCATCCAAGTCAAGTTAAGTCAATGACCCATCTCATTCAACTTCTTCCAGCACGATCAACGGACCTGTATCCACGAAAATGAAGAAGAATAGTGTATCCACGCTTAACTCTGTAGTTCTCTTAGGGTAAGTGACCGGAGAAGGTAAGTGCACTTTGATGACATAAGTAGCCAAATCAATCCATTTAAACTTATTTAAATGGGCTGGGCCCGGGTCGTTACAAATAGAACGGTTCTAGAAGATGAAAACCGTTGTGCAATCTCCAGAAGGAAGAAGATGCAACTTTCTTTACCAAACCGCGAAGAGAAAAGTTCCCAAAGACTAGTCTTTCGCGACCAAGACCTTTACCGAAGCCAAGTAAGTATTTCATATGGCATTGAAGTTCGAACTAGCAACGCCTATCTTCCTGGATCCCGAACACATCACCGGATAGGCCAGCATAGACACAAACTTCAAGTTTATGAGGTGACGTAATTTTCAAGTCGCAAGGACAGAAGATTTTCCATCTCTCATTCACGGTGTTTCATAAAGGTCAAGGAACCAAGACGAGTACTCAACAACCAAAGTACTTCTTCTTCTCAACAAAGGAGAGATAATCACCTCAACGCCTATCACCACCCTAATCCATCATCACCATACGCCCACCATCACCAAACGAAGCAAGGAATCTTAACCGCGCAACACATTTCCTTTCGAGCTAAGTTTTCGATTTCTTTAGTTCCATTAAATCGATTTTAAGCGGTGACATAAGGAGAATGATCAAGTCCTTAGCTCAATCATACCACACGCCCATCCACCCATACCAAACCCAACGCCACTTTCAAGTAAGTCTTCACAAGCTTGTACTTNCAATCATACCACACGCCCATCCACCCATACCAAACCCAACGCCACTTTCAAGTAAGTCTTCACAAGCTTGTACTTGAATTTACCTATCTTTTTCACTTTAACTCGATTTAAACAAACTGGAGACAGTTTAATTTAAGTCTTCGGGGAGGGGGGGAGGTACTTCAAACTTTACTCATCTTTTAAACTCTAGCATGACTAAGTATACGCGATGCAACCTCTCCTTGATCTTCCCTTATTATAGAAAAGAAAAAAAAATAGAAAAGAAAAGTTTTAGTTTGAGAATGGCAACTCGATTTCCACAAAGGGCAATGACGGTTCGCAGACATCATGGAAGCTTCGAAGAAGTGATCATTCTCAAGCTAAGAAAGAAAAGAAAAAAAAATATAGAAAAGAAAGTCGATAGAAAAAATAAAATGATACCCTAGAAAAGTAGGGAGAAATCGACTTAGGGAAGAGAAAATAAGAGAGTTGCGTCTGAAATGTCTTTGTCTAGATGTTTGGAAGAGAAGAGTATAATGTCTCGTCGACCATTACTCCCTCGATAGAGACCGCATGCCTAAATAAATAAAGGGGTCAACAAAAGAGAGCTCGAAATACTCAAAGGGACAATGAAGCGTATCCGGGAAGGGTGAAAAGCTCAAGGTAACTAGACCCAAACGCCTTGAAGCTGAATTATGAGTTACGTGGCTCAAACAAGTCGATTGTCAGACTTGATGAGTTCCCAAGTATTGGTGAGTTTCCACGTTTTCAAACCTCTTTTCCTTACTTAGATTTCTGTTTTGTTTGAGGACAAACAAAGGTTTAAGTCTGGGGGAGTTAATAACATGCATAGTTTACCCGTTTTCACTATCATAAGTGAGTGCTTTAATAAGCATTTCACTAAGGTTTTAATGCATAAACACTAGATTTCGAGTATTTGGTTGTTCAAGACTCTTTTCGGGTAATCTTAGCAAAATACGCATATTTTGGAGCAAAATGGAAAATCCCGGAAACACTGCTCGAGGACAAAATTTCAACATCAAACGAAGGCCTTCCAACCACGAGATCAAGCTCATACTTGGAGACAAGGTAGCCTTATCAGCTGTCTTTCACCTCGAAGTGATTTGAGAACAATCCCACGGTTGGATCTCAAGTTATGGAAGAAGCAAGAAGGTCCGTCAAGAACCCGGAAAGACGAGCTGGCCGCTCCACGACCTAGCCAGATGACCAGTGGCCGTGCCACGGCCGGTCGCTCACGTGGCCAGGCCACTCACGGTTCACGAGCCCATTTGAAGTCCAACTTAAACCCGCAACCGTCTTATGCATGTCAAGACCTAATCCACGACATAGGGGACTTGAAGACCTATATATACTCGTTGTCAAGGGTTTTTTTTAGAGAGAGAGACAGAGAGACGATACACATATTCATAGATTTCTTCTGGTGGCCGCAAATCTCTTATTCGCCGTTTTTCACTTTGTTCTTCGACTGAGATTGAATTCTTCTTGAACCCTCTTTGTTTCTCATCGATTTATACAAGTTATGCATTCATCAATCACGTTTTCTACTTCTTCTTTCATGTCTGAGTAGTTTACTTTCGTTGGGTGTTCTTTAAGGGGAACTATGGGAAATTTATTTAACTGTTTTTAAACCGAATGTTTATGCTGAAGATTAGGGTTTTCTTTCTCACCATACTCGTTCTTATTGCATGAGTCTAGCGTCATGAACTAGAAGTTTGATCGCTGGGTCTTGAGAGCGACTAACGTCCTGAATCTCAGATCCAGACCATAGTAGGGTAGAGCGCATCCTTTAAAAGATGTATGAATGTTTATTGTCCCGATCTTATTGTGTGTTCATCTAGGACGCCGGATACGACAGTATACTTGCGGAATAGACCATCATAGATCGATCTTCCTTGTCAGAGTTAGGTCGTTAAAACCAGTGAATCAGTTCAGGGAAAATCGCCTAGTCTCGTTCGCTTAACTTTTGTTATTTGATTTCTAGTTAGAACCCCATAGATTTCCCGAGAAGTTCCCCAACGTGTTTCCCCCATCTACTTTTCAATCGAGATTTACGCACTTCAATATTTACTTTTTCTGCACTCCTCACCTGATTTCCTTTTTACAAGCTTTTAAGTCTATTTTCCTTTTCCCGTTGGTTATAGAAGAGATTGACAACATCTTCTATATAAGGCGTGGTATTGCCTTCTTTATTTCCTGCAAAAACCGTGGCACTCATCTACAATCCCCCAACCTTTTGCGTCTTTGCTTGCCCTGATTCTCTGTTTTGCAGTTGACCTCCTCCCTATGGTTCGATACCCTAAGTACTACAACGCACGCTGTGCACTTGCAACTTAGGGTCCTACAAATTCGAAGCTCGACGAGTCTCCAAAGAAATCCTCCAATCTCGGACGACTATTTAGACCCCATCACATCGGCGAGGAAAATGCGTGTGACCTCAGGCCTGAGAACGTCGAACAGGACGCGGCCGAAAAGAATGTGCCCGAAGAAGGAGAGATGACTGAAGGAACGGTCGAGGAGGCGATCAAAAAGACCGGGGACTGATCATCTCCAAGTTAGTTTTCTCATTTTTTTGTAATTTTGTCCAAGTACTTTTTGTAGCCAACTTGGACTCGTTGTATTTTGATGATGGATCAATGAAATAGAAGTTTGGTTTTAACGAATGATCGTGTTGTTAGGAATACGAACATGAAAGTGCAATGCGATTAGAATTTCCAAGTAAAAATATGCGATACAGATCGGCAGTATTTAAGTACTTAGAAATTTTCCTTAAGTCGATTGCAAGATGCGACCTGGTTGGCTTAATAATATTGCAGGACTTATGATCGCGGAACAGAATCCGGCTTGAAAGAGAGTGTGAATACAAAACGTGCGAGTAGCTCGGCTTATATGGTTTTGTACCACTTATTTTTCTAAGTGTGAATACCAATTGCGAAACAGGTCGGCTTTTTATATTGGTACCACATAGAAAAATCTAACTCGAATATAGGTTGAAAGTCTGATCGGCTTATGTACTATATGACTTAGATGTTGCGAATAGGTCGGCTTATACTCGGTAAAAGTTGGCGTTAGAACGCATGCAAGCGGACTATGCTTTAGAGTGCCGAACTAAGAGGATCAGACTTTGCTTTAGGCGAGTCGAACATCTGGCCAAGATGACGATATGAAATCAACAAAGGAGTAAAGATGAAACTTGGGATTTTATTGGTAAGAAAAAAGTAGTCGAACAGATTTAGAAAGTGTAAAAAGGATAAGTCCCCCTTTTTTGATTGGAGGGAGCAGTTGTACCCGTCCTAAGACGGGTTGCCTACGTACCCCTTTCGGGGATCAAACCGCTATGTAGTTCATAGTGCTCAAATGAGCATGTTTTTTTTTTGCGCATGGCTTTGCAGCGCCGATCTCAATAGTAGTAACGTTTGAGGCTCATTGAGTTCCAAGCTCAGGGAACTTCGTCGCCTGCTGTGGTTTCGAGCCGATAAACTCCTGGTTTGACGACCTTCGTGATGATATAAGAACCTTCCCAATTAGCGCCAAGTTTTCCGGCATTCCGTTCCTTAGTGTTTTCGTAGACCTTCCGAAGGACCAGGTCGCCTTGATCGAAGTGTTGGTTGTGAACCTTCTTGATGTAGTAGCGTGCTTTATTCTGATAATCCTGCATTCGGAGAAGAGCATGGTTTCTTGTTTCTTTGAATGTGTCAAGGTTGTCAATCAACATCGCATCGTTGAGGTCAGGGTTCTCCGGGAGGAAAGTTCGGCGTAAGCTGCCGACATTGACCTCGGCTGGTACCATCGTCTCGCATCCATATGCTAAGGAGAAAGGTGTCTTTCTTGTTGCTGTTCGGGGAGTTGTGCGATGAGACCAAATGACTACATCTAGCTCGTTGGCCCAAAGGCCCTTCTTTGCATCGAGGCGCTCTTGATGCCTCCCAGGATGGTCTTGTTAGTTGCTTCCGCCTGGCTATTACCTTTTGGATGCCGAGGAGTGGATTTGTTGAGGCGGATCTTCCAGAGTTCGCAGAATCCTTCGAAGTTTTTGGAGATGAACTGCAAACCGTTGTACGTGACGATCTCGTGAGGTAGGCTGTGGCGACAGATGATGTATTTCCAAATGAAGTTTTGGGCTTCTTTGTCTTTGATGCTGACGAAGGCCTTAGCTATAACCCACTTGGTGAAGTAATATGTCATAATGAGCAGATACTTGCGTTGTCGGGATGATGGCATCGGGCCGACGATGTCCATTGCCCAGCGCATGAACGGATAAGAAGGAATAACCGATGTCAACAACTCGGTTGGTTGATGTATCATCGGAGGGTGGCGTTGGAAATATTTGCATTTTCGTGCATACTTCTCGCAGTCTTGTTGCATGGTCGGCCAAAAGAGGCCGTGTTTCTTGATTTTGAGTGCGAGAGCACGTCCGCTGGAATGGTTTCCTCCGGCTCCGTCGTGTATTTCTTTGATGTCTCGGTATACTTCATCTCCGTGGATACACGTAAAGAATGTTCCGGAAGCCGTCCAATGACAAAGGATGTCGTTGGAGATAGTATACTTGCACTGCGGGTGCGTAGTCGCCGAGCTGACCACTTCTCTGCTGGTAATTCGCCAGTTTAGAGGAAACGTCGAATCTCGATCGCCAATCTGGTGCTTCGGTTACATCTGGGGTAGGAGTGACGTCGGCTTCTGCTGGTGTGATGGCGAGGATGACCTGGTTTGGTGCGATATTTGGTGTAGTGATGCCTTCAACTGGTATTGTACGGCGTAAGGCTAAATCCTTGTCGGATGCCAAAGCGGCTAACGCGTCGGCCCCTTTGTTGTCAAACCGGTTAATCTGGAGAAGTTGAAAGTCTTGAATTCGTTGGCTAGATTTTTAACCAAGGCAAGGTAAGCTCCCATTCGTTTGTCTTTAGCTTCATATTCGCCGCTGAACAGCTTCGCGACGAGCTGAGAGTCACTGTGGGATCGGATGTGTTCGACGTTCATACCTTGAGCTAAACAAAGTCCGGCTATTAACGATTCGTATTTGGCTTCGCTGTTGAATGCTGTGAACTCGAGACGAATGGATTGCTCGAGGACTTCTCAGGTTGGTGATTGCAGTTGAATGCCGATACCGGAGCCGAGACGTGATGACGCGCCGTCGACGTATAGTGTCCAAGGTTCGGGGGTTGCTGGGTCGTTGTATGTTATTTCCGACGCTAACTCGATGAGGAAGTCTGCCAAAACTTGTGACTTAGCGCTGGTGCGGTTCTGGTACTCGATGTCGAACTCAGACAGTTCGATCGCCCATTTCGCCATTCGTCCAGACTATGTTAGACTTTGGAAGATGATTCGGAGTGGCTAACTGGTGAGGACGGCGATCGAGTGCGATTGGAAGTATTGGCGTAATTTGCGAGATGCGACGATGATGGCCAGTGCCAATTTCTCCAAGGTCGGATAGCGTGACTCGGCACCGTCCAGGGTCTTGCTGATGTAAACGATCGGCTTCTGCTCGCCCCGATTTTCCTGAACTAGAACTCCGCTGACTGCCGCGCTGGAAACGGCGATGTACATGAGCAAAGTGTTGCCGTTTTCTGGTTTCGCAAGGATCGGTGGTGTAGATAGGTAGGTCTTGAGTTGTTGCAATGCGTCCTCGCAATTGTCCCCCCACTCAAAACGTTTGTTGCCGCGGAGGAGCTGGTAGAAAGGCAGGCACTTGTCGGTAGATCTCGAGATAAATCGGTTCAGGGGGGCGATTTGGTATGTGAGACACTGGACTTCGCGAGGTGCTTCGTGGAGACGGTAACTCCAGGATGTCCAAAATTTGCTTTGGATTAGCTTCGATGCCGCGCTGGGTGACCAAGTAGCTAAGGAATTCGTCCGAAGTGACCGCGAACGTGCACTTTGCTGGGTTGAGCTTCATGCCGTACTTGATTGAGTATGCGAAAACATTCTCGTAGGTGGGAGATGTGGTCGTCGGCCTTTGTTGACTTGACGAGCATATCGTCGCTGTAAACTTCCATCGTCTTGCCAAGTTGATTGCGGAACATCTTGTTGACGAGGCGTTGATAGGTGGTCCATGCGTTTTTCAAGCCGAACAGCATGACCTTGTAGCAATATGTCCCCCGATCTGTGATGAATGCGGTATTTTCACTGTCTTCTGGATGCATGAGAATCTAGTTGTAGCCCGAAATGGCGTCCATGAAGGAGAGCAGTTCGTTTTTTTACTTTCAGATAGTTTAAACCAAATCAAATTCACTTATTCGAAAATAGAATCAAATTCACTTATTCGAAAATAGAACAAATGCGCGGGCATATGTTTTTTTATAAAATAAAAATAAAATTTTATCTTAAAACAAAATCAAACATAATTTAATCATTACAATAAAAAGTTTAAAAACAAAACATGTGAAAAAAACTATCTAAACATGCTCAGAAAATAACCTAACCATTGACACCAAACCAAATATTTTTGGAGACTTCTTGGTCTACTATATTAATTATGTAATATACTTTTTTATTTTTCAAATCTTTTATGATACTTGTCTTCTCAGCTTAGTGGACAAAACCATATCGATTATTTCATCTTTATTCATCTTGAAAAACGTATTAATATATTAGAGGAATCAGAAATACTAAAATATAAATGGTATCTCTAATATTGATATATAATTGAATTTTAAATATGCTAAAAAATATTGTGTGCTTTTAGTAATTGTATTCATCGTATTTGTGTTCATACTTTTTATTCTTCTAATTTTTATTTGTCTCATCTTAGTCTTCATCTTTTCTTTGGTAGTTGTGTAGGTTAATCTAATGGTTTTCCTAATGTTTTTTCTATTTAGTATTCTTCATTTTTTGATTTTCCCCGAACTTTTTGAGTTAATCAAGCTTTGCTTGTTTTCTCCAACGATTTCATCTTCTTCTATCTCTTTCAATTTTTCTTTATCTTCTTCTTTCGATTTTTTCTTTTTTCTCAGTTATTCTCTTTTCAATTTTCTTCTTTCTCAATTTTTTCCCAGTTTTCCTTATTTTATTTCTTTATCATATTCGTTTTCTCCAACTTCTTATTTTTCCAAATTTTAATGATCTCGTTTTTACTATTTTTCTCAAACTTTCTCATCTTCTTTTTTTGTTGTCTTTATCTTACTCGTTCTTTTATTGTTTCGTCTGATTCTTATTCATCTTTTTCCTTATGTTTTCTGAATTCTTCTTCCTCGGTTTTGTGTTCTTCTTTTTTCTCTTCTTTATTTTTCGATTTTTCCAATATCTTGCTCGTCGTCTTCATTTCTTCTGTTTTTTTTTGTTTTTCTTCATATTACTCTTTCCACTTTTCTTCTCCCCCGTTCTTCTTTATCTCCACCATTTTTCTGTTTTTATTTTTTCTTGTCTTTCTCTTTGTCTTACTCTTCATCTTCTCCTTCTTCTACCTAGTCTTCTTCCGCCCTAGCTTTTTTTTTTTCTTCTTCTTCCACTTTTGCTTCTTCTTTTTCAACTTTTTCATATTTTATCTTCTTTTACTTCTTCGTCGTCTTCATCTTATCAATCTTTTTATTTTTTATTTTAAATCTTATTCGTTTTTGTCTTGTTTTTCTTCTTCTTCTTCTTCTGATTTTTTTTCTTCCTTGTCTTCTAATCCCCTATATATTAATTGAGAAACATTTTTAGAGAGTGGGCTTATTTTTTGAATTATTTACAGTGGTGCCATTTTGCTGATGTGTCATCACCACACTTATTCTCTTATTATTTTAATACAAATTTTCTTTTTTGATTAAACTAATTACATTATATTTTTTTATCCATTTATTACTTTTAATATAACCAAAAAATTATGTTTAAATTTTTGGATTATTTAAAATCAAAATTTAGGTTATGTGATGATTTATGATATACATCATATTACACAATACATTTCTTAAAAATGAATAAAACAATAATTTTAAAAAATATTATTTAATGAAATATAATTTATACACAATTTATGATATACACAATACTTTTTTTTATTAAGGAGAAAATATGTTTACAATAAAAAAACTTCGATAAGTGTGATTTTAATAATAATAAAAATTGTAATAATATTTTTAATGCTCCAGCTTTCTTTTTCTCCCTTTTCTATTGGTTTTCCCTCTTCTTTTACAACTTTCTCATGTTCTTCTCCTTCTTCTTTTACATCGTCTTCGTCTCTTCTACTATATCATATGATTGAGATAATAACATAAAATATAATAAGAGTTTCAAAAATACTCATTTTCTCATACTATCATTATCGATTGGAAATGACGTGTTTTATGTCAATGTTATTAACAAAACTCCAATGTATCATGTTCATGAGCGTCAACATAGTCTCCATTTTGCTTAAAATCTTCTTTTCACATATACTCAATTTTTATCCCCTCTCCACATAATCGTGCATTGTTACTTACATGTGGTCGTAACATCAAATAAATGAAAGTAATATAGTTTGAGAACATACTGAATAGTATTTCCTTTACACATTATAATTATGGACGATTATCTCACTCCCTTTGACTAATTCCTTATCTTTCTCCATTTTTCTGGAACTCTCTTCCCATTTTTCTGAAAGTGTATATCTTTCTTGTCGGTTCTTATTTTTCTCCCTGCTGCAAACACAAAACCACTTATTCAAATTGTATATCTAATTTTAGTATGCTGGAAGTATGTCTAAATTCAAAAGAATACGTATGTAGTTTTCAGTTTGTATTTGTGTAAGTAATATTACAATAAAATTGCAGTGAAATCAATCACCTACATAGTTATCGCCTCTCTGTCACTCTCTCTTTCTATATCCTCTCTTTCTCCCTTACTCTATCTTTCTCACTCTCTGTTTCTCTTCCTCTCCCTCTATCTCTCTCTCTATCTCTCTCTCTCTCCCTTTCTCTCTCTCTCCCTTTCTCTCTCTCGATCTTCTTTGAAGGAGATCTCCTCTCTCTCTCTCTCTCTCAACATGATCTCTTACTCTCTCTCTCTCTCTCTCTCTCTCTCTCTCTCTCTCTCTCTCTCTCTCTCTGTCTCTTATACACATCTAGATGTGTATAAGAGACAGCTCTCTCTCTCTCTCTCTCTCTCTGTGATATCACTCAACCATTTCAATTTTTCATTATTTTGCATTAAAATTATTGAACTTGTAGACCAAATAGAATGATTTATTGAACTTTGTGTGGCAACAAACATTTTAAATTAACACACTTAAAGAACTATAAAAAATTTATATTATTGGATTTTATTTATATTATTTAAAATTTAAAATTTTATTAATAATATGCATAATAGAAATATAAATAACCTAAGTGGTACATTAAAATTTATTTACATTAAAATAGAAATCGATTTTAAGTTGGGGATAGAGCTTTGGCTGGGGTTTTCTCTCTCGTAGTTCTTCGTTTGTTTACAATATCAGTCTAGATGGATTGTGTGGCGTTGAAAAGGTTTTTAGCGGTGTTCGTTTCTCCAACGGTGTAGTGAGCAAAGCTTCTTTGCAGCAAGCTCATCCAGGTTAAACTGGACAAAGGCAAATCATAAAAGGAAGCTCATCATTTTCAGAGAATGCCAGGTTTTGTATTTGAGTTATCGCCACTTGTGTTGCCGCCCGTCTTCATATATTGTTGTGTGGGAATTCCTTTTCGCGGTCTTACGGAAGGCTTGGAACAAAGCAAGGAATGGTATTAGCAATGTATCATGGAAAAACTCATCCTCATCAATGTTTAGGATTGGGAAGATCATTGTGATCTCTTTGTGGTTTAGTTTTTGCTTCTTTTCTGCATTGTAATCCTTTCAGAATCAATCAATAAATATAATTTTCAGTGAAAAAAAAAATTATAACCTAAGTGGTACATTAAAATTTATTGAGTGCTTGATTATTAATCATAAATTACCTAAGTGGTACATTTATTTTTTTGACTTAAATTTTATCTTTTATTTTCTCATTCTTCTTTTCTTTTGGTTTTCTTATATAAATTTTTTCTAGTGGTTTTTCTTCATTTTCTTCTTCGCCTTTCTTCTTTACCGCCTTCGTTTTCTCCGATTTCTGATTCTTATAGTTTGCATTTGTCTCATTTTCATTTTCTCCTTCTTATACTCACTCTTCTTTTCTATGGTTTTTTTTTCCTCACTTTTGGTTTTTTTTTCCAAATCTTGTCATTTTTTCTTGTTCGTTTACTTCTTCATCGCCGTTTTATCCATCTTCTTCTTTATTCGCCTTTGTCTTCGTCTTTTTCCTCGTCTTTTCCAACGTATTCCTTTTGGCATCATCTTCTTCTTTATCTTTTAATTTTTTTCTTTTTCGTCTTTTAATTCTTTTTATTAATCATCTTCATCTCCTCTAACATCTTCTTGTTCTTTGTGTGATTTCTCTTCTCTCTCTTTCTTTATTATTTTCATTTTCGCCAACATCTTACTCTTCATGTTTTTCTCGTCTTCTGTTTCTTCTACTGTAATCTTATTCATGCACCAATTTTATTTTTCTTACCCTTTCCTGTTTTTTTATGCTCCGTCACCAATTTTCTCATGTTCTTCTCTTTCTTCTTCATGGTCTGTGTCATTCGTCTTCTTAATTTTTTTCTGGTTTTTATTAATCTTTTTCTTTGTCTTCTTCTTCGTATTCTTTCTCTTTCATTTTTTCTTATTCGTCGTTTTCTAATTCTTTTTATTTTTCATCAGCTTCGTCTTTTTCTTCTTTCTCTCCTTATGGGCGAATAGAAATAAAGATAAATTATAAATGTTTAGTATAACCTATAAAAATAAATTTCTTTATTCATTTCCTAATTTTTTAATCCAAAATTATACTACCCTTTAAGAATATTTTTAAAACTATATTTTTAATAACGTCTTTATCAATGTTTTTCCATTTTCTTTTTGTATTAATGTATTTTTATTATAAATTGAAAAATTAATTACCGGAGGAATGTCTTGATTTATATATTTTCCAACCAGTAAAGTATCCTCTTCTTACTCGACGACCTCATTTCATTATAAGATCCTGACTGAAAAACCGAGAAACACTGTCAGACACAGAGTAACCTGATAACATAGCAGTTAATTCACCTCCACCCACTTCTACTTCACACTCAGGTTTTTTTCTTTGTCGTTAACCTGATGATACACGGCTAACGGCTTCACTTGATTCCCTTGTTGCTGCCATTGATCGAGCACATGAATGATTTTCTTAAAACTTGGTAGGGACCTCACCTTAAGCGCCTAATTTCATATCACCTCACCTTAAAACTCTCCAAGCATACATCTAGCAGGTATTTTCAATTTTAGAAGATTACAAGGAAAAAAATTACTGATTTATTCCGTAGTTTAATGATATAGGAGAATAATAAATTATTTCCTTAAAGGAATGATTTGGCATTAGCACATATCAACACAATTGAAGCGTCGTGAGTTATGATAATCTGGTTACGAACATATCAACACAATTATGTTCGTGCAAAGAGAAAGGTAAAAGCTGGAATGTATGCATAACATCTCTTCGCGCTTATCACGAGCATGAACAATTGAATGATAATTATAAGTTAAAACACATGGGATAGGTGTTCATATTCTGAAATATGAAATACATTAAGCAAGTAATAATAATAATCTTTTAAGCAAAAGCAGCAATTGGGATACCCAAGAAAAGCTATATTCTAAACAAACTATTATTCATATAATTCCGTATATCTATTAGAAAGGATGAAAATTCTTCTCGAAATATTATTATTGATTCCATTGAAAGGGAAAGAAACTCCTCTAAAACTCTCGTGATTAGGATAATCGCTCCTTATTCTTGGCTTTCTTTAAGTTGAGAGACGATTTTAGGTTCTCTTTTTACCTGATGGAACAAGAGAAAGACGTAGGAATATGACTGAAGCCCGAAACGTCAAATATCTCCATGAATCGTTGATCTGAAACTCTAGCTTTAGCTGCTGCGAATCGCTGGTACTCATCTAATATCGATGTCAAACACCATTTCTGTAGCTTTTGTTGGTGTTCCTCCTAGTGGAGGATTATATATATAGATATATATATATAAAGGCTTTTAATATAGTTTTATGGCTACATAAGGGTCAAAAGTAAAAGCCAAGAGGCAAATATAAAAAGAGGCAACAAGAGTCAAGAGGCAAGTAAGCAGAAAAAGAAGACAAGAGAGAAAAGAGAGAGAAGAGAGAGAGGCAAGAAGAGAGGTGAAAAAATAGTTTTCGTCCAGGTTCTTGAAGACTGCAATCGGAGGCTTGAAAGTTTTCTGATTGGGCTGAAACTTTGTGGAAAGCTTCGTGACTCAGTGGGTTTGAGATTCAACGGTGGGATTTTCATTTCAACGGTTGGTTTCTCGTGAATCCGGGTTTTAGCGTGGCTGTTTGCTGCAGTTGTTCAGCAGGTTATATCTTCGGTGTTTGGAAAATCCGACGGTGAGTTCTTCTCTGTTTGAGCTGAAATTTGGCAGAGTTGTTGTTGACTGGTTCATCTTTGATTTGTACGGTTGGATCTTCATCTGGTGTCCGGAATCCTAGTAAACCGAAGTCATTTGTGACTGCTTATTTCGAGCTCTTGTATTGCTCTTGTATTGCTCTCTTGTTGAGCTTGTTGTATTGGAGATTGCTCTGTTGGAGCTTGAGTCTCTGGATCTGTTCTGAGGGAACAGGGAGGACGTGGTTGTAACTCATATTCATTTCATATAGTGAATTTTTGAGTGGACTATGGTCCCGTGGTTTTTACTCCTCACATCGAGGAGGTTTTCCACGTAAAATAATTTTGTGTCTCATTTACTTTCCATTTTGATTATTTTCTGCCATCGTCGAAGTATCTTCCTCACAGGTTCACACAAGTGCGGGGAACTTTATTCCGCTGCGCCGTTGTTGCGTTTTGTATTTTTCCCAACAGCTTTCTCAAGCACCCAACAAGACAACCAGTCCGATGCTGCAAATTCAAGATTTTTCCTTTTCAACCTTTTTTCAACAAAACAACCAGTCCGATGCAGCCAATAGATAAAATATAGGGTTGGGAGAAATATTACCTTGCCTCGCTTACAATGGATCAGAACCGGATGTTTTTTTCTCATCTGAAATTAAAAAAGGAGATATCGATAAGACATGAGTGTTTCTTGTGTTTTATGATTTATACGTACCTAGAAGACTTTGAGTGCCTTGTGGATTTTACGGTCTTGAATATTCACAAATGGCTCCTGAAAATAAGATAAAAATATGTCTTCCTTAGATACTCCTAAATTGAGCAGGATTAGGATGAGAAAAGACAATCAAATTAGTAAGGTTCATACGCAAACAACGTCAAGAGAGACAACCATGTAAGGGAGGTTCATAAACAGGAAAAAGTATACAATCACAAGCTATGAAACATGCCAAACGTAATGAGAGAACTATTCTTTTTATATTGAAAAATTTAGGAGTATCTAAGGAAGACATATTTTTATCACACAACAACCACACGGAATAAACACAAACGTCCATTGAAATATGAACCTATGAGAAAGGAAAAAGCTTAGCAAGCCAAGAAATTCAACGATAAAGATTTCTTCAACATAAATAGATAAATCACAACCTTCATCAGTCCACATAAGCGGGGGTTTAGGGAGATGGAACGACCAGAGGTGGCTTCTAAGAAGCTAAACCATTTCCATTGTACTTGCAAGAACTCCAACATTCTCCAACTGAGAATAAAATATTTTGCTGCTTCTATATATACCTTCACATATTGTGCTGAACAACCACACCCAGTTGCATTCAAAATTCTATAGATTAAGAACTGAACCAACAAACCAACAAACAAACAAATCAATTAATCGAAACTTACCCCCTAGCAAAGTCAAAACGAAAATCCTGAACCCGACGGTGTTGCGCAGCCAAAGAAGCCATCCGATCAAATCTTTCCTAAACAAAACAAAGAGATCAATGCGTTTAAATCACCTTTTTCGCTTCAAACTTCAATTCAAGATGATTTCGTTTCGCTCTGCCAAATCCAACATAAAAACACCATTGATTTCCACCGTTTTCCATAATCATCAAAACATAAAACAAAAGTTTTACCGGGAGAGCGAGCAAACAGTTGCTTGAATTTAGCGTCATCGTTTAAAAAGATGGATGTTGATCGACAATGAGCCATTGTTTGTAGAAACAACATCCGAGGTTGAAAAAGAAGCTCTCAATAATCGGCGATTAGGGTTTGGGACTTGCGGCTCTAGAAATTTAGGTTATGGCGACGAGATAAAAAATAACCTACAAATAGCAAACAATATATATACTAAAGGGATTAGAGTTTTTATTAGTTATATTAAGTGGCGTTATATTAGGTTTGGCCGCAAAAACGTAATCAAATTTTAACCGTCAGTCTTAATTTAGAGACTAACTATAACCTAATATAATAGATTTCTAAAACTTCTGACCTAATTAACCGATAATTGACTCGATAACTGGATTGATAATGATAACCGATAATACGACGAAACCGTGTGAAAATTAAACAAACCAAGCAGTTAAACCAAAAAATTTCATTAAGGGTAAAACGGTAAAAAAAACTGTGAGAGCGAACGTGGGAGCGACACATAGGATTTCTACTTCGCAAATAATATAATAGATTTTTATCAAAAATAATATCTTCTTCCGCAGATTTTTCAGGTCTTTTAAACCAGATTAATTTCACTTATTCGAAAATAGAAAAAAAAAATTAAGTTATTTCATTTTGGTGTTTCCTTTTTTTTTTAATCAACTTAGGACTTTTAGAGAATTTTTTATATTATAAACTAGAGAATACCATCTAAAATTCTATTGAAAATAATATCTTCTCCCGCAGATTTTCTTCTCTCGCTCTCTCTAGCTCCTGACTGAGATTCCTTGATCTTTCGATATCAAAACATATAAAACTCACTGCAAAATCAAAGCACTAGTTTCGATACAAGCATATCGATGAATCGTCTATCGTTTATCCTTTTTGTTTTGGCCTTTAGCCTCACCATTATGAGTGACACAGCCTTATCCGAGACAAAAACGGTATGGATCAGAAACCTTCTGCATAACGGAAACGATCTCATAGTCCACTGCAGATCCAAAGACGAAGATATGGGATACCACAGGGTGCATTCCACAGGATCCTACCGTTTGCTTTACAAAGACACCGATTACGACGACAAAATATTCTGGTGTCATCTATGGCAAGGACCTAATTTCAAGCATCACCAAGTCTTTGAGGTTAACGATGGTGGAGAAGAAGGGTTTATCTCCGGAGACAGCAGACAGAATCGGCACGTTTGGGAAGCTAGAGAAGACGGAATCTACTTGTCGGTATTTATGCGCCAGCCTGTGTTCTTGTATGGTTGGGATATTCCTTTAACCTTGTCAAGAGCTTCCTCGTTAAGATCAAAATGTATCTCTTTAAGCTTGGTAGTCTCTTTCTTGTTTTTTGTTTTTGTTCCATTTTAGTATATCTAATTTTGGTTATTAAATTTCTTGGTTTTGATTTCTTTAATGGATTTTAGAATTTTTGTGTTTTAGTTTTTGGACTTTTTTTTTGTTTTTTCTTAGATTAATTAGTTACGTGAGTTTCATCATTCAAATATTAGGGTTTTGTTGGTTTCAGATGGTATCCAGTTTAAATAACCAAGCTTAAAGTAAGGTTCCGTCTTCAATGGATCAGATATAGTTATTCAATTTTTTTAATTTTTTTTTTTAGTTTGTGCTAGAAGAATTTACCTAAGTGCAGGAAGATATTTTATTTTCTGAAGCTTAGGTGATGAATGTTTGTAGTTTTTAAAATAGTTTTTAGATTTTGTTTTTCAAAAAACCATTTTTCATCCAATCAAGATTTTAAGCAAATAGATTCCCTAAAATCAAAGAAAACTAGTTTTTCAAAATAACTTCTCATTTACAAGTAAAAACCAAAATCTCTATTTTTTTTTGTTTCTCCCCCAAAACATTACCGATATATATATATGATTTTATACATGTTCTTTTTTTTGTAAAAATCTTGCTATTTCTATATAATTTATGTATAAAAAAAAAATCTCATACTTACATACATAAAATATCTCATAAAATTATAGGACTTATTAATTTTTCATAAAAAATATTATTACTTTTTTATAAAGAAAATAATTTATTATTAATAAATCTTGCATATTTAATTTAGTCTTTTAAAACACATAAAATAAATCTCATCTCTATTTTTATAAACATTTCAATATTGTGCAATAATGAGCTTGTTTTATTTTCCTTTTATGAAATCATATATGCATTTTTATTGATAAAGTTTTATTATTACTTATAATTTTTTGTGAGTTATTATTTTTCATTAATAAAATTAGATATATACATATATATAATTTAGTAACATTAAACACTAAAACAAAGACTAAAAATTTAAAGCATGAAAAATGTTAAAAAAATAATTCTACTTAAAAACTAAAAACTAAAATAATTACCATTCAAGTTTAAAAAAAAAACTAAAATGCACAGCAAAATCCAAAAACCAAAAATTGAAAAACCAAAATCCAAAATCCAGAAACAAAAGCTAAAAACCAAAAAAATGAAATTGGAGTTTTCTTTTTTCTTAGAATAATTAGTTACGATATCAAAGATTAGGGTTTAGTTGGTTTTGGATGGTATAAGAAATAGATTAGATCGGGTGAATATAAATCTGAATATCCGTAAAAGTTATCAGAACTTTGTTATTATCATTTGGAGGAAAAAACGGTATATTAGAAAATATCTGATTATTTATAAAAATAACTACACATAATTAAAAAAAAAGTGAAAAAGAAAAAACTTTGAGTATCTCTTAGGTCATATTTTTACATATCAAATCAGCTACTAATTTGAGCTCGTAGCCGATCTAATACATTTAAATCATTAGGGATTATAAATTTTAGGAGTTAAGCTAATCAAATATTTGTGTCCACATCAAGGTATATATCACTACTGGATAGTGGATATATATAAATTTTAGTTATTTTGTTATTAGGGATGTGAATGGTAATTGCGGAATCTGGCGGAATGCGGAATCTAGTGGATTTTTTTGTTGTGATTTTTAGCTGAATTTAGTGGAATAACTATTAATGTAAATGGTAAAAGAGGAATTGCTTGCGGAGTTGCAAAATTCCTGAAAAAAATATATTTAAAAATAATTAAAAAATTTGAATTAAGTTAATAAATATGTGATAAAAATTTATTTTAATATATTATTAAGGTGTTAAACAACATAAAATTACAAAAAACAATTTTTTTAAAAAAATAGTTCTTTCATTTATTTTTTATTTAAACAGAAAATTTTAAAAAGTTATTTCTATTTTTTTTAATCTAAAACAAACATGATTATATGCTATAATACGGTGGATACTTAATAACATTAAAAAAAAAAATCTCTAATATGGACAATAGGTATATATGAATAATTTGACAATATGTTTTTCAAAAAAAATATTTTGTCCTATTTGATTTGAATTTAAACAAAGATAAAAGTTGGTTTTATATTTATTATCTAGCAATTGTTATTACAAAAAATTTCAACCAGCTGAAAAAAGAACAAAATTTCAACAATTCAGCAGCTAAATTCAGCTCATTCAACTGATAATCAACTTTTTTAGCAGAAATTTATTTCAATTCAACCATTACTCTCTTACCATTACTTTGTTTTAAATATTTTGCATAAATTTTCGATATCCAAAACCGATCTGAATCAAACTCCACATGAAAAAAAACTATGAGTATGTCATATACCGTAATAATGAAATATTCAAAACCCAAAAAAAACTGGTCTTGATTTTTTCGTACTACAACTACTATTAATTTTTTTTTTTTGAAAATTCAGCTGATATAACCAGTGAATGTTTTTTGTTTTTTGTTTTTTGTTTTCAGCTTAATTTCCACTCGATTCAGCAATTATTTTGTTACCGTGCCTGGAAACAAAATTAGCTAACTCCAAAAGAAAAAAAAAATCAGCCAACGAAATTCGGCTGATTCAACTTGTGTCCATTTGTTTTTTTTTCTACTGAAATTCAGCTGGCTGAATGTTACCAGTTAGTGCCTAGGTGGCTAGGTGCATCTAGTGCTAATACAAACTCACAAATCTAAATACATAAACTAGATTATCCAAAAAATGTGATATAAAAATGAGGTTTAAAAAATATATTATTTTATGGTTATATGAATAATATATTGTTTTTATGTGTTATGAGTATTGAAATTAAATTTTGTAAATACGAAAATATGAAGTTGAAAATAAAAAAAAAGTATAAATTATGTGTTACTGATTCAAATATGTTGTAATTGTAAACGCGCGAGTTTTTATTAAAAAATATAATATGTTATTGATCGTATATAAAATTTATGTCGGTAATGTTGTATTGGGTTTTTATCTATAAAGTTTTAAGGGATTGAATGATGATTTGTAATTTTTTTTTAACCGCACTTCTGTTTTGATTAGAATGATTTAATATGGTAACAATTTATTTGATTTTTAGTAAGAAGATAATTTGTTTATTAATTTATTTTAATTAGCTTTGAAACTTTTTGAGAATTTTATGTTTATGATAATATATGAAAATATGAATGTAAATAAATTATCCAAAAGATCAATTATTGACAATTTTATAGTTCTTCTTCTTCCTTTTTTCTGTTCTTCTTATTTTCTTCATTTTCTCTGTTCTTTTTTTCTTCTCCGTTCTTCTACTTTTCTTCTTCTTCTCCTCCTTCTGCTCCACTTATCTTCTTCTTCTTTTTCTCTGTTCTCCTTCTTCTTCTACATTTCTTCTCCGTTCTGCTTCTTTTTCTCCGTTATTCTTCTTTTCTTCTTCTCCGTTCTCCTTCTTCTTTTTCTTCGTTCTTCTACTTTTCTTCTTCTCCGTTCTTCTTCTTTTCTTCTTCTTCATTTTCTTCTTCTCTTCTCCGTTCTTCTTCTTTTTCTCCATCCTTCTTCTTTTTCTCTTCTTCTCCGTTCTTCTACCTTTCTTCTTCTTTTCTTCTTGTTCTTCTTCTACGTTCTTTGTCTTTTCTTCTTCTTCTTCTTAGTTCACCGCTCACCGTCAAGTTCCACCATTCATGTCAATTAAAAAACTATGGCTGCAACTAATTGTATCTTAGAGGAATAAGAGGAATAATAATAAGTGAAAAAAATGGGTTGAATAATTTTATGTTCAACTAGTTTTTTTCAACTTTGTTCCTCTCCTATTTTGTAGAGTACAATTTTTGGAGGAATAAGGCTTATTTTCCTCTAATTTAGTGGGACTCATTTTAATTTGGAGGAACACTTGTTCACCTTAAATGGTAGAATTACGGAGGAATCCAAAAGAATATATAATTCCTCCCAATTTTGTTTCTCTAAAGAGTCAACCAGTTGCAGCCTATAATTTGAGCTTCTTAATTCATAACGATAAATTAGCAATAATTATATGCAACCCCGAAAAATATTGAAATTTTGCAAATGGTTAAATAATAATTCTAATGAATTTTATGGTTTAGTTTGTATTATACACGATTATTATGGTTTATAAGAGAATTTTATTGTAAAAGACAAAAATAACATTTTGGTTTAACTTTTACGTTATTCAGGTGTGTAGGAAGACATATTTCTCAACCACAAAAAATGTATATTTTTGGTCATAACCAATCTCCTCCTTGCAGTCTTTGCATCTGTATCGATCAGTTATGATTGAATATAATGTACACCTGCAAAAACCACGTTAAATGTCACGTTAGCATTCAGATCCTTCGCATGTTTTTGGTTTTAGGTACTAATAACAATCGGCTTTACTTACTCCGCAAGAATCACAACCAACTCGGATGTGAACATTAGATGCAGGGTTTGCCCACCAGGGAAGATCACTGTCAATGTTGTCTGATAAGGATGTGCCTTCTTTATGATAGCTTTGAAAATCTAGATATCCATTAAAATGAATACAAACTATTAGTCTCTCTGTGTCCTGATGGGTCAATAGATTCCTCATGTATTCAATGTAACAATAACAACTAAGCTTTGAGAGCACAAGGACATGACAAAGGCATGTATGTAGAACTTACTCCTTTGCTGTTACGGGCATGCGTTTTCTGAATCCCACTCTTCCTTGAATTGTATTCTTCTGGAAATTTTTCTTCCAAGAGCTGCTGAATTGTTGGGATTTTGATGAAACACCTTTATTTCTCTCTTAAACCTTTATTTTATTAATTCTCTCTTTCACTTTGATCTTTGTGATCTCTGTGATTTGTGATATTTTGGATACAATAAACCTTAAGCCTAGGACTATATTTATAGAGTTAGGATTCTAAACAAGAATAGTAAATTGCTAACTCTTATTGTTACAATTTCCTTTCTCCTTGTTTGCCTTTTCTTCATGATTTCCTTTTTCCCCAATTTCCTTTGTTCCTTGATTTTCCTTTTGCTTGTCTTTCCCTTTTGCTTCTTTTCCATTCTCTTGATTTTCCTTTTTACTTGGCATCCTTTTCCTTTTACAGAAAATGGATCTATTCCAACACTCCCTCTAGATTCATTTTCTGCAATTTCCATTTGCTCCCTCTTGCTTGAATCATCTTCATTTTCATTGTTTGTTGCTTCTTCTTCTTTTATCTCTATTGATGTGTAGCAATCTTCTTTGACTGGAAATTTAGTGATCCACGCTGATCCTGCATCTTCAATCTTTTCTGGTTCTGTCTTCTTTTCTTCTTTTGTCTCTCTTGCTTTTTCTTTGATTATTTCCCATCTAATAATGAACTTCTGATTATCTTCTTGAACCTCTATTAGCTTCTTCCAGGTTTTATCCATGATTGTACATGTCTTTTCATCGAACAGAACTTTATGACCTTTACCCAATAATTGTGGCACACTCAGCAAATTTCTGTCTAATCCTGGAATTAGTAAGACATCCTTTATTGTAACTTTTCCTTTAGTGGTCTCCATGCTAATATCTCCTTTTCCTGCACTTGTAAGAATTTCTCCACATCCAAATTTGATCTTGACTTTGTATGTCTTGTCTAATCTTGTGAAGAACGTCTCATCTCTAATCATGTGACATGTTGCTCCACTATCAATCAGCCATGCTCCTTCTTCATAAATTTGACTTGCATCATATGCTGTTGCAGTGAAAGACAATTCTCCAAATCTTTTCTCTTGTTCTTCTTGGTTTTGGCATGAGTGAGCTTCTCCTTTAAATCTGTTTTTGCAGTTCTTTGCATAATGTCCAGACTTGCCACACACAAAACATTCTCCTTGAACTTGTTTGCTTTCATATGGCTTTCCTTCCTTGTTCCTAAAATAACAAACATCTTCATTATGATTATTCTTTTTGCATATACCACACCATGGTGAATTTCCCTTTTTGAAGTAGCAGTCTTCCTCATTGTGATTATCCTTTTTGCATGTATTGCACCACTTGTTGGTTCTTTGATGTTGATCTGATCTTTGGCTAAACTTTGTTCCGGTTGATCTTGCATATAGTGCTCCTTCTATTGGTTCATCATCTGCTAAATACTTTGCTTCATGTGAGATTAGTGATCCAACAAGATCTGTCACAGTGATCTTCTTTAGATCTTTTGTTTCCTGCATTAGAGCTGCTAACCCTGCATAACTCTTTGGCATCGTGTTTAGTATCTTCCTGATAACTTGATGATTCGTCTTCTGTTCTCCAAGTAAACTCATCTGGTTGACAATCTCCTGAATTTTATCAGTATATTCTTGAATCTTTTCTCCTCGTTTCATCTTCAGATCTTCAAACTCCTTGTTCAAACTATCTAGCCTCACAAGTTTTGCTTGATAGTTGCCTTGATAATTTTCTTGTAGTCTTTCCCAGAACTCCTTAGATGTAGTAGCAGAAACTACCTTCTTAAGAACCAAATCTGTCACAGCCATCTGTAACAATTGTAGAGCTCTCATATCTTGCATCATCTGTTCTTTCCATTCTTCTAGTAAATCTGATTTTGGTTTTGGTTCTGGTGGAAGTCCTCTCTCCACAGCTTCCCAGAGTTCTTCAATTCTCAATGTTGTTTTTATCCTTGCAGCCCAAAGCTCATAATTTTGCCCATCAAACACTGGAACAGATAATGTTTGAATGCGTTTGGTCATCTTTCAGATTTGGCCCGGACTTTGCACGGAACACGGATTTTGCACGGAACACGGATTTTGCACGAGCTTGATTCTTCACGAACTTGATTTTTTTTTTTTTACGAACCCGGATTCTGCACAAACGATTCTGCAGCGGAATTAGTTTCGACCCGAGTTTTGCACGGAACGATTTTTTTTTTTTTTTTTTTTTTTCTCTCTCTCAAAGTAGAACACTCATAACCTGGCTCTGATACCATGTTGGGATTTTGATGAAACACCTTTATTTCTCTCTTAAACCTTTATTTTATTAATTCTCTCTTTCACTTTGATCTTTGTGATCTCTGTGATTTGTGATGTTTTGGATACAATAAACCTTAAGCCTATGACTCTATTTATAGAGTTAGGATTCTAAACAAGAATAGTAAATTGCTAATTCCTATTGTTACAATTTCCTTTCTCCTTGTTTGTCTTTTCTTCATGATTTCCTTTTTCCCCAATTTCCTTTGTTCCTTGATTTTCCTTTTGCTTGTCTTTCCCTTTTGCTTCTTTTCCATTCTCTTGATTTTCCTTTTTTACTTGGCATCCTTTTCCTTTTACAGAAAATGGATCTATTCCTAACCAAACAAACTTTCGGAAATCCTCTTGGATCACAAACATGACACTCTTGACATGTGAACTTTTCGCTTTCTCCAACCATATCTACTACACATCCTTTGCAATACACTGGAAAAGTAAACATGTAAGATTAAAATAAGCAAATAAGAAAATTCTAAAGCGGGTGAAATTTTAAATACTTGTCAAAAAGCAAACATGTAAGATGATGATACCATGTCCGCAATTGAGAACTACAGGTCGCACCAGCAGCTCATTACATGCTGAACAGAGTAAATCATCTTTTGAAATTTGGTTACTGGCTTTATTATTCATAGCTATGTCATTCTACAGAGTTTTTGTATCTTTGTGATCTTTTGTGCTGGATAATAACCTCGCTGCATTAGAACATTCGTCCACTTTGACATTCTGCTCATCTAAACACATAGTATTGCAAGAAAGAAAAAAAAATCAATTTATTACAAAGCAAAAGTTTCAAACTCAGTAAAGGGCTATAATGTGTGGCGAACTCAACAAAGACATTTAGAGAACTTCCACTACATATACAGACTCATCCATAGCCATTGGTTCATCCAAAGAAACATCAATCTGAGAAGAAAAACAATCTAGTTCTTCTTCATCTCTGAAACATGAACGTTAACAAACTATAATCATCAAAAGCCACACCTAATATTGGGATTAGTAGGGATTAATAGGCCACGAAGCCTTAATCTTTAGAGAGTATGTGTAAGATGTCTCACATCGAAAGTTGAGAGGCACCTTGAGTAATATATAAGAGACTTGGACCAATTCATTCATTACCAATTGGTTTTGAGTTGAAAGCCCAAGAAACTTAACACGGTATCAAAGCCCGATCTGCACACTCTCGTAATCCGGCCCAGAAAGTGGCTCGTGCCCCAGCCTCGACCCGAAATTGATGGTATGGCGAGATTAATGGCTAGATGAGCCATTATCTCGAGGGGGGGGGGGGGTATTGGGATTAGTAGGGATTAATGGACCATGAAACCTTAATCTTTAGAGAGTTTGTGTAAGATGTCCCACATCCAAAGTTGGGAGGAACCTTGATTAATATATAAGGACTTGGACCAATCCACTTATTGCCAATTGATTTTGAGTTGGAAACTCATGAAACTTAACACCTAAAAAAACCACAATTTCATAGAGAAATATAAGCAAAGAACTGCATTTATTTTTGAAACTTGCAGTTCTCATGCCAATCAAGCGGTAGTTTACTAACTTGCTGGTACTGTAAAGAGATACAAACATACATATATTAGGTTCAGGGAAATTCTCAGGTGAATCCTAATTGCAGGCCTAGACAGAACGTTAGGAATTATGAAGATCCGTTCTTGAACTTGAAGCACTAATGTAAAATCAACCAACTCTCGCTGCGAAGATTATCTATGTCTAAACCCTAGAATTCCAAATCTCTTTGCAAATCCTATCGATTCAGACAAGCATTAATAACCGGTTCAATTGTTCACAAAACCCTAAACTAAATCTCTTTGCGAATAGGTATCTTGCTCATCTAACATTAGTTCAGGTAATTAATAATACTCTCGCATCTATTAATTAACCTAAGATCAGATTCTAGGTCGCAAAGGTAGAATAAGCATTAAACACAAATCCAGATGAAGAACTCTAATGATTTTATCCTAACAATTTAATTCGACCTAACAATTCATTAATCACCTTTGAAAAACCCTAACCTAACAAGCAAACTACTCAGACATGATTAATGAAACAGAAATCATTATTTGAATAGAAAGCATAAAAGAAATGAATAGAAGAAAATAAAGGAGTTCCAAATCTGCTCTAAAGGAGTCAAATTCTTCTCTCCAAAAACCTAAACTTCTATGATTCTTAAAGTATGAGATTATGCCTAAAAAATGGATGAAAAACTATATTTATAGGCCTAGGTTCGCATCTTCAATTCCTTGAAAGATTAGGAAAAGTCTTGGAGATTTCCTTTTCTTCAAAAACTGGAAACTTCACGCTTCTGGAAATTGGAAATCCTGGTGTCGATCGACACCAATCGTGTTTCTTCAATCCGACTTCATTCCACTAAGCTCCAAAATGTATCCAAATCTCCAATTTATCTCCAATTATACCTGAACCTGTAAAGACTCTATATAGACTCGAAAATAGCCAGAAGACTCTATAAAAACACTTATATCATGGTCTAAAAATGGGTAAAAACCATGATATATCACCTTTTGGGAGGAGCTCAAAGATAAATCCGTGCGGGCTTTGCCACCTGAGCCCAAAGCGGACAATATCATATTAAAGAGAGAGTTGGACATGGGCTTTAAAAGCCGAACAACCGATACAATCAGCTTGAATTTCTGACCTTATCCCATATATAGTTCTTGGAAGTTGGAAAAACTCAATCGATAGTAAAAAAATAAAACCAGAAATTGAAACTTTTTTATCAAACACTTTCTTCAAGCAAAAAACCATACCGTTCCTAGATGCTCAGCTTGAGGAGATATGTGTCGTTCAATCTCTTGGACGACTTTTCTTAAGAGGAATGCCACTCGCTGATACATGATATTTTTCCCAAGTAGTAAATCGATAGAAGATGATAAGAGAAACCTCGTAAGGAGCACAACGTTACTATTGCACATATGATATCAAATTGAACGCTTCCAACCATCACTCAGATCTCATTTAAAGAAGCGATTAAAGAGAGTGGTAGAACAAACTTTCTGCAAAAAGATATGGAGAGAGGGTGTAACATCCCGATTAATGAACCTCTAAAATAAATTCATATGTGCTAGTATAGGATTAGTCGTATACACCATTCGACTGATGTATATAATAACAAATGACTAAACTGACCGTTAATGAACCTCTAAAATAACAATGACATTTTCTGTAAATAACACATTAGAGAAAGGTTATTGACTTATTTCTATAAGAGCAGAAAATGGCAATTTTTTAATAGAATAAATGAACAATCTCTATATAAGTATAGTACTAGGTGATTTTCATGCACCCTGTGCGGGGTTTAGCTCATTTCTTAAAAATTCATAACGTTGGTTTATTTAGAAGTGGAACGTCCGGTTTTATAATATGGTTTTATTTGAAATCAAATTAATATCTTTGTAAGACAAACACAATTTTTATGAGCAAGATATTGTTGTTTATATCATGTTTTCTAATTTTTTTTTTAATATTATCCGATAACAATTCATAAGTATCTAAATAACATTACAGATAACAACTCATACATCAAATTGAGAAAATTAACTATTAAAGAAAATGTTATATTAATACGTCTAGCTTATATTGTGAATCGTGTGTATTGTCTTTTGAGGTATTGAACCCGCTTTATAGTTTGTTTTCATCTAGAAGCCAAACAAATGAAACAATCCATTATCCTATAAAGAGTTTTAAGAAATTATTTATAGTCAAAAGCTTCAATAGAATTTTTTAATTACTTAACCTGAGCCACCAATGCATATAATGGCAATGTTTTGTAGCTGCATAGAAATTGTCCATCAAACTTAATAAGAGAAAATCAATTACGTTAAACTATGCTACATATGTACAACAATCCTGAGACGAAATGAGTAAATAAATTTTTCTTTCTAGTACCCTTTTTCTTCTACATCATCTTCATCTCTTCTAACTTCTTCTTGTTCTTTTTTTTATCCATTTTTTGTTCTTCCTCTTCTTTTATTTTCTTCATTTTCTTCAACACCTTACTCTTTTGATTTTTTTCTCTTCTTCTCCTTCTTGTACTTTCATCTTCTTCATGCTCCAATTTTCTTCTTCTGTTTTTTTCTCTTATTCTACTTCAACTTTCTCATGTTCTTCTCCATCTTCTTCTTCATCGTATTTGTGATTCGTCTTCTTAATTTTCTTCCGGTTTTTATTCGTCTTTGTCTACGTCTTCTTCCTCATCTCAGACTTCTTCTTCATCGACTTCTTCTTCTTTTTCTTTCAATTTTTCTTCTTCCTCATCTTCTCATTCTTTTTATTAATTCACCGCCTTCTTCTTCTTCTTCTTTTTCTTATTTTTATGGGCCAAGAGAAAGAAAGAGAAATTATGAATTTTTTATAATCCTTAACAAATTTTCTTTATTCATTTCCTAATTTTAATACAAAACTTATACTATCATTAAGAATATCTTCAAAACTATGTCTTTCATAACATATTTATCAATGTCTTTTCTCAATTTCGTTTTTATTTAAAGTATTTTATTTCAAATTTGAAAATTATACTCATTTAGAAATTTACAATCCATGTAACTGGAAAAATATTAAATGGTAACTTTAATGAGATCCTAAGCTTTTTTTTTGTTTCAATTTAACATGCTCGTGTTTTTGGCACATATAATTATATTCCAAATAAATTTTTTTGAACACATATAAATTTTGTAGTTGTTAGTTAATTTTGTTTTTGGGATAATTAAAACATTCTTGCTAATACCAAAGTTAAAACATTCTTGCTACTCTGAGGAAATAAGCAAAAATTTAACTCTTTGACAAAGGCGGATCTTATGGCAACATAAAATTCACTCTCTACACCACCAAATAACGCAATAGGTTTCCACTATAATGAGTTTAGAAAAATAAGATAAAATTTGTATAATAACTATCTATAAGCACACTTATCAAAATCTTACCAGTATAATCAGCTATTGGTAGGATGCTTCTATAGAAGAATGTTGTTGAACCAGAATATCACATAAGGAAATAAATAATATAAGGTTGTTGGTTTAGAGAACAAGTCTTTATTGATCGCTCGAAACCTTGAGGAGTTACAGAGAATAGCTTGGCAAACAGGTCTTGCTGAGCTCAATATTAAAAACAAATGTGATTTTAGGTCTAGAAAACTCGCGGCGATTAGGTCTTGCTCTTCAGTTCTTTAGCGAATTGTGGACGGATGGCTGGTTATTAGGAGCTTGTTTTTTTATACCACCCCGAGAGTCGGCTCCCTTTCCTTTTCTCTTTTAGATATTTTTCTTCTTGTATTCATCATATCCTTCTTTCTCGGAAATCAATCTTTATCTTCGGTATTTCCATTTCTTTTAGTCGGTTTAATCTCGGCGGGCCTGATTCTTGTGGGCTATCATTAATGAGGGGTGGCCTTTTATAAAATGTGCTCATACTCCCTCTAACAATAAGTCCCCCCCCCCCCCCCAGTTTGCTAAGTTGGCTATAGTCAACTCGGCAAACTTTACGTCAAAAAATTGGTTCGTCACTTATTAAGGATAGTGCTTTAAAAATATCATCTCCCGGACTTCGGCATATTTATCTTACATCCCTATTGCGACAACTTCCGAACCCGGCATCGTTAAAAGCTTCCTTAAAGGGCCTTGAGATGGGCCCAAATTCGATTAGGGTTTATCAAGCGGGAAAACGGAAATTCTCCTTATACGTAAATTGTGGGATTCTCCGCGTGCCTTTATGGAAACCGTTTAGATTTCTCAAATATTCATATTCGGCTTTTGGTCTTCTATCTCTTCATTTAGGCGAAGGTATTTCTTTCTCATTTTCTCCAGCTTTGTTCCGCTAGTTTTATGCTTTGTGCTTTCCATTTTGCTTGATCCACTATTTTGATTGGTAAATTCACTTTCCCTTGTTGAGTGATTCGTTCGAATTGGACGATTCCTTCCTGTTGTGGCGTTTTCGAATATAAAGTTTCTCTTTCGCATTCACATCCTCTAACCATTGCTATTGAATCCTTCCTTTTGGCCGAAAGTCTAATTTCGCCTTGCTGGGTGAATTCTCTACTTGACTGTAGCCAAATCTCTGAGCTCTTCTTCTACTCTTCCTCCGATTTAGGGTTCGTTCTTTATTCTTCTATTTTCTTCAAACGTCTGCTATGGATTCGTCGGTTCGAAGAGAGGCGAAAACTATTGCTAGTGATGATGATATTCCTCTCGTAAAGTTAATCCGAGGACTGAAGCCATCTAAGGCGTCTGTCCGGGTCGCAGAAGAGAGGGGAAAACTGTCGCTTCTGAAAGCAATCTTCTGAAGGATGATTCAACAAGAATTGACTCGTCTTGCTCCGGAATAGGGGCCTCCCCTGTAACTAGAGGGGATCTCACGGATGACATGGGTGCCATATAATTGAAGGGTTGCCCTATCAAAGTTACCATGCTGACGTGCTCGGCTCGGATAAAGAACGGGTCATCCTGGATGACCGCTGAGATTATTAAAGATCTCAAAAGGTTATGTAATTTTTTCGCTGACATAGAAATCATGGTTCCCTTGTCGTCTGAAAGAGCGCAAAATCCTCCGGCTGGGTATTTCTGCATCTATGAATGATTTTTTTACCGAATTTGGACATCGATTCCCAATCCCTCAGCTTCTTCTAAGCTATTGTGCACGGCGGAGAATTCCCATGTGTCAACTTACCCACTATGTAATTCGTCACATGGCATATACTTCGGCCTTGGCATGCTTAGCTGGCATCCCTTTCTACCTTGACTTCTTCGAGAGAGTCTCTATGCTCAAGGATGGATGAATGGACAAGAATAATAATCTCAAACACTTATATTCTTCCATGAAGTTTGAAATCATCGGTGGTGACTCCGTGAGCAAAATTCATCACTGGGACAACTATTTTTTTTTGTTAGGATAAGTAAAGCTTCGGTTGTTAGTTCCGAATCAAGGCTGTTTCACGATTGGAAGCTCAAACCTGGTTGACTGGAGTTAGTCATTTGATATTTTTCTTCATGTATTATTTGCCTGCCGAAGTATAATCGTTTGGCCTTTTTTTTTTTGCAGAGAAGTTTGTTACTAGTCCTGACCCTCTTGGGTTTTCAGATATTGCTAACAGGCTTGCGAGGTTGAGTCAGCATTTCTGGCCTGAGAAGGAGAAGAAGACTTCCTTGGAGAAGGTTTCGAATTCAGGGTCCAATGGCCAAAAGACTAACTTGGGTTAGTCCTTATCACAGAGAAAGACTCTTTTCGAGTTTGATGATCTTTAGCTTTACTTGTCTTTGTCACTTCTGTAGTTATCTCAGATCATGCCGATGTGAAGATCCGGACATCGTCGTTGAAGCAAATGGGTTTGAAGAAAAGAACTAGGCCCATAGTGGTAGATGTTCCGATTTCGACGGGGTATCTGTCAAGAAATCCAAAGTTAATCCACCAGAGGATCCGTCAAAGGATCCAAGTGATACTGCGAAAGGATCAGGGGCCGAAGCCGGTCGTGCTCCTGACACGAAGTAAGTTTAGTATAGTTTTCGTAATTTTATTTTGATGGTGATTTGCATAATTGATTTTTGCTCGTAATTCATTGGTAGGACCGTCACATTAGAAAAGTCCATACAGGCTGCTAAAAGGAGGGTTGCAAAGAAGGCTAGAGTGGTCAGGAAGAGTAAACCATCACAAGACGCCGAGGTCGGAAAGGGATTACTTCGGGCGCAGTTCCTGAATATGTAACTACTGGGCCGATCCTCGAGCGAGCTGGAACATACGCTCCCTCTCTGCTCCCATTCCTGGAGTAGAGACAGTGAACATAGATCCTACCAGTGTCAGTGGCTGTTTTGATGATCTGGATGTAAGGGATTCTTTGGGGGTTGTTGATTCTCCAGCCGAATCGGATCGGATCAGCGCGCAGCTAGAGGCTAACCTTACCAATGCGCCAGGGGCGCAGGAAGGTACTGTCGGAGATCGCGGCAGTAGTTACAACCCCCACGAACTCGTGCTGAGGTGGAGCCAGAAATTTTCGGCTATGTACGACCAACATTTTTGCACCAACCTTGCATGGAAATGCAAACCGCGGCCGTTGGGAGGTCCCCCTGTTAATGAGCTGAGACATTTTGACAAATTCTCTGGTGCTGCTCACCACCTTGCTCAGGTTCGGGATCGTTTTAGTTTGCATTTACAAATATCTTAGGCATCATTGTTTCTTCTTAACTGTCCACGAGGTTGAGAACATCGTAGTTGGCCGCGCCGAGGATGAAGCGATGTTAGAGTTTCTTCGCCAAATGCTGAGCAAAGGCTGGGATATTTCGTCGAGCTCGATCTCTACTCTTGAGAAAAAGGTGGAAGATTGGAAAAAGAAGGGCGATGCCATAGAGGAGATTACCGTTGAAGATACATATTTTGCTATGCCGAAAAGGTTTAATCATTTATTTCGCGTTGATGCCTTTTCTCTTGATAGTTTCTGGATTATTCCTGAATATTTTGATCAATTTGGTTCAATGCGTCGGCGATCACTTATGCCTACTCTTGCCGAATTACTCAAGTAAGCTCTGGATGCTGTTTTGAAGTGGATTGAAATCGATCATGGTCAAGACGGGAAATATGGTGCTACCACCGAGGTCATGAGGTCACAGAATGCGGATGTGATGAGGAAGTAGTCTGTTGTTTTTTTTATGTTTATAGTTATTATAGGCGGAGCGTTTCTTCAGATCTTTGATGATTTTTCAAGGCTGCGGTGTTGATATGGTATAAGGCTCTTGGTGGTTGAAGCTTCGCTAATCTTGTATGTCGAGACTATTCGTAACTTCCGCTCTTTGATGAAGGACGCTCAAGCCATCTGTTGATCACCTCGCAGAGTGAATATTCTTGTTGATATCGGGAATTTCATGCACTGGTGATAAGTAGAGACGATTGTTTTCATCTCGTGGATCCATGGCGTGCCTAAGTTGGCGTTGTAGATAGCTGGTTTAACCATCATGGTAAATTTCACCATTTTTATTATGCCGTCGAGGTGAATTGGAAGTCGGATTATGCTGAGGCTGAAGACGGATTCGCTTGTGAAATCGGTTAGGGGTTTTGGGGCTTCCTTTATTGCTTCGCTGTTGATGCCTATTTCTTGGAGCGTTTTTTTTAATATGAGGTTGACCGTGGCGCCGATATCGACAAGGATCTTCTCTACCTTGCAATCATTGATGTTGAGGTCGACCACAAGTGAGTCATTGTGTGGCGTGTGGAGCCCTTCCGCGTCGTATGCCGTGAAAGAGATCGTGGCATTGTTGCTGAATGCGTGCATGTATTTTAGATATACAACTGCCTTCCTCTCGTACTTGTTATAGCTATTACTGAATCGTCGCAGTCGGGTAGACCTCTCATAATCATATGGATTACTCGCTTCTGCGGGGGCGGAGGATTGTCTAGATTGCGATCACGATCGTCTCTTTCGCGAGGCTGATCCCTATTATGTTCACGTTCTAGGTCGTTTCTCTCTCGGGGGGTCCCTTGTTATCTCTGTTTGGTTCACGGTCTCAATCTTCTCTATCGTGAGGTGGTCCTCGGTTCTTCCTGTATCGATCGCGGTTTTGGTCATCTTGATCTCGCCTCTTGTTGGCTGGTGGCTTTGGCGCTTTTCATCTGCCGAGGTACGTTTTTGGTAATTGCCACGACCTCGGCGACTATCATAACCGAAAGTTCGGCGATTGGTATAGCTTTTACCCTGGTTTCCTTGTTCTGATCGATCTCCCTCGATCTCGTTCTCATCGTTGTGGTATTTTCCAATCAGAGAGTCCAACTGATGTCGGCATGTTGACATTGCGTGTCCGGTTTGGCCATGGAAACGACACCACAAGTCGTGGTTGTCGTTGGTGTCCGATGTTGGAGGTCGGTTAGTTTTAACGTCGTTCCTGTTCCATATGTTCTACTGTTTCTCGGAGAGCGCGTTGGAGACGTTTGAAACCGGTTTGATCCCGTCTAGATGAGCTTCTTGTCTGACTTCTTTTTGGACTGCAACTGCGACCATTCCATGCTTTTAGGCGTAGTAGAGTTTTTCCTCCTCTATCTTTTTGGACTGCAACTGCGACCATTCCATGCTTTTTGGCGTCTTCTAAGGTTGCAGGCTCATTGATTTGTAGCTCCTTCTTGAAATCAGATTCGAACCAAAGTCCGCCTCATAGTGCTTCCAGGGACAACATATGAGGAATGTTTCCGTGTGCAGCCGCAACAGTTTTGAACTTTTCGATGAACTGACGAAGCGGCTCGTCTTGCTCCTGAATCAGGGTGAACAGGTTGGTCGTGTGCTTCATCATGTACATCGACTAGTGTTTAAAGAAGGCACGAGAGAGATCCTCAAAATTTTTGATGGAGCCGGGGCGAAGACTCGAAAACCACTTGAGTGAATCCTTGCTAAGATGTTCGATAAATGTCTGACAATGGTTGGCTTCATGCTCTTCATGTGTGTCGAATTGTTGCCTCTGCATGGCGATCTAATATTCTGTGAGTCAGAGTTGCGGATCTACGTTTCCATTGTAGTACGATAGCTTGAGTTTTATTGGGGGTGTCAAGGCGCACGTTGGTAATTTTCTCTAAGAATTTACTCTTCTGCGTGTCGGCGAGGATTTTCGCAACCTCTAGTGCCGAGCTGGTAACACGATGGATTTGCAAACCCATTGCATCCAGACGCTGATGCAATTTGGCAACTTCAGGGACAACTTCTTTAGGTGCAGTTTCCTCGGTTCGGCCGGTAGCGTTAGACATGTTTACATCGTTCCCGCCAACGATATTCCGTGTGGTTGGGGTGCTCTCGAAAGTCAGTCTTCTTTCCAATGGGGTGGTGCGTTCGCTTGTTGGGTTGGTCATCAAATTTATTTGCTCCTGATGTTTCGCTTGTTGGGACTGCAAATCGTCGAATTTGGTGTTGATGTCCTGGGAAAGTGGCTCTAAGGCCGCCTTGATCACCGCGGCGAGGTCAGCCAGGGTGATGGATGCTGGTGTTGATGTTCCCGTGGGTGGTGGTGGTGGTGATGATGTTTGAGTATTGGTGATGAGGTTGCCTTGTTCATCGTATCGTGGGGGATGATCGTTCGAGTCTTCTAGGGGAGACATCTTCGAACCTTGGTTGTCTTAAGAACTTGTTCTCCAAGTCTCCACAGACGGCGCCAATTGTTGAACTAAAATATCACCTAAGGAAATAAATAATATAAAGTTGTTGGTTTAGAGAACAAATATTTATTGATCGCTCGAAACCTTGAGGAGTTACAGAGAATAGCTTGGCAAACAGGTCTTGCCGAGCTCAATATTAAGAACAAAGGTGATTTTAGGTCTAAAAAACTCGTGGAGATTAGGTCTTACTCTTCAGTTCTCTAGCGATTAGGTCTTACTCTTCAGTTATTTATACCATCCCGAGAGTCTGCTTCTTTTCCTTTTTTCTTTTGAATATTTTCCTTATTGTGTTCATCTTTTTCTTCTTTCTCGGAAATCGATCTTTATCTTCGGTATTTCCATTTTCTATAGTCGGTTTAATCTCAGCGAGCCTGATTCTTGTGGGCTATCATTAATGAGGGATGATCCTTTTATAGAATCTGTTCATTCTCCCTCTAACAAATGTAAGATTGAATTTATATTCTGGAACAAGTAAGACTGATTTAAAGAGAGAGGAGAATCAATACCAAATTGCTTAATCAAAATCCTTGCTGCTTCTACTATTGGACGTCCGCAAACAGCTCGCATTGGATGCAAAGACAAACATAATTTGGAGCGAGAGAACAATTGTAGCTTTCTTCACTCAAAACCAAGATGACTAAAAGAATATAAGAAAGTAAAGTTGTAAGAAACTAATATCTCTTTTGAATAACATGCACAATCAATCAAGTGATATAGATGATCATAAATGGTTAAATAATGAAAAACCATCTTAACATGGGTTGTGTTGCATCTCTTTTCCAACTATACTTCACTGTAAAAATTCAATCCGATTAGTATTAACGTCATTGTGAGTATGAATCACATTCTAATTAAAAAGCCGATATGAATGAATTTAGGATTTGCATTAACGTGAAACCATTGTAGTCTGGATAGACACATGTGTCTTTTGGCAATGTACATATCTCCTGGTTTAAATCCGATTTTCTGATGGCATTATTCTCTTGGCAATCACATCGGGTTACAATTGATCAAGCAAAACTAAATGATTTCAAGTTCCCATCGTTCTCAACAATGCTTAATATATCAACAAAATATGTATTCACAAACCATATAATCCTATTCTCTGATTACTACGACTTATTGGGAAATTAAAGTTGCTTAAATTTTTTGAATATTAAAAAGTTACCTCGTATTGATTGGTGAGCATAATAAGACAACCCAAACGCTTGGAGATACCCTTCTTATGTTCGAGATCTTTTTTAGTCGCCTCACTATTCAGGTTCACGAAAAAGCTCTCGAGAACAGAGATTCTACGGAGGATTTCAATTTAGAGTCCCTCCTCGCATTGTGTTTGAATGGTGTTTTGAGTTCCAGAATCTTTAATTGCAGTAAACACGGGCCCGTACATGATAATATTTTGTTGGAAATTTAAGTGAGTCGTTGTAACCGTTGACGAACTGTTGCAACCGCTTAGATGAACATTTGCAACCGTTTAAATGAATCATTGCAACTGTTTTTTTTTATGGTTACAACCTTCGGTGACTAACCATTGAAACTGTTAGTGACCAATAGTTGCAACTCTATCAACCATTGCAATCTTTCGAAGTAACCTTTGGTTTCCTATAAAAGGAGTTGTTGGCTTTGCCAAAATCACAATCAGAGATTACAAGAAACAGTTACAAAAACAGAGAAATAAGAAAGAGAGAAAGAGAGAGATTCATTGTTCCAAAAGATCACCAAAGATCTTTGGAAAAACACATATCAACACTAGAACTCTAGTGTGTCTCTTGTATCTTTGCCTAGAACAAGAGAGAACTTTGGTTGTCTTATCCTACAAGGGATTTCGTGTAACCCAAGGCTTAATAAGGGTCGAAATACTCTTTAAGGAAAGTGTCCTCGTACGCGATTCAATCATTATCCAAGTTCATAATTTATCAACCGGGTTACAATTAACCAACAATCTTAAAGAGTATTTTCTTGTGAACTATGGCTAGTGCATTTGTGCGAGAGATGACATCCAAGTTCGGAAGTTGTATAACTTTTAGAGAGAGAAAACTTGAAGACATTAACCGGAATGGCACTTAAATGGTGACAAGAGGTTGAATTTTTTCTGTAATCTCTTCTCCGTTCTCCCCGTCTGTTTTCAGATACCAAGTCATGCATATTCATCGCTAAATCGGGCTAAGGTATGAGTTTCGTTTTCACGCTTCCGCATAAGTCTCTTACATTGGTATCAAAAATTTAGGATTCGGTTTTGGCATGTTAACGTTCTTAGTAACCATAGATTAAAAGTGCTATGTGTTAGTCACGCTCATTCATGGTGAACTAGAGAATACTATTAATGTTTAGAATGATTGAAAATGGTGAATCCGTGAATAGACAATGAAATGAATAGAAACTATGCAAAAGTATTCATCATATTGGCTTTACTATTTCTGGAAAATATATCGTAGAGAACTATTCATCATATTCACTTAAAATGTTTCTGGAAAGTAGAAAGCCCCAATATGTTGCATGAATTTGGATAGATAGTGTGAAAACCAGTAATATTTTTTAGTTCATATCTCTCTGTAGAATATTTAGAATTGCGTGATCTTGGTGTCCGTGTGTAGATATTGGAATTATCTTTCTATAGGTATATAGAACGCTTGATTTGATTATGTATTTAGAGAGATATAAGGTCGAAAGTTTCGGCAGAATTGCAGTGAAACATTGTGTTAGGAAGAAGATGAACAGTAACCGACACATCAGTTTCTGATTTGTCTGGAAAAAACATATTTGTTTATGCAATAAAATGAGTTATGTATGTCCAAATTTGAAAATAAATTTCTCTAGATTCTTCTTAAATTGAGTAGATTAAGAATGTAATTTATTTGGGTTAGAATGTGTATGAACAACAGTAGGTGATTGTTGTTGAAAGAAAGAATTATAGAGAAAGAGGCACTGATTGCATCTTTATTAGATATGTTAAGCATTCAAAAGCTTATAGATTTTATATCATAGAACCTAATGATTTTGTATCAGTTCACACGATAAAGCAACATGAAGTTTTATTATGCCTGATAATGAACATAAGATGTGTAAGTTGATAAAGTCATTGTATGGACTAAAGCAAACACCTAAGCAGTGGCATCAAAGGTTTGATGAGGTTGTCTTATCAAGTGAATTTAAGTTAAAGCAGTCGGATAAGTGTTTATATAGCAAATTTGATGAGTCCGGTAATGGAGTAATCATTTGTTTATATGTTGATGACATGTTGATCTTTGGTACTGACCTTAGACAAGTAGAGCTTACAAAAGCATTTTTGTCATCAAGTTTTGCCATGAAAGACATGGGGGAGGCAGATGTGAAGGCAAAAGAATATATTTAACACAATCTCATTACATTGAGAAAGTGCTTAAGAAGTTCAATTGTGAGAATTGTTCTCCAATGAGCACTCCCATGGATGCGAGTGTGAAGCTTATGCCTAACATGGGGAAAGCAGTGTCACAACTCGAGTATTCACAAGTAATTGGCTGCTTAATGTATGTCATGACGAGCACCAGGCCAGATATAGCTTATGCTGTAGGAAGGTTGAGTAGATACACTAGTAATCCTAGTACTCAACATTGGCAAGCCTTAAGACGGGTGCTGAAGAGCTTGAAAGGAACCATAAATTATGGTTTGTCTTATGATGGATTTCCTTCCATCGTAGAAGGGTATTCAGATGCAAGTTGGATCACCAACGTGGAAGATCATTCTTCTACAAGTGGTTGGGTGTTTTTGCTTGGGGGAGGTGCCATTTCATGGGCTTCTAAAAAGCAAACTTGCATTACAAGTTCAACTATGGAATCTGAATTTGTAGCATTAGCGGCTGAATGGCTAAGAAATTTAGTTTACGAAATTCCATTGTGGCCAAGAACAGTATCATCGATATCTATCGATTGTGATAGTCAAGCTACCTTGGCTAAGGCCTATAACCAAGTGTATAATGGTAAGTCGCGACATCTGGGCGTTAGACATAGCGCGGTACATGAGTGGATCACTCATGGGGTGATTACCATAGAATTTGTTCGGTCTCATCAGAATCTAGCGAATCACTTGACAAAAGGATTAGCCAGGGACTTGGTAACTAAATCGGCGAAAGGGATGGGGTTAAAGTCCATTTGAAATCTTTGGTGATGGGATACCCAATTCCCCTCTAATACAACGTTAGAGGCTGAATTCAATGTGGAAAGCCAACACTTAAAGATTGAAGCACATGTTTTCATATCATCCCAAGGAATGTGCTTGGAACTGCAAGAAAGGGATAGGTTGAAATTTTTCTTAATAGGTATTTTGAAAAAGTGTATTTTGCAGGTACACGATTAAAATATCTACCTATATGAGTGTGAAGTGCAGCCGCTTCAAGAAGCTAGGACTTGGCTTTGTATGCACTTATGAATGGATAGGGACACATGGCTTATAATAGTGTCAAGTATAAACACTTAGAGTAGTGTGGAAATTTGTGTTTGTATTATCTTCATGTGGTCAAATGAGTTGTGAGGATTCAATCCTTAGGACATCCTGATTCTCGGGCATTTGGAATGTGTAATATCACTAAGATGAAAATTCAATCGTTACGACATTTTCATTTATGCATGAGTTTGATTTATGTGTTGTTTATTTAATTTAGTGAATCTATGATTACACTTAAATGGGGGAGGAATGTTGGAAATTTAAGTGAATCGTTGTAACCGTTGACGAACTGTTGCAACCGCTTAGATGAACATTTGCAACCGTTTAAATGAATCATTGCAACTGTTGTTTTTATGGTTACAACCTTCGGTGACTAACCATTGCAACTGTTGGTGACCAACAGTTGCAACTCTATCAACCATTGCAATCTTTCGAAGTAACCTTTGGTTTCCTATAAAAGGAGTTGTTGGCTTTGCCAAAATCACAATCAGAGATTACAAGAAACAGTTACAAAAACAGAGAAATAAGAAAGAGAGAAAGAGAGATTCATTGTTCCAAAAGATTATCAAAGATCTTTGGAAAAACACGTATCAACACTAGAACTCTAGTGTGTCTCTTGTATCTTTGCCTAGAACAAGAGAGAACTTTGGTTGTCTTATCCTTCAAGGGATTTCGTGTAATCCAAGGCTTAATAAGGGTCGAAATACTCTTTAAGGAAAGTGTCCTGGTGCGCGATTCAATCATTATTCAAGTTCATAATTTATCATCCGGATTACAATTAACCAACATATCTCGTTGGAGATGATTTGTGAAGAGTCTTTTACCACCACGTAGCCCATCCTTTTAGAAAACACAACAATGAGTCATGTTTATTCTAATTATGGTCATTGGTCAAATCCATGAGAATGCTAAAGAGCCTTACTTAAGCCGAGTAGGTCCTCGTGATAGGGTAACCCAAAAATATTTAGGTTTAGCCAATTAGGTTTGGCCGCAAAAAACAATTAGGTTTAGCCGAAAATATGACATAATTAAGAAAATAATTAGAACTTTTCATTAACTTGAAATGTAATATTTAGTGAGAGTGAATGAGAGAGCTCCATTCGCCCAAATCACTTGCTAAATAATAGTATGTAGATAGATATAGTACCAATCTTGAAGCAATCTGGATTCTTTCCCGTCGATACACTGGCTGGCACAAGCTTGAGGGTATGCTACGTCAGAAAAAAATTCAAGGTTTTCTTCTGATTGTTCTTCCATCGTAAGAGAAGTCATTATCTTCACTAACATACAAAACATGGCTCATTCTAACACACAAAGCATGGCTTACAAAACTGTTTTCAGCTCTGATTGAAGTGATGTAAGGCTTCAGTTCTGCCTAGACTCCTAGACTCTAGGAGAAATTTAATCTCATCTTTTTGAATTTAATACCATCCTAATCTCGAAAAACATTAGTGACTTCCGAAGACCCTTCTATGAAACAGTTATGTCCACATAATCAAGGGGTTAAAAAATCAGGATGATGGGCAATTGGTTCTAATCTATGAGCATGAATTTGTGTTATCTCCCAAATTAAAGCTTCACATTATGCTAATGTTAGCCACATCTCATGGATTTTGATCCACACGATTAAGAAGGTTGGCTAATCCTCAAGAGAAGTGATTATTTTCACTGGTTCGGTACAGTTAATCAAACAAATCATTGTCATCCTGTGAGACTCAACCATACAGAGCATCACTCACAACATAACTAACACACAAAAGTGTTATCTCTTAGTGAACTGAAGTAAGGCTTCCGCCTAGATTCTTAGTCTCTAGGAGACAATAAATCTAATCTTTGAATCTTTTTGAATGCATTATCATCCTAAGCTCAATTTTTTTTTTCAAAAAAATTAATAACAACAGAAGCCGATAGTTGTATCTCTTTCCTTATATTCTTCCTCTCCTTAACTGACATGCTACTAACAAGTAGATGCTTCATCCATATCCAACAACCTTTACCTTCTTGATCAAGTAAGCATATCAGAAGGTACATGAAAGTGATTACAGATAATGAACTGTTCAAACATAGAATGCGAGCTTGGAACTTACATCAAAATCTCAAGATGGACTTTGTTTTCTCTCAAACAGGTCTGTTGTAATCTTAATCTCTTGAATATTAGGCAAAGGTCTTGGACAATCTCCATGCTCAATGCTCATCACTGCAGTATACATATCACGGCGTCAAAATCAAATGAACAAACATAGCAAAGAAAAATATGGTCGTTTTGATGTATGCGTACATGGATTTCAACTTTTCGCCAGCACTTCTCGATCTCGTAAACCCCATCTATCTCATTCCTACCTCAGGTGCATACACAGAACATTTCTCCTTGTGAGACCTGGTATTTTAAGAGAAAAGGAACAGTCTTTTAGTGATAATAACTCGAAACATAAAAAGCTTAGCTTAAATAACTAAGAAAAAACCTTTTTAGGGCTTTTTCTTATTCAAAGTTGTCTCTAGGCTGCAGTCGCGGTTCACAAAGTGTCTCGACCCACAGGTGGATGCAGTTAATCCGAGTTTTCTTATGCGAGACTTGTTTATCTGTCTTGTTATAACGACGAAAATAGTTATATCATCTTATTGCACCGTTGGATTGACTACAAAACACTTTCAAATGAAAACTATCTCTTGTTTGTATTTAGATCTTTGTTTAAAAGCATATTAAATAATAGGTAACATCAACTCCCACATAATTAGATCTTTGTTTGTTCTCATATAAAACAAAAATCAAAGCTTAAAAGATTTTCGAAAACATAAGAACTCGCTTACCTTCAAACCATGTCATGACTAGAAATATGTAGAAAACTAAAACAAGCTTTACCGAAACATTCTTTTCGTAATCCCACCACAATTTTCACTAAGCCCACATGGCGTAAGAACTAAAGGAATATTATAGGACTTTCTCATATTGACACTTTCCACTTTTCCAGCCTTCTTCTTAATCACTCCATCGATTTATTTCTCTAATTTTCCTTTTCTTTTCTTTCTCTTCTTTTAGAATTTTTTTGTTGGCCAAGTTTGAAGCCGAGAGCATGCATAAATTTAAGCTATGCTCTTGGTTTACATCCTTGCTACCTATGGCATTTATTTTTCTAAAACAAAATTGTAAAGGGTTAAGAGATTCATATTATAGTATGTGATATTTTGGGAGTGATGGGAAGTCATGTGCCATGGTCTCCAAGCCTCAAAGTGCGAAATTAAGTCAGGATAAAGGTCACATCAGTTCCTGGAACCGTTCTCATATATCTTATAAAGATTTGTAAGTTCTGTGTAGTAGCTAAGCGTGGGGTTTCCAAATCTCCTTCTCAAATCAAACATGGTTTTTTTTTTGAAAAGGGCAAAACAAACATGGTCAAGGCATTCATTTTCAGAAAGGTCCTAATTTCCAACTAAAATTTTGAAAATAAATCCATATGAATAAAAAATTATGGAAATATCCTTATTTTGTTTAAATTGTTTATTCAATTGAACAATATTAAGTTTGCTTGTTTCACTTCATTATATGAACAAAGTGCATATATATATATATTTAATTTATTTTAAAAGAGTTCTGCATTTAAAGATGTTTGAATTACAAGGAAGTGTTTTGGAACACCTTATAATTGAGGTTGGAACAATGGAAATATCTTATGGTGATGCAAGAGCAGTCGATAAGTTTTACAAGCCTTTGGGAATATCACAATGGGCTATTGGGTGAAAGTAGGAGCTACAGACCAAGATTGGACGTGGAACTCTATGTATGGTCTGATGCGCTTTAGTTTTAAGCACAATAGTGACTAAGGTTGTAATCAGGCGACCATAATTTTAAATTTATATAGCCTCAAATAAAGCACAAGTGCAAGGTTAGACCCATGTAGTAGTATAGTAATCAAACTTTAACCAAAGGGATTAAAGCTTGCACACTAGAGATGCGAGAAACAAATTAATCTACTCAAATGGTTTTTAGGATTTTAAAAGGTTTAATAGCTAAGAAATGCAAGAAGTATAACCTATCAAAAGCATTGAACCATAGGTTAAAACAATTCGTCAGAAAAACTTGACAAACTAAGTGAATGATTTAGTTTACCTGATTCATTTATTGAAAATGTAATAGTTTGCAAATAAAAGTTAGAACCCTATGACTTCAGTTTTTTTCTTGTCTCTCTTACAATTGGTTATTTAAATTTCGATTATGTATTTTTTAGACTAAGTTTAATTTTTAATTTATACAAGATATACTCCAGATTAAATCTTATAATATGTCTCTAACAATTACAATATATATGCCTGCAACACCATGAAGCACACAAATATATTATTTAAAATCATTTAATTAACTTTTACCGAATTAATAAATTATAATTTAGTATAAAACTTATTAGTCAAAATATAATATATATTAAAAATAAAAGCAACAAATTTGATGAACCTTCATACGAAAGATGATCATGTCGAACATATCCACAATATTACATGTAGAAACAAATTTATAGTAGCTTCAGTAGTAAAAATATGTTAGATGTAGTAATTATATAATGAAGATAGTAATCATAATAATTATTATGTCATACACAAAAATTGGAAATTATCATACTTTGGAAAAAATTATATATTTGTCAAAATTTTATAATTCAACCATCTACTAAATTAATATATATATACAAAGATATTTGTTTACATGTTGACACAAATTTATATTTACTTCAGTAGTCAAAACATATTGTGAAATATTTTAAAATACAATTTTACTATACTACCTTTTAAAAGTACCACTGCTTGCTGTCAATTTAAAATAAAAAATACTACTTTTATAAATGTTTATAAAGTTGTTTATAAAAAATTAAATTTGAAAAGGTTCATAAAACATGTTATTCATAACAACGTGGAAATTATCATAGTCTTAAGTTGTTTGGAAAAATAAACTTTATATATGTCAAAATTTTCCATTCAACCATCTACGAAATAAATATGCATATATATATAGATATTATAGATATATTTATATTTTATTTCCATTCTAATATAGAAGAAAAATATTTGAATTGAAAAACGCATAATTATGGAAAATTTAAACAAGTCAAATTTTTTTCTGACACATATCTGAATGTTATTAACTGTAAATTCATAAACACGTATATACTATAATATGAAATACATCCTAATATTTTAAATACTCAAATTATTTTTTGCTCAACATAGAAAAAAAATAAAAACTTTGACTTGGAATTGAAACTAATTTCTTACTTTTGAACTATAAATACACATATGTTTTTATTGCAACTCATCAAACATAAACATAAAGAAAATAGAAAATCTATTAAAAAAATCTTTAAAATGAAGAGAAATTTGAGCATGGTGTGTATAGTGATGTTACTAATTGCAGTAATTGTTATTGAAGGGGAAGCAAAATCCGAAGTGCAATGCAATATTATATGTCGTCCCCATTGCCAAAAATGGTCATCGGCGGGAGAATGTTCTGAGTGTCATAAAAAGTGTGATCAATCCCCACCAGCTTCGACATCAAAGTTTTCAAAGAACCAAAGTAATATCAAAGATAATGGATCCGCTTAACAACATTTATAATATATTGTAATTGTATGGATGGATACTTTGTCCAACCTTTCTAATATCCACTATTTCTATGTAACAGTTTTAATAATGAAATGAGAAATTCTCTATTCTATCTTTATCCTACTTTTCGAATTGGTGAAAAACTATTGAGTAATTGTAATCCATGGACTCAGAAGATTGAAAAATTAACCGACAATAAAGCATTTTTCTGACAACTACTATTTACTACACAATTACTCATATAACTCTATTTTTCTGGTTTTACTCTTTTCTCTCGTTACTTTTTTTGAGAAAGAAATAGATAGAGAAAACATAAGAAGAAGAAAGAAGATGAAGAATAAAGAAGAAGAGGAAGAAACAAAAAATAGTAGAGAAAGAAAAACATTGTGAGGGTGGAGAGTAGTCACCGTATTCATGATGGCAATGAAATTGTTAATGGTGGTGGTAACGGCGTTAGCATTGGTGGTATCATAAACGATGATAGTGGATTGTATCGGTGACGGTGGTGTATGATGGTGATGACATTGGTTATAGTGATGGTGATGGCGAAGATGCTAGGGGCAACGATGAGTGCCGGTGATGGTGGTGGTGACGATAACGATGCTTATGATGTTCGTGATAGTGAGTGTCCATAACAGTAGTGATGGTTGTGACGGAAGACATTGGTGGTAGTGGCGACGATTATGATGGTGACGACGGTGGTGATGTGGTGGCGACGATTGTGGTGGTGGTAACGTGGTGGTGGTAATGGTGGTGGAGGATGATGACTGTGTGAATGACTGTTAGTTATCGATATCATTATGTATAACTTGTTATTTTTATTTTTATCATTTTACCCTCGTATATTTTTGACTATTTCGTATAAACTACATGTTTATAAAATATTATTGTTATAATTAATATATTACCATGGTAATACAAATATTATGCATATATGTAATATATTATCACACTACAATTATTAGTATTAAGCGTATATTTAGTAAGTTATCACGTTACACATATTATTCGGATATGTAATATGTTATCATGTTAAATCTAATTGCATTTGGCGATGAACAACCCTTTTAAACCTCACTAAAGGACTACTCGTATATGATTATTTGATTGACACTTTATAAGTATTACAATATACCTTTTTCTTGTAGTGTAAAACAAGAAAGGGTGTTCAGATTTTTTTCTCCCTTAAACAGTAAATAAAAGAAAGAAGTAACAAAGAATTAAGAAGATGAAGAACGAAGAGATCAAAGAAGGTTGTCGCTCGTCTTCTCTCCCTTTGATGGATGAAGCTGTGGCGTGTGTATGGTATTGTATGTCTCTTTGTGAAGCCCTAAAGTGTTATCTATATAGGCCTTCACCTCTCCTATGTTAGCTTTGGGCTCTTGTGGCATGAAACGATCGGAAGGATACATGTGAAATCGAATTGAGCCGAGTGTGATGGCCGTGAGCACAACCTCTCAGGTCACGGCGGTTGCCTTCCTGGCTGAGACATGGGCTCTCAAGCCACGACGAAAGTCCGCTTGGGCGCGGGATGGGCTCCTCAGGTCTAAGTGGATATATATAAATTTTAGTTATTTTGTTATTAGGTGCATCTAGTGCTAATACAAACTCACAAATCTAAATACATAAATGAACAGTCCCTATATAAGTATAGTACTAGGTGGTTTCTCCGCACCATCTTCAGCTCATTTCTTAAAAATTGATAACATTGGTTTATATAGAAGTGGAAATTTCGGTTTTATAAACTGGTTTTATTTGAAATCTGTTATAAATCATAGAGGTTCGATCTCCATAACCGGCCCATCAAGACATTGGCGTGAAGGCCCAATACCTTAGACGGTCTATTAGATGTTTTCCTTATTCATGTAGGAAAAGGATGTTTCCTTTTCTACCCTTATGTAATCCTTATATAAAGAGACCTCTTGGTCATAATAATACAACACAATTTACATTACTTTTACAACACGTTATCAGCACGAGCTTGCTCTAAACCCTAGCCACCGAAAAATCCCTAAACCCTAGCCACCGAGAAAAACCGCAGCCGCTCGATCTCCCTAGCCGCGCGTTTCCCTTACCCGGAGAAACCCTAGCCGCGAGTCCTTCACCCGGCGTTTCCCGAGTAGTCGCGCGTCCTTCACCCGACGATCCCGAGTAGCCGCATGATCCTCATACGGCAGCAGCTCGACGACGAGTAGCCGATCCAGCCGCGCGAACCCTAGCAGCCGCGAGTTCCGTGTAGCTGACCCGACGAGTAGCCGCGAGCAATCCGAGCAAAGTTTTACCGTGGTCTGTAGCTCCCGGTTCATACCATTCAACCCCAAAAGAAGATCAAGGTAAAACCCTAAGTCTAAGAACAAAATAAAATCGAATTCAACCTTAATAAACATAAACCCTAAAAACCGATTATCTTATAAACTTGCTTGATCTTTTGAGAACTTGAATTGCATTGAATCTAAGCTAAAGATAAGACATAAAATTCGATTTGATTGTTTAAACTTGTTTGATCTCTTTAGAACCTTAAAACCGAAACCTACTTGAACATATATCAAACCCTAAAATACGGTTTACTTGATTAACTTGTTTGCGTGTTTTAAACATATTATTTAGCTTGTTTATTTGATGTTTAGAAACCGCATGATAGAATCATTCACCATAATCGAATTGAACATTAATCTTACTCAAACCCTAAAACCGATTCATGTAAAGGATTGTTTACTTGCTTAGTTAAAACCGCATAAGTAAAGAAAATTAAAATAAGGTTTTAGCTTTGCGTTTTAGGAGTGTTAGATTGATTGTTCTAGTTGCATGAAACCGAAACCCTAAGAGAATAGGAAAGATTAAAATCGGATTTCATAAAAACCCTAATCCTAATCAAAATAGGAAAGTTTAAGAATTTCCTTTTTGCATGATTATCCTTTAGTGTTTAATTATAATTGTTTTAGGATTAATCTTACATATAGAATAAGTTAATTAAAATCTGATATAAGTATAGAATAAAATCGGATTATATGATTGCTTGCTTGAATTTGCTTGCATGATTAATTACTTGAAGTCTAAAATCGGATGTATATAAATCGGCCATCATTCTAAGGCCTTGATTTTATTAAATGCCCTAAGAGAAAATTGGTGCATATTTTCAGATGTCTAGAGTCGCCAACCTAGACTATGCAGCCCTCGATCTCTCTGGAGACAACTACTTAAAGTGGGCACTTGACACAAAGATCATGCTCAACTCAAAAGGGATTGGTGAATGTATCGTCGACGGAAACAATGAATCCGTGAGATACAGATACAAGGCGATCCTCATTATACGCCACCACCTTGCTGAAAGTCTCAAGGATCAGTATCTTACAATTGAAGATCCATTGGATCTGTGGAAGGAATTGAATAAGAGGTACGCCCATCAGAGGACGGTTGTATTGCCGAAAGCCAGATTCGATTGGCTGAACCTAAGGTTCATGGATTTTAAATCCGTAGAGGAATACAACTCGACTTTGTTCAAGATAGTTTCAAAGCTGAAACTATGTGGCGAGACCATTACTGAGAAGGATATGTTGGAAAAGACCTTCTCCACCTTCCATTCGAGTAATGTGTTGCTACAGCAACAATATCGCGAGAGAGGCTTCGCGACTTACTCAGATCTGATCGCATGCCTGTTGCTTGCAGAACAAAACAATAGCCTTGTTCTGGCCAACAGCGAGATGAGACCAGCTGGAACCGCCCCACTACCTGAAGCCAACGTGGCCGCAGAAACAAAGAAAGAAACCGAGGCAAACCACGTCCATAGATACCAAAAGGATTATGGTCATGGACGTGGGAAGAGACAAGGGCGTGGTCGCCACCAGCCTTATGGTCGTGGGAACGGCCGCGGATCTAATTCTAACCGCGGTCGGGGTCGTGGCCGAGGTCGTGGCTACGGTAACCCAACCGGACATCAGCCCAACCCGACCAAGTCTATTTGCTATCGTTGTGGGATGGATAACCATTGGGCCAAGACATGCCGGACTCCCAAACACCTCGTCGAACTCTATAAAGAGAGTGTGAAAGGGAAGAATCCCGAGGCCAATATGATCCAGCATGAGCATGATGATGAAGGCGATTTTGATCATGAAAGGAATGATCATTTTGACGCCAATAAAGATGATCTCATTGAACATGAGACTTCCGATTGTTTGAAATAGTTTAGACTTTGAGTTCTATTTGCTTTGTTGCTTTTATGTTTGCTGTGCTTTGGATTTATGTCTTTGGATTTTATTATTTGATTTTATTGAATGATTTCAGTTTTTATTTTAAGACATAATTATTGTTTTATGAAGTATGGATGAGTTCGTGGTGGATAGTGGGTCAAGCCACACGATTCTAAAGGATAAAAGATACTTCATAAACCTTATACTTAAAAGGGCAAACATAAGTACTATAGCAGGACCAGCCAGCCTAATAGAAGGCCACGGCCAGGCCAATATTTTAATGCCTAAAGGCACGCATCTAGAAATCTCAGATGCATTGTTTTCACCTAGCTCAAATCGAAATTTATTGAGTTTTAAGGACATTCGTCTGAATGGTTATCATGTGGAAACAATGGGCGGAGGAAACAGAGAATTTCTTCAGATAGTTAAAAACGCCCAAGGCCAAAAGAAAGAAGTCTTAGAGACTATACCTGCTATAGCCACTGGCATTTACTGTACTAAGGTCAGTATGATAGAAGCCAATGCCGCCGTAAATAAAGCCTTTACGGATATGTATACTTTATGGCACGACCGTCTGGGACATCCCGGGTCAAGTATGATGCGGAAATTGATTGCCAATACTAATGGGCACGCCTTGAAAGAAAGGAGAGTAATCCCCAAGAATATAATGTGTACCTCGTGTTCACAAGGGAAATTGATTGTAAGGCCATCACCAGTAAAAGTGACTAAGGAAACAATAAACTTTCTGGAAAGAATTCAAGGAGATATATGCGGACCAATACACCCACCTTGTGGGACATTCCGATATTTTATGGTCCTCATTGACGCATCTACAAGATGGTCACATGTATGCTTATTGTCATCACGGAATATGGCATTTGCAAGACTCCTTGCTCAGATAATACGCCTAAGGGCTCACTTTCCAGACTTTCCTTTAAAGACCATAAGAATGGATAATGCTGGTGAATTTACTTCCCAAGCGTTTAATGACTATTGTATGTCCATGGGGGTAAGTGTTGAATACTCCGTGGCACATGTACATACACAGAACGGCTTAGCCGAGTCATTTATAAAACGCATACAGCTGATAGCTAGACCATTACTCATGAGGTCAAAGCTCCCTGTATCCGCTTGGGGTCATGCTGTCTTACACGCTGCTGAACTAATCCGTATCAGGCCATCTAGTGATCATAAGTATTCCCCATCCCAATTAATAACGGGAAAAGAGCCAGACATCTCCCATCTAAAGACATTTGGATGTTCAGTCTATGTGCCTATTGCACCACCACAGAGAACTAAGATGGGACCTCAAAGGAGGATGGGGATATATGTTGGATATGATTCACCCACGATCATAAAGTATCTTGAGCCAACCACCGGAGATTTATTTAAGGCCAGATACGCGGACTGTCATTTTGACGAATCCGTTTTTCCAACATTAGGTGGAGAAAACCGGCTGATGAAAGAAATTGCATGGAATCAAACATCCTTAAATTGGCAAGATCCTCGAACTAAAGAGAGTGACTTAGAAGTCCAAAAGATAATACATTTGCAAAAGTTAGCTATACAATTGCCAGATTCCTTTGCAGACCCAAAGAGGGTAACTAAATCGTATATACCAGCCGTGAATGCACCTATACGAATTGATGTCCAGGATGGACCGCAAGTGGCTACAGAGTCTAGGCCACGTTTGAAACGTGGAAGACCTATTGGTTCCAAAGATAAGACTCCTCGGAAATTAAAGAAAGGTGCTGAGATTCAGACCGAGGAGATAGTGGATATTCCAGACATAAATGAACCTAAGGTGCCAGAAAATGTTGCTTGGGACGCCAAGCAGCAAGGGCCTGAAGTTCCTGATAATACAGAGATCGCGATCAATTATGTCTCGTCTGGAATCCAATGGAACAGAAAAGATGTCGACATTGATAATGTATTTGCATGCAATGTAGCACTTGAAGTAATGAACGAGGATCTAGAACCCACGTCAATATATGAGTGCACTCAGCGACCAGATTGGATTAACTGGAAAGACGCTATAAACGTGGAGTTAAACTCTTTAAAGAAGAGAGAGGTTTTTGGTCCCATAATTCGGACACCTCATGACATTAAACCAGTTGGACATAAATGGGTCTTTGTGAGGAAGAGAAACGAATTAGGCGAAATCGTTAGGCACAAAGCACGGCTTGTTGCACAAGGATTCTCACAAAGACCAGGAATCGATTATGAGGAGACATACTCCCCTGTGGTGGATGCAACGACATTCCGATTCCTGATAAGCCTGGCTATAAGAGAAAAATTGGATTTACGGTTAATGGATGTTGTAACCGCGTATTTATATGGTCCACTGGATAATGAAATTTATATGAGATTGCCAGAGGGTATTGAGCTCAAAGATAAGAAAAGTTCTCGAGAAGAACACTGCATTAGGCTGAACAAATCCTTATACGGACTAAAGCAAAGTGGGCGTATGTGGTACAACCGGTTAAGTGAATACTTAGTAAAGTCCGGGTACAAGAATGATCCCATTAGTCCGTGTATCTTTATAAAGAAGTTTGCAAACAAAGGATTTGTGATTATAGCAGTATACGTGGATGATTTGAACATCCTCGGCACCCCTGGAGAAATCGCCCAAACAGTTGAATATTTAAAGGCCGAGTTTGAAATGAAAGACTTAGGAAAGACTAAGTTCTGTTTGGGAATACAGCTTGAGTATATTAATGATGGAATCCTTGTGCATCAAATGGCATATACAGAAAAGATACTCAAGAGATTTAATATGGACCAGGCCCACCCATTGACCAGCCCAATGGTGGTGAGAAGCCTCGGATTGGACAGTGATCCATTTGGTCCAAAGAAGGACGATGAAGAAGTCCTTGGTCCCGAAATGCCATATCTAAGTGCCATAGGAGCGTTGTTATACTTGGCTAGTCATACTAGACCAGATATTTGTTTTGCCGTGAACCTCCTATCAAGATTTAGTTCTTGTCCGACCCAAAGGCACTGGAACGGGATTAAACATATACTTCGTTACCTACAAGGAACGAAAGATATGGGTCTATTTTTCACTAACCTTAACAATGAAGGTTTGGTTGGTTTTGCTGATGCAGGTTACTTATCGGATCCACACAATGGACGATCTCAGACAGGATATGTGTTCACTCATGGAGGAACAGCAATTTCATGGAGATCCATGAAGCAGACACTCACGGCCACTTCATCAAACCACGCAGAGATTTTGGCGATTCATGAAGCTAGCCGCGAATGTGTTTGGTTGAGATCGATGACTCAGCACATAAGGCGAGACTGTGGAATGACCGATGAGAAGGAAGAGCCAACCGTACTCTACGAGGACAATGCCGCATGCATTGCTCAACTGAAGGATGGATACATCAAAGGAGACAGGACGAAGCACATCTTACCGAAGTTTTTCTTTACTCACGATCTACAGAAGACCGGAGAAATCAAAGTGCTTCAAGTACGTTCCTGTGACAACTCAGCCGACCTATTCACCAAGTCGCTTCCAACCTCCACGCTCAAGAAGCTCATGTATCAGATCGGCATGCGCCGACTAAGAGGCCTTCAGTGATGCCTAAAACAAGGGGGAGTAATACGTGCTGTACTCTTTTTCCTTCACTAAGGTTTTGTCCCACTGGGTTTTCCTTGGTAAGGTTTTAATGAGGCAGCATCCCCAAGCGTATTACTATGATCCATTCATCACGATCCGGTTATGTCAATCAAGGGGGAGTGTTATAAATCATAGAGGTTCGATCTCCATAACCGGCCCATCAAGACATTGGCGTGAAGGCCCAATACCTTAGACGGTCTATTAGATGTTTTCCTTATTCATGTAGGAAAAGGATGTTTCCTTTTCTACCCTTATGTAATCCTTATATAAAGAGACCTCTTGGTCATAATAATACAACACAATTTACATTACTTTTACAACAAAATCAAAATTAATATCTTTGTAAAGAAAACCCAATTTTTATGAGCAAGATATTGTTGTTTATATCTTGTTTTCTAATAATCCAATAACAACTCATAGATATATAAGTAACATTATGGATAACAACTCATACATTCAATTGAGAAATTTAACCTTTAAAGAAACTGTTATATTAACACGTCTCGCTTAAACAGTGAATCGTGTCTATTGTCCATTGAGTTATTGAACCCGCTTTATAGTTTGTTTCATCTAGGAGGAAAAACAAAAACAATCCATTATCCTATAAGGAGTTTTCTGAAATTATTTATAGTCAAAAGCTTCAATGAACTTTTTCAATTACTTGACCTGAGCGACCAATGCATATAGTGGCAGTGTGTTATAGCTGTATAGAAACTGTCCATCAAACTTAATAAGAGAAAAACAATTACATTAAACTATGATACATATGCACACCAGTCCTAAGACAAAATAGGTAAAGAAAAACAAAATTGTATTACCTTTTTTCTTCTTCATCAATTCATCGCCTCTAACTTCTTGTTCTTTTTTGGTTTATTCTTCTTCCACTTCTTTTTTTATTTCTTCATTTTCACCAACACCTTACTCTTTCGGTTTTTTTCTCTTCATCTCCTTCTTCCACTTTCATCTTCTTCATGCTCCAATTTTCTTCTTCCGTTTTTTCTCTGATTCTACTCCAACTTTCTCATGTTCTTCTCCGTCTTCTTCTTCATCATATTTATCTTTCCTCTTCTTAATTTTCTTCCAGTTTCTATTCGTTTTTGTCTACGTCTTCTTCCTCATCTCAGACTTCTTCTTCATCGACTTCTTCTTCTTTTTCTTTCAATTTTTATTCTTCCTCGTCTTCTCATTCTTTTTATTCATTCATCGCCTTCGTCTTCGTCTTCTTTTTCTTATTTTTATTGGCGAACAAAAAGAAAGAGAAATTATGAATATTTTATAATCTGTAACAAATTTTTTTTATTCATTTTCTATTTTTTAATCCAAAATTATACTATCATTTAAGAATATCTTCAAAACTAAATATTTCGTAACATATTTATCAATGTCTTCTCTCAATTTTTCTTTTTATTTTAAATTTGAAAATTATACTCATTTAGAAATCTAGAATCCATATAACTTGAAAAATATTGAATGGTAATTGTACTGAGATCCTATGCTTTTTTCAATATAACATGCTCGTGTTTTTGGCACATTTATTTATATTCCATATAAAAAATTTGAAAACATATTAATCTCTTAGTTGTTAGTTAATTTTGTTTTTAGTATAATTAAAACACTCTTGCTAATACAAAAGTTAAAACATTCTTGCTACTATGAGGAAATAAGCAAAATTTTAACTTTTTGACTAAGGTGGATCTTATGCCTACATAAAATTCACTCTCTACACCACCAAATAACCCATTAGGTTTCCTCTATAATGAGTTTTAAAAAATAAGATAAAATTTGTATCATAACTATCTATAAGTACACTTATCAAAATCTTATCGAGTTAGGGATTTGAGCAAATAAAACTTCGATGTGGTTTTGTTTTACAACTCTACCCACTTTCGGAAAATGCAGACCTTCGGCTGTAACGGATGTTATATCAATAACAAAAACAACAAAATTTTTGAAATGAATATGATCATCGAAAATCATGTAGGTTTTTATTAACAAATTTGGAAAAAAAAAAAATAGAAAAAGATCACGTGCACACAAAAATTGAATAAAAAAAATCTTCATCTTTCTTTCCACTATTCCCCTGCACGATTAACTTGACTATTAATGACAATTGACCAAACCCAATCTTCTTCATCTAAAATCAATGTCAATTACTTTAACAAAGATAGAATTTCACTAACTAAATTCAAATCAGAATTATTATTTTTTACCCTGTTCAAAGCAATATAGCTTGCTTCACACAAACCCAAAAAAAAAGGCAATATAAGAGAAAAATTGTGATATCCAAAAAATATGAACATCGAGCTGGGAGCTGAAATAATGATTTAGAGAAAAAGAGAGAGAAATACCCGAATTAGCTCATACAAAAAAAACAAAAGATCTACTTTATAAATTAAAATTGGTTATAATTGTACAGAGTCTCTTATTGAAATCATGACAGTAATGAAATTAAAAAGTGGGAGAGCTTTAAAAAATTAGTTAATGTTATGAATCTAATGAATTGTGTTGTATTATTGCTGAGACCAATGGTCTATATTTATAGTGATTACACAAAGGAGAGAAAAGGAAATAGTCCTTTTACTACTCATACATGAAATAGGAAAACTTCTACTAATCCTATTAGGAAAAAGGAAATCCTATCTCCAATGGAACTTGGTCTTCACGCCGAGACTAGATCACGAATTGGGCCTTATGGACTGAGCCGGTTATTGACATCCAAACCTCAATGGTTTATAACACTCCCCCTTGGATGACATAACTGTATGTGATGATGATGGAATTTCAGTAATACGCTTAGGGAATGCTGCCTCATTAAAACCTTACCAAGGAAAACCCAGTGGGACAAAACCTTAGTAAAGGAAAAAGAGTACAGCACGTATTACTCCCCCTGAAATGAACATCACTGAAAAGTCCTTCAATCGGCGCATGCCAATCTGATGCATAAGCTTCTTGAGCGTGGAGGTTGGAAAAGACTTTTTGAAGAGGTCGGCTGAGTTGTCACTTGAGCGGACTTGGAGCACCTAGAGTTCACCGGCCTTCTGTAGGTCGTGAGTGAAAAAGAACTTTGGCAATATGTGCTTCGTTCGATCTCCTTTAATGTATCCATCCTTCAACTGAGCTATGCATGCGGCATTGTCTTCGTACATGCTGGTCGGTTCTTCTTTCCCTTCTGTCATCCCACAATCTCGTCTAATGTGTTGAGTCATTGACCGTTGTGTGGATCCGAAAGGTAACCTGCATCAGCAAAACCAACTAATCCTTCTTTGTTAAGGTTAGTATAAAATAGACCCATGTCTTTCGTCCCTTTCAGGTAACGAAATATGTGTTTGATCCCATTCCAGTGCCTCTGGGTCGGACAAGAACTGAATCTTTAAAGGAGGTTCACGGCAAAGCATATGTCCGGCCTAGTGTGACTAGCCAAGTACATTAACGCTCCTATAGCACTGAGATATGGCACTTCGGGACCAAGGACCTTTTCGTCCTTCTTTACTGGACCGAATGGATCGTTGTCCAGGCCAAGGCTTCTCACCATCATTGGGCTAGTCAGTGGGTAAGCCTGGTCCATATTAAATCGCTTGAGTACCCTTTTGCGATAATTACGAATCCCTTATCGAATTTCTTTATGAATATGCATGGGATCGTCTTTATAGCCCTCTTTCACTAAGTACTCGCTTAGTCTATTGTTTCAATCCATAGAGCGATTTATTCAGCTTAATACAATGCTGGTCTCGAGAACTTCTTTTATCTTTCAGCTCTATTTCGTTATCCAGTGGACCATAGGCTGCTTACTATATCAATTTGATTTCTTTCTTATGTGTCCAGACATCATAAACTTTCGAGTTTGTAGCAGCACCCACCACATTTGGAGTATATCTCCTTATAATTTATTCCTTAGTCTCTGTGAGTATCCTTATGTAACCAAGCTATCTCGAAATGCTTGTAAAACATGAACACTTTAGATCATGTGGTCTCACGATTTTCTTTTCTTCACAGGACTTATTTATCCACTGGTTTAATCATCTGATGGCGTTTTCTTATGTGGCCAATACGCCTATCACTTTCATAATCCCACGTTTCCTTTTATCTTATGAATGCATTCTTATTCGTGGGTTCTGATCCTCGCTTGTTTCTTTATTGTTCAAGTGCTACTATCTTGTACGCGCTTTCTTATACATTTTGGTGTTAACACTCTTATGTAGTTCCTATTTTGATCCAGACATGATTTGATCGATCTGAGATTTCATAATCCAGGACCTTTATTACCTTGCAGCTTGGCGTCCCAAGCTACATGGTTTGGTACCTTAGATGTTCAGCTGGCCAGCCTTATATCTCTATGTCTGGTCTGGTTTCCTTAATAAAACCCGGATTTATATTATGCACCCTTTTTTCGAGGTTTCTTATCTTATGGAACTTATGGGTCTATCTTGTATACACTCCGTAGCAACTTGATTATGTCTCTAAGACATCAATTTCGTGGTGCTTAAGCTGATATGACTTAGTCATTCTTTTCTTTTCGGGTCAATGTGTCTGGCATCTGATTATGCTAGCTTTATATGATCTTTGTATTTGGACGTCCTTAAATCTTTATCTAGTCCGAGGATCTTGCCAAGACACCGATGGTTGATACCATTTCATTTCTCTTATCAGCTTATTACGTTTCTCCTTATAATGTTGGATATTCGGATTCATTAAACTCATGTAATCCGTGTTCCTTGGCCACTAAATAGATCACCCATATTTGGCTCAAGGTTTCTTTAAAATTCGTAGGAGAAACATTTCTTATCCAACATATATATATTCCCAATCTCCTTATGAGATTCCATCTTAGACGGCACATATGTATGTGGTGGTTTTATTCAAAATCTCTTAAGATGGTATATGTCTGGCTCATGACCCGTATTCAATCTGAGAGGGGAATATCTATGCTCACTTATATGGCCTGATGCATATTGATCTTATATACATGTAAAACTTGTAATGTCTCCAAGCTGATAAACTTTAGGGTCTAAACCTTATAGGTAATGACTTTATAAACTCGGCCAAGTCTTCTTATGATCATCGAAATTGTAGTATAGTCATGGACCACAGGTTTGTCCTCACTCCCCCTCATGAATATACTATAATTTCGTGATGCTTGAGACAATAAATCTGATGAGTTTCCCTTGTGCACATGTAACACAACGTGAGACTCTATGGGATAACTCTTTGTGCCGTTTTCATGATCAATCTTTGCATCAAGTTTTGGACTTGGATGGTAGTCCAGTCATGCCATATAGTGTAAATTTCGTGGGGTATACCAATTTTGGTTACCATGGCTTTTGCCTCTATCATACTGATCTTTGGCATAGTCTAGATCAGTAGAGTATAGTCTCGACCATTTTCTTTTGATGCCTTAGGCGATCTTAAGGAATTTTCATTTCCTTTTGCCCATTGTTTCTATTTGGAAACCATTCTTATAACTCAATGGGCTTTATATGGGTGAGAAATTCATACCCTTTTAGGCAATGCCTTTTTGGTCGAGATTTTATACTTGCAATAAAACAAGCAATAGAACATTCATATTATCAAGCAAGAAACAAACAAGATAATAGCAATAAAATAAACTCAAAGTAGTTTAATGCCAAACAAATCCAAAGACATAAAACCAAAACAAAGTAAACATAAAAGCAACAAAGCAAATAGAACTCAAAGTCTAAAATCATTTTAAGAAATCAGAAGTCTCATGTTCATTTTAGTCAACTTTTGAACTGCCCTCACAGTCCGAGGCTTCCTCCTCATCGTATGTTTGAGGAGTCTCCATCTCACCGCGTCTTTTTATCAGTTCATCAAATCTACTGATAATTTCTTTTGTCTTCTGTCCTCTTCTGAGGTAATGAAATAGGTCATTATAGTTTGTGAAACTTTTGGCCTTAAGTGATAAAATCAATTCCTTTGAATGGAATGTAGAGATGATCTTTTGTAAAAGATCCTCATCTGTTACCACTTCGCCACATAGCTGTAGGCCATGGACGATTTTCATTAGGACAGAGTTGTATTCATCCGCGGATTCAAAATCCCGGAAACCGAAAGTCTCCCATCCTTTCCATGGAGTTTCGCCACAGTACCATTGAATACCTTTCACCCAACTTTGTCCAAAGAACAAAAGGGTCCTTAACATCTTGGTACTGGTCTCTCAGTTCTTCAGTGAGATGGAAGCGCATAATTGTTATGGCTCTTTGCCTTTGGCTTTCTAATTCATGATTGCCATATGTGATGCATCTTCCGAGTCCCCTAGTTTGCAGAGCGTATCTAGTGCTCATTGCCCATTCTAGGATATCATCTCCGGAGAGACTTAGGACCGGGTAATCTGAGTTGTTAACTTCAGACATCTGAAAATATGCATCAACCTTCTCTTAGGGCTTTTAATAAAATCATGGCTTTAGAATGATGGCCGATTTTATGCATCCGATTTTTTAGACTTCAAGTAATCAAACAATCATGCAAGCGATTTCAAGCAAGCATTCATTCAATCATATAATTCGATTTTATTCAATACTTTTATCAGATTTTATTTTAACTTATTCTTTATGCAAGATTAATCCTAAAAAAATTATAATTAAACAATAAAAGGATAATCATGCAAAAGGAAAAAGGATATTCTTAGATTTTCCTATTTGGGATAGGATTAGGGTTTTAACAAAATCGATTTTCAACCTATTCCTTTTCCTCTTAGGGTTTCGGTTTTATGCTATGATCATGCAACAAAAACAATCAATCTAACAACCTAAAAAAAAAAAACGCAAAGCTATCTTTTACAAGTACATGAATCGGTTTTTAGGGTTCATGTAGTATTAATGTTCAAATTCGATTATGACATGTAATGCTATCATGCGTTTTTAAACATCAAATAAACAAGCTAGATAAACGGTTTTAATCACGCAAGCAAGTTCCTCGAGCAAACTGAATTTTAGGGTTTGATATATGTTTAAGTCAAATTTCGATTTTTAGGTTTTAATAAGATCAAACAAGTTTAAACACACAAACCGATTTTAGGTCTTGTCTTTAGTTTAGATTCAAATTCAAGTATAGGTTTTAACAAGACCAAACAAGTTTATAAGAGAATCGGTTTTTAGGGTTTAGGTTTATTAAGATCCAATTCGATTTTCTTTGTTCTTAGTTTAGGGTTTTACCTTGATCTCCTTTTGGGGTTGAATGGAATGGACCGGGAGCTAAAAGACCTCGGTAAAAACGCGGTTGATCGGACTGGGAACTCGCGGCTACTCGATGGTGGTATCGAATCACGCTGCTGCGGAAAACGGATCACGCGGCTGCTAGGGTTTAGAACGCGCGGCTACTCGAGTTGAGAATGCGCGGCTGCGGACGTTCGTAAGCTAGAGATCATCGGCGGCTACTTCGGGATCGGATCGAGCTGCTGCGGATGGTTTGGAAGCTCGGGATCGGATCGCAAGTTAATCGGATAGACGCACGCGGCTACTCGGCGTCAAACGGCTGCGGCTGCTTCTCGGTGGCTAACGGCGGACGGCGGCTTTTAGGGTTGTTATATTTTCGGTTGCTAGGGTTTATCAGAGCAAGCTCGTGCTGATAACGTGTTATGAATCTAATGAATTGTGTTGTATTATTGCTGAGACCAATGGTCTATATTTATAGTGATTACACAAAGGAGAGAAAAGGAAATAGTCATTTTACTACTCATACATGAAATAGGAAAACTTCTACTAATCCTATTAGGAAAAAGGAAATCCTATCTCCAATGGAACTTGGTCTTCACGCCGAGACTAGATCACGAATTGGGCCTTATGGACTGAGCCGGTTATTGACATCCAAACCTCAATGGTTTATAACAGTTAAGATTTGAAGACTACAAACTCTCTCAGGTACGACTCTCGAGATTTGCTAGTAACCGCTGATTCTTCCTTTGCTTCAAATCTCAACCACTTTTCTTTTCCAAAAATAGTAAATCAACAAAAAAAACACCTCTGGTTTTGAAAAACCGCAGTTCCTCCCCCGACTAACAGGTGGGAGGGTCTGTCTTTTCACCACTGGTAAGCTTCCAGCATCCTTAGAGAACTTCTTTCTCACCATCCCATCAGTGTGCATCGCCTCAAGCATCGATACCCTACAAGAAACTACTACAACGGCCTTCTTAGCTCTCTACAACAACCCAAAAATCGAAGACACACAAACCTTGGAAACAATCTTCACGTCTTTCTCCCCTCAAAGATCCCAGCTTTCGTCACCACAAGCACAAAAACAACTAGGCCACATTCTACTGGCTCTAAAGGAAGGCTTAGCGACAAAAGCCCTCTCCTCCACGCAACCAAGAAGTGGAAAACCTCTACAAAGCCACACACCAGAATAAAGAATATGTCAGGGAGGATATCCTACGCGGATAAAGTAAAAGGAAAGATCACCACCCAAGAAACAACACCACCACGAATGAGAATTAAAGCTCCGGAACTTGACACTTCAGATCTCATAAAGGAGAACGAGCGCACCTTGATTGGAAGAGTAACAAACCATAAGGAGCAACGGATCTGGTCGATGATCCCTTACCTTTCTGGAAGATGGAATCTAAAAGGGAAAGCTAGAGGCTCAGATCTGGGTCACGACTGTTTTCCATTCAGATTTGAACTAGAAGAAGATTTGGAACATGTGCTTGAAAATAGGCCTTACCACTATGGTCGCTTGATGGTTATTCTGCAACGGTGGGAACCGGTTATATCTCCAACCTTCCCATCACAGATCCCCTTCTGGATTAGGTTAAAGGGGATACCACTTCACTATTGGCACAAGGATCTTCTCTACAGTATAGGCGGAGAACTGGAAGGGATGATACACCATGAACTCACCCCCACCCCAGCAAAGATAAGAGTTCTCATAAACGGCCTCAAGCCCCTAGTTACGGAAACAATCATCGAATACTCTAATGGGGAGGAATCTCTGGTCACTCTGGAATATGAGAAACTAGAAAATCATTGTACTCTCTGTCAAAGATTACCCCATGATGTCAACACATGCCCAGCAAAAAGGGAAAGGCAGAACAACCAGAGCCAAGACAAAGCCCTTTCTAGAGAGAAACCAAGCACTAGAAACTACCACGAGGAAGCGTCAAAGGACAATGAGTACCAAAAAAGCAAGACCGATATGGGAGACCCTTTGGCGAAAGGGCCTCAACAATACCAACGGGAAAAAGTGGCAGCCGATGAGGGGCTCAGGAAAAAAGAAACATCAGAGTACCGTGGGGAAAGACCGTCTAACTACCGCACGGATTCTCACCCGTATGTGAGGGAGAGAGCCCCAATCTCCAACAGATTTCAAGAAAGCTCACAAGAACATCAAAAACAGAAGCTGCACAGTAGAAAAGAGGAAATCAGAAAACACCACTCCCCAAAGCAAATTTGGAGGGAGAAAGAAAAGATAAGGGAGTCACCGAGGCATGAAGATTTGGGGTCATCAAGGACAAGACATATATCCCTACCAGACTCTGAATACCAGGGATTTTCCTCCGCAACCATATATCCCTACCACGGAAGAGGTCATGGAAGAATTACAGGTAGTAACAATTCAATACATAAATTGCTCCGACCCGGTAGAGAGTGAAGCTCGTAGACAAAGAGTGTTAGATGGAGAAACTAGGGGGCTTATGGCAAGAACAGCTGCAGACCTAATTGCAGTGGCAACCTCCACAGCGAATGCATATCAGGAAGCCATCCAAGCAGCTAGCCATACTGCATCACCAGATCTGCACCAACATCAGACAACAATAGAAGCACCAGAGGCACCTAGAAAGAAAAAAGGGGAGACCACCGTCAAAACCTAAGACGATAAGCAACAGCCCCAAAACAAAGATATATGCAAACTCAAAACAAAGGAAAGTTGGTCTAATCCAGAACTGCCCAGAAGAAGGACAGCACAAGAAATCCAGAATACAAACGTGAGAGGATCGACAAGCAGACCAAACCTCACAAGCCAAAATGCTACGTCGGATCCTGTTATCAGAATTATCCCAAGAGCAGTCACAGGACCAGACAGCAACAACATATCAATGGATTTTCATATTCCACCAGATCTTCTTCCTTAAAAATTGCAGCATGGAACTGTTGTGCGCTTGAGAATCCCATAACAGTTCATAGACTGAGAGAGATCAAGATAAACATCTCTCCAGACATCTTCTTCCTCACTGAGATGAAAAACCCAGATGACTTCGTCCTCAGTACCTTCCAGCGGATGGGGTACGCATCACACACACTAGTTTCTCCCCACAGTCCAGGAGGAGGAGGACTAGCCTTATTCTGGAACAAAGACATCGATGTAGAAGTACTTCATTCCTGCCAAAATTTCATAGACACCAAAGTCAAAGCAGAAGGAAGAAGCTTTTTCGTCACATTTGTGTACGGTGACCCGGACCAAACACAAAGAAAGAGAGTATGGGATAATATAAGAAAACAAGTGGGGGAACGGTCAGAACCCTGGCTCCTAACAGGGGACTTCAATGACATCATCGACTCCTCGGAGAACTTTCATGTCGGAAAGTGACTTGTACGATCTCCGATACTCCGGTAACTTCTTTTACTGGCGAGGAAAAAGACATGATCATCTTGTTAGATGCAGGCTTGATAGAGCAATGTCAAACAGTGCTTGGGTAGAAGCTTACCCAACGGGCATAAGTGAATACCTAAAGTTCGAAGGCTCCGATCACCGCCCAATCATCACCATATTTGACCCACTCAAGAAAAAGAAGAAAGGGCTATTTAGATACGACATACGACTAAAGCACAATGAAGAAGTCCAATACCTGGTATATAAAGCTTGTAATACAAATGATATGCTCTCAAATTTACTCTAGAGCTACTCTCTCAAATTAAGAGATCAATCGCAGTACTTAGGGATCGAATCCACAGGGAAAGAGAGAGTCACACGTAAATTTATAATTTCGAATTAAGCTAAGTGAGAATGTAAAACTAGAAGACAGCAGGTAAATAAGACTTAGTAAATTCAGGAGGCGAAAAGCTAGGTTCAGGGAAATTCTCAGGTGAATCCTAATTGTAGATCTAGAAAGAATGTTAGGAATTATGAGGAACTATTCTTAAACTCGAAACACTAACGTAAAATCAACCAACTCTCGCTGCGAAGATTATCTATGTTTAAACCCTAGAATTTCAAATCTCTTTGCAAATCCTATCAATTCAGACAAGCATTAATAACAGGTTCAATTGTTCACAAAATCCCTAAACCAAATCTCTTTGGAATATGTATTTTGCTCATCGAACATTAGTTCAGGTAATTAATAATACTCTCACATCTATTAATTAACCTAAGATCAGATTCTAGGTCGCGAAGCTAGAATAAGAATTAATCATAAATCCAGATGAAGAACTATAATGATTTTATCCTAACAATTCAATTCGACCTAACAATTCATCAATCACATTTGAAAAACCCTAAACCTAACAATTCATCAATCACATTTGAAAAACCCTAAACCTAACAAGCAAACTACTCAGACATGATCAATGAAACATAAATCATTATTTGAATAGAAAGCATAAAAGAAATCAATAGAATAAATAAAGGAGTTCCAAATCCGCTCTAAAGGAGTCTGATTTTTCTCTCCAAAAACTCTTTACAAATCTCTCTCTAAAATAATGTGTAGCCTAAACAATGGCCTTAAAAATCTATATATAAGGTCCAAAACACGAATTGGGCACTCTTGTAAATAAGGAAAACTTTTGGGCAAATTTTCTTTTCTTCAAAACTTGTAAAAGTCGCGATATCTTCTGAAAATATTTGGTGTCGATCGACACCATGAACAGTGTCGATCGACACTGTTTATTCAGCACCATTCCGACTTCATCTTTTCAGCAGCTTCTTCCACAATGCTCCAAAATGCTTCAAAATCTCCAATTATGCTCAAAACGTACCTGGACCTGCAAAGACTCTAATATGACTCTAAAAAGACCAAAAGATTCTATAAATAAGACTTATATCATGGTCAAAAATCTGTAAAAACCATGATATATCAACTCTCTCAGACTTAACTTTTGCTTGTTCTCAAGCAAAACAAAAACTTAGAATGGAGTCGAGGTTTGAAAACAGAAAAATTCAGTTAACCTTAGGAACGCCACATTGATTAACACTCTTGAATCCACATACCATAGAGGCGACCTTAGGTAGTGATTTAGTGTACTTACCACAAGTTTACCAATCTCCCAAATAAAGTCCAGATCCCTTCCTTCTCAAATTTTCAAAATTTAAACAAAGGGTATTGACCAAAGGATTTACATATTCTTTCCCTTCCTTAGCGCCTTATCAAGACATTCTTTTCACAGCTCTCCTATTTTCTCTTCCCTTAGTCAACTGCTGCCCATTTTCAGGGTGTTCTACAAATGTTTTCATTGACTTTTTCTTATTCTTTTGAAGGCTTAGAATAATGCTGCTCTTTGCTTGTGTTCCTTGTGAGGAGACAGGTTCATGAGCGCTCACTAATATTGTTCCTTGTGAGGAGACAGGCTCATGAGGATCTTTGCACTATTCCTTGATTTAGACTCTTTTTTTTTCGATTTTTCTAAAGGGAAGATCAAGGAGAGACTAGAGTTTTCTTATCTTGTCAGTGCTGAAAGAGGAATCAAGTCCAATTGATGCAGCAGCATATTGAAGATTAGTTATGCGTGGTTTTATTTTTGATTTAGGATTTGGTTTTCTAAGATAGACTTTCACGATGTTCAAGTCTATTTCCTTTTTCTGTTTTGCAATATTTCTATTTTACTCTAGTTTTCGTAATTCTTTAAGGAAGTCATATGTAACCGACTTTTAGGAGCTTTCTATTTAAGTCATCGTCTTCTTTGTAAGAAACACTGTTTTTGACATAATTAATAATAACGAGCTTTGTCGTTCTTCCTTGTCTTCTAAGTTCTCTTGAGTTTTGAACACAAGAAGCGGTTCCCAAGTAATTCATTGCTTGAATTACACGGTTGAGCTAGGTTTTGCATCGGTACGCTGCGCCAGGTTGGTATCAGAACTTTGCTACACTCCTAGTTATGGTTCGTGCACTTCGCCCTCGTCATAATCAGCCTGTTGCTGCTGGCAACGATATGAGACAATCTATCCAGGATCTTCAACAACAGATGGCTGTTTTAACGGCTTCTTTTCAAACGTTCACGGAACAGCAGATCGCTCCACCTGCGCGTCTCGGCAGGAACGTTGCTGGGAATGATGGTAATCCCTTCGCAGCCAATAATCACAATCGAGTGGGTGAAGATAATGTTGATGATCGATGGGAATCAAGTTTCCGACTTGAGATTCCTGAGTTTCACGGCTCTGCCGTCGCTGAAGAATTAATTGATTGGATCGTTGCGGTCGAAGAAATCTTAGAGTTTAAGCGAGTTCCCATGGATCGTTGTGCTTCTTTGATTGCAACTAAATTTCGAAGTAGAGATGCAGCTTGGTGGTCCCAACTCAAAACTTCACGTGCTCGTAAAGGAAAGCCAAAAATTGTTTCTTGGGTTAAATTGCAGAAACAATTGAAGAAAATTTTTTTGCCGTTCAATTATGATCAACTCTTGTTTCAGAAATTTCAGAATCTACGGCAAGGGAGTCGATCTGTTGAAGACTACGCCACTGAATTTTTTTTGATGATCAATCGAATTGATATTCAGGATTCGGAGAAGCAATTAATCGCACATTTTGTGGGTGGTTTGCGTCAACAAGTTCACCACACCCTCAATTTGTTTAATCCTCTTACTCTCACTGAAGCTCACCAACAAGCTCTCACCTTAGAGATTCAAACAAAGGGTAATTTTCCATCCTAGAGTTCTTCTCGTTCTGGTCGTGTTCCTCTGGCTACACCGACGTTACCTCCCGTTGTGGACACACTGAATCTGAAACCTGAAACAACAATGGTCCCAGCTGATTTTAATCGCACTACTCGCCCTGGTACTCTTCGGTGTCTCGCGTGCAATGAAATAGGTCATCGCCAATCCGCATGCCCAAATCGTAACCGTCGCGGTTTACTCTTGGATGAAAACGGTAGGGACTTGGAAGTAATATTTGATGATTGTGAAGAACATGTTGTCTCTGAAGAGTTGGGTGCAGATGATGGTCCTTTATTGATGCTTTGTCGCTCGTGTTTGGCTCTGCACTCTAAATTTCCACAACGTAAAAATCTGTTTCATTCGCGATGTACAATCAGTGGAAAAGTGTGCACTTTTATTATTGATTCAGGGAGTTCTGAGAATGTTATCGCTGAAACTGCAGTCGCTAAGCGTAACATTAAAAGTGAACCTCATCCATCTCCTTACAAATTGACTTGGCTTCAACAAGGTTATGAAGTTTCTGTTACTCATCGTGCGCTTGTTGCGTTCTCGGTTGGTGATGCTTACAAGGATCAAGTTCACTGTGACGTTGTCTCTATGGATGCATGTCACTTATTATTAGGCAGACCTTGGGAAGTTGATCGACGCGTTCATCATGACGGCTACTTAATCACCTACACCTTACGATTGAATAACCGCAGCTTTAAGCTCACAGCGTCTACGCCTGCTCCAATTATATGTCCTTCCAACTCAATTCTTCTTTTACAGAGAGCTTCGTTTGAAGTTGCCATGAAAGAAGCAGGGATAGTTCTCATGCTCTTAGCAACGACCCCGTCATCTCTCATTTCACCACACGTCCCATCCGATTTTCTTGAGCTTCTTGATAAATTTTCAGATGTGTTCCCTATGGATCTACCAACCGGTTTACCACCATTGCGTGATATCCAACATCATATTGATCTAGTCCCTGATGCCTCTCTCCCCAATCGTTCTCATTACCGAATGAGTCTCAGTGAGCATGAAGAGCTGCGCAAACAAGTTGAGGAGCTAGTTTCTAAGGGATTTTTGCGAGAGAGTTTGAGCCCTTGCGCTGTACCGGCTTTGTTAATTCCAAAGAAAGACGGATCATGGAGAATGTGTGTAGATAGTCGTGCTATCAATAAAATAACGGTACGCTATCGTTTTCCAAACCCTTGCCTTGATGATTTACTTGATCAGATTGGTTATGCTACTATCTTTTCTAAGTTGGATCTCAAAAGTGGCTATCATCAAATTCGTATTCGTCCTGGTGATGAATGGAAGACGGCTTTTAAGACGCGAGAAGGTTTCTTTGAATGGCTTGTGATGCCTTTCGGCTTGTCAAATGCTCCTAGTACATTCATGAGGGTTATGAATCAAGCTCTGCGTCCATTTATTGGCAAATTTGTGGTGGTTTATTTTGACGATATCTTGATTTTCAGCCTGACTTTGGAGGATCATATGCAACATTTACACGATGTCCTTACGGTTCTTCGGCGTGATCAGCTATACGCAACTTTAAAAAATGTGAATTTGGTTCTTCGCAGGTTCACTTTTTAGGCTATATCATTTCAGCTGAAGGATTAGCAGTGGATCCGGGCAAGGTTTCGGCTATTCAATCTTGGCCTGAGCCTACAACCTTATCTGCAACACGTAGTTTTAACGGATTAGCATCCTTCTACCGACGTTTTGTTCCACAATTTAGTAGTGTGATGGCTCCTATAACGAGTTGTATCCGAGAAGGGTCTTTTACGTGGACTAAGGAAGCTTCGAATGCGTTTGCTATAATCAAAGAAAAACTGAGCTCAACTCCTATACTTGCTTTGCCTGATTTCTCTCTGGTTTTTTAGCTTCATTGTGACGCATCCAAGACTGGTATTGGTGCAGTTCTAAGTCAACGAAATCGTCCAATTGCCTATTTCAGTGAGAAGATTGCTGGTTCCAGGTTTCGATACATCACCTATGATATCGAGTTCTATGCCGTGGTACAAGCTGTTAAACATTGGAGACACTATTTGTTTCACAAAGAGTTTGTTCTCTATACGGATCATGATGCCTTGAAACATCTAAGTAGTCAAGATAAGGTCTCTTCACGACATGCTTCGTGGATTGCTTATTTACAACAGTTTACCTTTGTCATCAAGCATACATCCAGAGTTTCCAATCGTGTTGCTGATATATCATGGTTTTTATGGTTTTTAGCCATGATATAAGTCTTATTTATAGAGTCTTTTTGGTGTTTTTAGAGTCCTATTAGAGTCTTTGCAGGTTCAGGTACGTTTGGAGCTTAATTGGAGATTTTGAAACATTCTGGAGCGTTGTGGATGAAGCTGCTGAAAAGATGAAGTCGAAGTGGTGCTGAATGAACAGTGTCGATCGACACTGTTCATGGTGTCGATCGACACCAAATATTTTCAGAAGATATCGCGACTTTTACAAGTTCTGAAGAAAAAGAAATTTGCCCAGAAGTTTTCTTTATTTACAAAAGTGTCCCAAATCGTGATTTAACCCTTATTTAAGGATTTCAGAGCCATTGTTTAGGCTACAGATTATTTTAGAGAGAGATTTGGGGAGATAGATCCTATACTTTGTTCTTGAGAGATTTTGAACCCCTTTATTTCTCTTCTTTATTATTTTATGCAAGCTATTTTATTCATGATGTTTTCTTCATTCACCATGTCTGAGTAGTTTGCTAGTTAGGTTTTGGGTTATTCAAGGGTTCATGATAGGTTGTTAGAATTGAATTACTGTCGGGATAAATCTGCTTGTTCTTCATCTGGATTTGTGATTAATGCTTATTCTAGCTTCATGACCTAGAATCTGATCTTAGGTTGATTAATAGATGCGAGAGTATTATTGATTGCCTGAACTAATGTTAGATGAGCAAAATACCTATTCGCAAAGAGATTTGGTTTAGGGATTTTGTGAACAATCGAACCTGTTATTAATGCTTGTCTGAATTGATAGGATTTGCAAAGAGATTTGGAATTCTAGGATTTAGACATAGATAATCTTCGCAGCGAGAGTTGGTTGATTTTATAATTGTGTTTCGAGTTCTAGAACGGTTCTTAATAAATATCCTAACAGATTTCTATTCTGCAACTTGGATTCATACCTGCGAATTTCCCATAGCCTAGCGTTTTGTCTCCTGAATTTACCAAGTCGTTAATTATTTGCTGTCTTTTATTTCTGATTTTATTCTTAGCTTAATTCGAAATTAAAAGTCTGCTGTGTCACTATCTCTTTCCCTGTGGATTCGATACCTAAATACTACAGTGATCTCTTAATTTGAGAGAGTAGCTCTAGGGTAAATTTGAGAGCATATCAAATTTTGGCGCAGTTGCCGGGGAAGGAGATTAGTTGCCTACAGATTTTTAGTATTAGGATTTTGTCTAAGTTTTTATTTTGTTTTTGGTTACTGATTTTTTTTTGCAACTTTTTCTTGTGTCCGTTTCAGGTGTATGCTTAATCGCAATACCAGAAGCAACAAGGAAAAGGAGCTAGTGATTTTGAGCATAGGCGAACTAGCCAAATTGGAGAGGACCAACAGAAAAGCCAAGAAGGAATCTGCAATGGTCAATCCACTCATTCTGATAAGAGATGAAGCTGGTCAGTTGGTTGATGCAGAAGGGCAAAGGAGGAATTCTCAGGGCCAGAAAATAGATGAAAACGGGGTTGTTGTCGCAGAACCAGAGGGTGTCGATCGATACAACCTTGGTGTCGATCGACACCAAGCACAGCAGGACACACTACGACTAGCTGCTGGGCGTGGAAGGACACTTGGGGATTACAACAGGCCTGATCAGTTCTATGCTAATAGAGCTGCAATTCGCCCACCTCCTTTCCAGAGAAATGACTTTGAGCTGAAGCCTGCTTTCTACACACTTGTGTCTCAGCACCCTTTCCATGGCCTCCCCAATGAGCATCCTATAGACCACATAGAAAGATTTGAGGACTTGGCATCAAGCATCAAAGCTAATGGAGTGTCCTATGATTATCTTTTCTGCAAACTCTTTCCTTACTCACTTGCTGGAGATGCATCGTACTGGCTGAAGCAATTGGATCCAGGATCATTGACTACTTGGGAAGACACAAACAATGCATTCTTGTGCAATTTATTTGATGATGCAAGATCTGAGGAGCTAAGGATGAAGATCTCTACTTTTTCTCAAGGACCAACTGAAGCATTCAAGTCTGCTTGGCTAAGATTTAGAGCATACCAGAGGGATTGTCCACATCATGGATTCAGTGAGGTACAACTACTTGGGATTTTCTTCAGAGGAGTAGACTGACGATACCAGATGGCTTTAGATGCTGCAAGCAATGGGAACTTCAACACCCAATATCCAGAGAATGCTACCATTCTAATTGAGAACTTGGCTTCTAGCAATAGTACCAAGAATGCAGAATTTGAGAGGAAGAAGAAGGCTGGAAACATTGATGGAAGTCAGATTGCTGAGGTGAATGCTAAGCTAGACTCGATGCATAGCCTTCTAATGGGAAAGAAGCAAGTTCAATTTGCTGTTGAAGTTGATACTTTTGAGCCTGAAGAACAAGAAGTTAACTACATCAAAGGAGCTGGTTTTCAAGGTCAGAGATTTGGCAATCAGCAAGGTTATGGTCCCTCATACCAGAAACCTTTCCAGAGCAATAACTTCAACAGAACTTATGGTACTTCTTCTTACCAGAAACTTCCTGCACAAGACAATGAGATGAAGTCTATGCTGGAACAGATCTTGGAGGGCCAACAGAAGATAACTGTGGACTTCAATGGGAAGATCGATGCTTTATACAATGATCTTAATGGGAAATTTGAGTCCCTGAGTACTCATGTGAAGCAATTGGATATCCAGGTTGCTCAAACTGCGAGAGCTTTCAAAAGACAAGAGGGATTTCTTCCGGGAAAGACAGACACAAATCCGAGGAATCATGTGAATGCCATCACGATTCAGGGTGGAAGAAGCCTTCAACCCGTGCTGAAAACGGGTCTGAATGCTGAAGAAATTGTGGAGTTTCAGGCTGAAGAAGAAGATGTCGCAGCTGCAGAACAGGTGTCGATCGGCACCACTACTGAGTGTCGATCGACACCAGTAGAAATCCCCGATGATTCGACTCGAGACGGACCGAAATCGAGCATGATCGACACTGAATCGTCGACGCCAGATGCTGGTGTCGATCGACACCAGCTGTGATACAAGATCATGGATGTCATCAACCATGGAGCAGAGTATGATCAATGCCAGCACTGAAGTTCATCAAACAGAAGCAATGCTAGAACATGTTGCCGAAGTTGCACAAGTTGAAGAGCTTGCCTATGACCGTGGAGCTAAGGCTTACAAATGGGTTGTAACCATTTGTACTCTTTTTCCTTATCCTCGGTTTTGTCCCAATGAGTTTTTCAGGAAAGGTTTTAACGAGGCAAATTGGTTCACATGTCTAAATCCCATTCAGAGCTCCAATGGACCCGATGGAGACATGCGATCACTCATCGAGTCATTCCGGCCAAACCAAGATGATTCAAGCAACAAATCCAACTGTTTTGGAAACTCAACTCATCATAGAATCATGCTGAAGTGGAATCAGCTCAAGCCGAGCTCATATGACGAAGTTATTAGTTTTACAAGTTGAGTGAACCGGAGCTTTCCCGATTTGGACATAGGAACACTAATTGGAGGATTCCGACCGAACCAGAAAGATTTTAGCTACAAACCAACTTGGCGTGGAATCTTGACTCAACCAGGGAGCTTGTCGAATTGGAATCATACCAAACCCGGTTCTGATTCAAAAGTTATTCAAGTTGTAATTCAGAGGACCCTCAGCTTGCCTTATATGGAACCTTCCGGGTTTAGGAGGCTACAAACATATCTTTGGCGTCCAGGAGTTAATGAAAATCATCCAAGAGCTATAAGAGACGTCCTTAGCTGCACCATCACCCATAGGATCAGGCGGATCCTTCCCCAACTCCAGTTTCCTTTTTTGGACTCAAGAGCATTCATAGTGTTCACATTGCAACAGCTCTTTCCTCCTATACTTGCACACGACCTTGAGTCTTTCCACACATTCCAGAAGGTCCCAAGACGTCACTTATATCTTCCCAAGCTGTCCAGATACAAGGAATCTCGAGCATCCCTCAATCCGNAGGCAACCTTGTTCGTCGATTTAGAGAGTCAATCAAAGCCCAAGGATTGAGAGAGTCAATCAACTTCCACCACCATCTCTACCTTCAGCCCCTTCCGCGCCAAGCTTGTTGATCAGTTCTTGATCACCTTTTGTTATAAGATTGTGGAGTGATTCCCAATCTTGTGTCATCTGGTATCAGAGCTTCAAAAGCTCATATCCATTAGGTTGTATCTTTTCAATCTTTTTAATTTGCTCTGTTATTTTACTTTAAATCCCATTAATAAAAAATTGTGTTTCTGTTTCTAGTTTAATGTTTTATAAAATCAAGAAAAGCCATAAAAAGTTTTCGTTTGATTTACTTTCTATTTGATCGTTGCATAAGAGCATTCATCTGTTGCATTTGATTCATATTCCTGTCATTTAGCATTCATCTCCATTCTAAAAAAAAGCCATAAAAAGTCTTGTTTGATTTGCTAAATAATCTTTGTATCATTTAGATTCCATAATCGTTATTTTCTTTCTCATTAGCATTAGACCATTAGAATTGCATTTCTGTCATTAAAGCATATTGGTCCATTTTAAATTGTCTTGCATAGAATCGTGCATTTAGTTACCATTTTTGAGTCCCATTTGCATTTTTTGAACTTTGTTTAATTTGCTCAAATCGTAAGGAAAGAGATTGCTTGCAGATTTATTAATTTTTGAAACTCTTGAATTATTTCGAGTTGATATACTTTCTTGTGTTCTTGCAAGGTACAACCAACCATCAACAATAATGGAATCATCTGAAGAAGAAAAACCATGGACAGAAGAAGAGTATTCAAGTTCTGAGGCTGAGCAAGAAACATATGAAGAGGAAATGGATCCAAAACCACCAGATTGCTATAGAAGCTGTTCCAATACACTATGGTGTGAAGAAGATTCAGAGGAGGACTCATATGAAGAATACAACCCTCCAAGGAGAGTAGAGAAGCAAATCAGCTATGGAATTGTTTCATATCAAGTACCAGCTCAGCCAAGAGCATCCTGCCCTAAGAAGCAAAGCTACAAGAGAAGATTTCCCAATACCAAGTCATTAACCTTCTCAGGTTACAGCAAGAATCCTGAAGATTATCTCCAATGGGAAATAAACATGAAGCAGTGGCTGCGATCCAACAACATCCCCAAGGAAGATAAGCTATCATATGCTATTGAAACACTTACTGGAGATGCTTACAAATGGTGGTTAAGAGACTGCACACCCGGCTTCTACAACAAGCCTGTACTAGATTGGGGAGAACTTAAAGCAAGGATGTATAGAGAGTTTTCAAAGAAGTATCAGACACGCAGAGGCACCACTACAACAACCAGAAGAGCTAAGTTCACACCAGAACCGAGGCCTACTCCTAAGCATAAGAATGCTTACTTTTCTGAGCCAAAGAAAGTGTCTAGAAAGACTTCACTAAGTCAAACAGAGGCTGAGAAGATGGTTCCAGCAAAAGGAGTTCCGCAGAAACCCATCACCACACTCCAATGGTGGGAGCAATTCAAGACAGACTACAACATAGGGGATAAGAAAACTGAGCAGAAACAGAACTTCAAAGAAGAACCTATGAGAAGAGAAGCAGCAACCACGCCCAAGTCTATAACCAAGTCACCAGAGACGCCAACTCAAGGTAAGTCTTCTAATTTTGTGAATTCTAAAGAGCCAACATGTTATAGATGTCATAAGAGAGGACACTTTGCTGCAAATTGTTCCCTTAGAAAATCATTGAAAGAAACATCACTAGATGAGAAAACCGAAAAATCTAGAAATAGTGATAGTTTATCTCATTCTGAGTTTTTAGTTCCTGAATATGCTACTACTTGTTTACCTAGCAATTTGCTTAAGGCTACATCATCAGAAACGAAATTGGAGTTAATTAACACAAGTGATAGCCTAGTTCACTCTGATATTAGTTCCCAATTCTAGACTCATGCACTTGTCTTTGCCAAAGAATTTTGATCTAGGAATAAAAAAAGAAGAAAGGGAAACAAGCAGAGAAGAAAAACTACAAGAAGGACATTTTCTACAACTGATTTGTCCAAAGAAGAATGAGAAAGTAGCAGAGGCACGAACAGAGGCTTTGTCCTCACCAGAAAAGCTAGCTATACCCACCTCTAGAGAAGAGAACAGACACAACCGTGGAGTTCAATCCATCAAAGAGCAGCTGATGCTACAACTAGCTAACACCATCACTGTGAGTTTAAATATTTCAAAGCCTATTTATATAATTTTAAACTCAGATATGATGCACTTGTTCTTGAGAGTTGTTTCAGGTACAAAACATACCAAGAAGAATCAAACAAGCGAAATTTTGGTGAAGAGAAAAGACATCTTCAAAGAAAAGCCCCCAGACCATACATTGCATCACTTTACCGATTTGGCTAGCAAAAACACTAAGAGTGTTCCTCAGGTAAGTCATTTTCTCACTAATTTTGTTTCAAGGGATTCTGCAGAATTGTTAGTGAGCTTAGTGGTATTAAAAGAAAGTGAGAACTTTACAGCTACAACTTATTACCTGAAACCGGAATTAGTTAAGACATTTGATACAACTAGGACAGAATGTTTAACAAGTTTAAAATTTTATAAAGAACCCATAATGCACTTGTTTCTTGTCCAAATTGTTGAGTTTATTTCAGGCACTAAGGAGGTAAATCCCAAGGAAGTTCCACCAGAGAAGAGAATGATGTTAAAACAAGCTGAGAACCCAGAGATATCACCACCCAAAACCGAGGGCATAAAATGGATAAAGGCTACCAAGCAGAAGAGCCACGTACCAGAACAGAGCAGAGGAGTAATTCTATCCTACTTGCTCAAAGGAAGACCCCCA
>JAHZTW010000001.1:377434966-377461055 GCA_020283515.1 Alliaria petiolata
AGTTGTCTAGTACCAACTGATTTTCAGGTTGTGGAAGTGAGCAAGAATTCTGTCATGCCATTCATTCTTGGGAGACCATTCATGGCTACAGTTGGAGCAGTTGTAGACATGCCTAACAAGAGAATATCTTTCTCTAATGTTGACAAATGAGTCTTCTACAAAACTATCCCTACTACTGGAACTTCAAAGCACGTTTCTTGCATTGCTGTGATTGCTAGAGACAAAATGGCAGACATTTCTCAAGAAAGACCTTGTGACAAAAGTGATGCAGATAAAGTCCTTGGTGGATGATAAACAGGATTTTAACCAGTTTGATAATCAAAACCTAAAGGTCTTTTTGCAGTTGTAGTACTTTAGGTGTCAAACCAACCTTGGGGTGAAAGCTACTAAGATTACAAGAGATTTATAAAGTTAAGCAAAATTCGGTTAATTTGAGGAACAAACCAAAATAAAATACTTACGGTTGTCAAAAAGACAAGAAAACAATTTTAAAATCTCTACAAGAGAGTTATACAACTACTAGATGACTAATAAACAATATAAAAATCGATCTACTAATTTAAAAAAATTCAAAAAGTAAAACCGGATTAATAAAACAGATTTGATGGTGAGTAGCAAGATATTATAAAAACTATTTATAAAAAATGAAACGACTACAAAATCAACTCTAGACAGTAAAATAAGAATCTAAGCAATTTCTAAAATATTAAAAAGAGCAAGAACACAATTCTACAAATTTATGAAACTATATTGCATAAATAAACTATTTAATAAACAATTTGAATAGAGATAAATAAACACAAGCTAGAGGAAAATGGTTTTTGGTTTTAAAATGTTAAAAACAGATTCAAGGTTGGGAATCATTCTTAAGAAGGTTGAAAATTCGATCTTGGGGTTTGAAAACATATTTTTACTTTTTAGTTAATTCTCTAAACCTTAAGAAACCAAAATAGAATTATCCATGATGTGTGGTATAATTCCTTTCTTCACCCTTTCCTCCTAACCCATTATGTTTGGTGGAAAGAAAAGGTGAAGAACATTAAGAATGGATCTTAAAAGAAATGGTTTAACTAGCTCCCTAAGCATCCATGATGTGTGGGAAAGGATGAGCTAGTCTCTTGGATTTGGTTTTAAGGGATTTCCTAAGTCTTGTTAGGATAAGGAAATCCCTACATTAAAGAGATCTCCAAGGAGAATATCTAGACCTTAAAACCCCCAAATCCAAGAAGAGATTTAAAATAAAGCACAGGATAAACACAAACCAAGATTTTAGTTTCCAACCTCCTTAATCATCCCAACCTCAAACTTTAAGCGGTTTACTCACAAATCATGTTCTTACCTCTTTTAAACATAAGTTTAGAGTTAAGGAACATGATCTATGGGGTTGAGAAGAAAAACTTGAAATTAAAAATATTTAAATACTTGCTATAATAAAAACACAAGAGATTTTTACAAAGAAAACAATAAGTATTAAGAAGAAAGACCTGACATTAGAATTAGAAATAAAATTGAATATTAATTAAAAACACAAAAGATTTTTCACAAAGAGTTAATCAAGAATTAAGAAAAAAGACTTGACATTAGAATAACTTAAATAAGATATATATAATAAAAATAAGAGTTTTTAAGAAACTAAATCGTAAGAACTATAGAACTCAAGAACACTTCAAGAACACTAAGAAAACTTACAAGAACACTAAGAAGACTTTTGAAAGAGAGAATATAAGACTTGATCAAAAACTTGAATGAAAACCGAATGATTATTACAAGCACACACACACACACTCCTTATATAGAGTTTTAAATATGGCTCTTTGCCTTAAAAGAGGGGTCAAGGGACAAGAGACAAGGGGCAAGGGACAAGGGACCTCTCTAATCCCACTTTTACTAAAGCATAAACACTTTTTTTGGAGCACTTTGCAAGTGGTATCTTTTGGTTCGGGTACATGGATTGATCGATCTGTATCTTTTGCACTACTGCACCGTTTTACTTCCAATCACCACCAAATTAAAGCTAACTCAATTTCCTAAAACTCCCATGAAGACTGTCGACGCTAAATCGCAATGAAAAACCCTTCATCTGAGCTGATCGTTCAGTTAACGAAATTGGTCGCCAAACTTTCAGACGGACATGTTGTTACTTAAACAGCCGTATCTTCTGAACCACTAACCATAATGACTTGAAATAACCTCTGAACGAAAGGTAACTCAATTGGATATGAGTTTTAGGAAGATTGCGGAGGCTGAATCGGAATGGAAATTCTTTGTAAAGTTTGATCTTTAAGTCGCTTTAGGTGGAATGGATTGGAATTGGTTGCAACATCTCGGTACAGCAAGTCATATGACATCAATTTTCTCTCTACTTGTTTCTAGCTCATCATCTTATGTTTCCAGCTTCCACATTGTCGCCAAATCCATAGAATAACCTGAAATGATGAATATATATAAAAGAAAATGCAAATGCTAATGCAAATGTTCTAAATCCTATAAATGATCAAATACTATGATTATACTTACCTATAAATGAAATATGGATGAAAACTTATTCTAAATGCATGGTAAATATGCGAAATATATGAGTATATCAGTGGAAATCCTATCATGATCACAAAGGGAACCAGAAAAAGGGCAAAAGTGAAGAAGAGAGTGGAAAACCAGAAGATCCAGGGAGGACCTCAAGTCATTTTGATACCTCAGAGCTGTGATGGAAACTCAATTGAGTATAAGGTGAAGTGCAAAGGGACTTCAAAACCTTTCTCCAAGGTTAGAGCAATTCTTACATCTGAGATGAAGGAGAAAGGATTAGATGCTAAGAAAGGACCATGGAGAAGAGTGTTGAAGGTGAAGGTGTCTGAATGTGGAGCTTGTTTTGAAATGAGTTCTCATGTTGCACCCGCTGGCTGATTTCCAGCCATCCAAGTCAAGCTAATGACTTCAAACAAGCGCTTAGTGGGAGGCAACCCACTGGTAAGCTCTCTAATTTTCGTTTTATTTTACTTTATTTACTAACTATTGGTTTTGGCAAAAAAAAAAAAAAAAAAATAATAAATTACAAAACGGACAGATGTCGACCGTAGTCGACACACGAGCTCGACATGAATAGTGTCGCACTGTTCATGGTGTCGATCGACACCCTCTCGGAAGTAAGTTTACTCAACTTGTTTTCTTCATATATCTCTCATTTCTTAACGGATTTGAGTGATTTAAGAGCCTAAGTTGTATAGATTTTCGTCCTCTATCCATCCTGTCCATTATCTATTTTATTTGGTTTTTTCTGACCTTAAGATTTAGTCACACTGAGGACAGTGTTGGTTAAGTCTGGGGGAGGGAAATACTAATGTATTTTGCTTTGTCTTTTGTTTTGAGTCAGTCAAAGTCAGTTAAAATTGGTTTTATCGAGTCAAAATTTTGTAGAAATTTTTAGCTTTTCTTGGAACTAGCCACAGAACATTGATGCTTGAAGGACCATTGTCATAGTAGTTGATTGCAAGTTTAATTAGGTAGAACGCTATAGGTGGATCAGTCTAACAGAGAAAGTTTAGGTTCCTAGAGCGTTTAGAAACTTTGTTGTTAACTCCACCCTAATGAACTAAAAACTTCTCATCTTGGGGCTTGGTATGCATTGGATTTGACTCCTCTTTTAGCACTAGCAAGATAAGTTAGGTATAATCTTTCTTTGATCTTCTCTTGTGAAATATATAAAAAAAAAAAAGAGTTTAAAGTTTAAGAACGGAAACCTGAGTCCCTTAAAGGATAATGATGGGAGCTTACACTCATGAACACGTCTCCTCACAAGGAACATAATTAGTGAGTGGCACCGTTCTTGAACTTTGATGAGAAAAGAAAAGAAAGTCGATAAAAAAAATAAAATGATACCCTAGAAAAGTAGGGAGAAATCGACTAAGAGAAGAGAAAATAAGAGAGTTGTACTGAGATTATCTTTGTCTAGGAGCTTGGAAGGGATAGAGTCTAGAAAGTTCTTTGATCGATATTCCCTCGATGAGACCGCACCTAATTAATGAAAGGGGTTAACAATAGAGGTTCTGGATTTTTCAAAGGGGTTTAAATCGTATTTGGAAGATTGCTAAGCTTGTAGTAAGTACACCGAAATTCTACTTGAGGTTGGCTCTATGGTATGTGGATTCAAGGGTATTGGTCAATGTGGCGTTCCTAAGATTTGCTAACTGTTTCTATGTTTTCAAACCTCGATTCCATTCTAAGTTTCTGTTTTGCTTGAGGGCAAGCAAAAGCTAAGTCTGGGGGAGTTGATATATCATGGTTTTTATGGTTTTTAGCCATGATATAAGTCTTATTTATAGAGTCTTTTTGGTGTTTTTAGAGTCCTATTAGAGTCTTTACAGGTTCAGGAGCGTTTGGAGCATAATTGGAGATTTTGGAGCTTTCTGGAGCGTTGTGGATGAAGCTGCTGAAAAGATGAAGTCGAAGTGGTGCTGAATGAACAGTGTCGATCGACACTGTTCATGGTGTCGATCGACACCCCCTAAATCAGAAGACAATCGCGACGTTTACAAGATTGAAGAAAAAGGAAATTGCCCAGAAGTTTTCCTTATTTACAAAAGTGCCCCAAATCGTGATTTAACCCTTATTTAAGGATTTCAGAGCCATTGTTTAGGCTACACACAGATTATTTTAGAGAGAGATTTGGGGAGATAGATCCTATACTCTGTTCTTGAGAGATTTTGAACCCCTTTATTTCTCTTCTTTATTATTTTATGCAAACTATTTTATTCATGATGTTTTCTTCATTCACCATGTCTGAGTAGTTTGTTTGTTAGGTTTTGGGTTATTCAAGGGTTGATGATAGGTTGTTAGAATTGAATTACTGTCGGGATAAATCTGTTTGTTCTTCATCTGGATTTGTGATTAATGCTTATTCTACCTTCATGACCTAGAATCTGATCTTAGGTTGATTAATAGATGCGAGAGTATTATTAATTGCCTGAACTAATGTTAGATGAGCAAAATACCTATTCGCAAAGAGATTTGGTTTAGGGATTTTGTGAACAATCGAACCTGTTATTAATGCTTGTCTGAATTGATAGGATTTGCAAAGAGATTTGAAATTCTAGAATTTAGACATAGATAATCTTCGCAGCGAGAGTTGGTTGATTTTATAAATTTGTTTCGAGTTCTAGAACGGTTCTTAATAAATATCCTAACATATTTCTATTCTGCAACTTGGATTCATACCTGCGAATTTCCCATAGCCTAGCGTTTTGTCTCATGAATTTACCAAGTCGTTAACTATTTGCTGTCTTTTATTTCTGATTTAATTCTTAGCTTAATTCGAAATTAAAAGTCTGCTGTGTCACTATCTCTTTCCCTGTGGATTCGATCCCTAAATACTACAGTGATCTCTTAATTTGAGAGAGTAGCTCTAGGGTAAATTTGAGAGCATATCAGTTGCTGACGCCTTAAGCCGTCGGCACTCTGTCCTTTCTGTCCTACATGCTTCTGTTACGGGTTTTGCTTCCTTTGTAGACCTCTATCCCACAGATCCTTTTTTTGGCAGCGTCTTGAGTGATGTTCATGCAGGTTCATCTCGTCATTATACTTTGCATGATGACTTCCTCTTCTGTGGTACACATTTGTGCATTCCAGACTGTAGTTTGCGTCTCCAACTTGTGTCGGAACTTCACAATGAAGGGCACGTGGGTCGTGATCGTACTCTTCATCTTGTGTCTTCTTCCTATTTTTGGCCTTCTCTTCGACGAGATGTAGAGCGTTTTGTGGAGCGCTGTGTGGTGTGTCAGCGATCCAAAGGACATGCATCTAATGCAGGCTTGTATCTTCCGTTGCCTATTCCTACTCAGCCGTGGACAGATATTAGCATGAATTTTGTGATGGGTCTTCCTCGTACTCAACGCGGATTTGATTCTATTTTTGTGGTGGTCGATCGTTTCTCAAAAATGGTACATTTTATCCCTTGCAAAAAAACTACAGATGCAGTTCAGGTTGCTACACTTTTCTTTCGCGAAGTGTATCGTCTACACGGGTTACCATCATCTATCGTCTGAAATTGAGATTCCCGTTTTCTTGGTCATTTTTGGCGATCTTTATGGAAAATGTTAGATACAAGCTTAGACATGAGTTCAGCCTATCACCCTCAGACGGATGGTCAAGCCGAAGTTACAAATAGGTCTTTGGGAAACTTGTTGAGATGTATAGTAGGCGATTCAATCAAGACATGGGATTCTCGTCTACCGCAAGCCGAGTTTGCTCAAAACCACACTCTCAATCGGAGTTCTGGTTTTAGCCCTTTCCAAGTCATTTATGGTATGATTCCTCGCGGTCCCGTTTATTTGTCCACATTACCTGATCGTACTCGTCGTCATGGTGACGCTTCTGCTTTCATCGAAGACATTTGACGAGTTCACGCTGAGACTAAAGACCATTTGGAAGCCTCGGCATTAAAGTACAAAACTGCAGCAGATTCACACCGTCGTCGTCTTGTATTCGAAGTGGGAGATCACGTGTGGGCAGTCCTTACTAAAGATCGTGTGCCTGCAGGTTCCTATAACAAGTTAAAGCCTAAGAAGATGGGACCACTCGAGGTTCTTGAACGCATCAACGACAACACTTATCGTCTTCTGTCTTCCTCCTGATTGTCACACTTCAGATGTGTTCAATGTTCGATATATGTCTAGGTTCGTTCCAGCAGACACCATTTCCGATTCGGGGACGAATCTTTCTAACCCGGGGAGTCCTGATGCAGCAGCATCTTGAAAATTAGTTATGCTTGGTTTTATTTTTGATTTAAGATTTGGTTTTCTTAGATAGACTTTCACGATGTTCAAGTCTATTTCCTTTTTCTGTTTTGCAATATTTCTATTTTACTCTAGTTTTTCTAATTCTTTAAGGAAGTCGTATGTAACCGACTTTTAGGAGCTTACTATTTAAGTCATCGTCTTCTTTGTAAGAAACACAGTTTTTGACATAATTATTAATAACGAGCTTTGTCGTTCTTCCTTGTCTTCTAAATTCTCTTGAGTTTTGAACACAAGAAGCGGTTCCCAAGTAATTCATTGCTTGAATTACATGGTTGAGCTAGGTTTTGCATCGGTACACTGCGCCACCAATGCATACCAAACTCTAAACATGAATCTGAACTCTCTCTTTTAGACTGATCCACTTGCAGCTTTCAACTTAGTAAAATTTTCAATCAACTGCTTTAGCAATGGTCCTTCAAGTGTCAATGTTCTGTGGTTAGTTCCAAGAAAAACTGAAAGTTTCAACTGATTTTGACTCAATAAAACACTTTGGACTGACACAACTAACTCAAAACAAAAGACAAAGCAAAATACATTAGTATTTTCCTCCCCCAAAGTTAACCAACACTGTCCTCAGTCTGATTAAATCTTAAGGTCAGAAACTAACCAAATGAAAAAGATAATAGATAAGATGGATAGAGGAGGAAAATCTACACAACTTACGCTTTTAAATCACTCAAATCTGTTAAGAATTGAGAGAGATATGAAGAAAACAAGTTGAGGAGACTTACCTTCGTTTGCGCGTGGTGTGTATTTTCCTCCCCCAGACTTAATCCCACTGAGGAGACTTAACCAACACTGTCCTCGGTGTGATTAAATCTTAAGGTCAGAAACAAACCAAATAGAAAATATAATGGACATGATGGATAGAGGAGGAAAATCTACACAACTTACGCTTTTAAATAACTCAAATCCGTTAAGAATTGAGAGAGATATGAAGAAAACAAGTTGAGGAGACTTATCTTCGTTTGCGCGTGGTGTCGATCGACACCAATGAATAGTGTCGATCGACACTGTTCATGTCGAGCCCAGTGTCGATCCTGGTCGATATCCGTCTGTCTGGTCAATTTTTTAAGAAAAATCCTATCTAAAAGTGAATTGCCTCCTATTCAGCGCTTGTTTTCAGTCATTAGCTTCACTATGTCAGCGATCAGGCATCTGGTGGATCAGATGGTGGCATCGAATGCTTCTTAGAAGAATGTCTCCTCATCCATGGTGGTGTATAGGCAGTAGATGCATGAGATTGACCAAAGAATTTAGGAATCGCACCAGGGTGGAACTTTAGTTTGGATGGGACACTTTTTTTCCTGCAGAATCATCATAAGGAACACCAAGCCTTCTACGAGAATCTCGTTGCTTGCATAAGTGTAAAGCACCTTTTGAACCTTTTAAATTCTTATTGAGATGATCAGGAGGTTTGGAATTGATTCCAAGAAGTACATACCTTTGCTTTCTTGGAGGTTTTTGGGCAGTAGGATGTGGAGTTGTCTGTTTGACCACATGTGATGGATTTGCAGCATTGAAAACAGCTTCTAGAGTGATCCACGGAGGGTGTCGATCGACACTAGGAGTGGTGTCGATCGACACCAACCCTACAGCTCGAATTTATTCACTTTTTCTGCAATTCAGCTCTGCAATCCTTGCTTCCATCACAAAAACGTCTTCCTCCATCAACTTGTCATTGATCATAACCTCATCTTTGCTCATAGTCCTGAAAAGATGACCAGCAACTATGTTTCCACTCCAATCCTCTAGCTCCACAGCTTTCTCAGATTTCCCAGTCAAAGCCTCTTGAACAACCACCTTATTCACTTGCTCATTAGTATCCAACTCCTCTCTAGCAATCACAGCAATGCAAGAGATGTGTTTGGAGGTTCCAATAGTTGGGATATCTTTGTAGAAGACTCCTTTGTCAACATTAGAAAAAGAGATTCTCTTATTTGGCATGTCTACAATAGCTCCTACTGTGGCCATGAATGGTCTTCCAATGATGAATGGCATGACAGAATTCTTGCTCACCTCCACAACCTGAAAATCAGTTGCTACTAGACAATTCCCCACTTTGACCAGCAAATCTTGAATTGTACTATATGGGACTATGGTGGAAGATTTGGCGAAAGCAAGAGTCATGTTTGGAGGTTGAATATCAGCAATGCCTAAACTTTATGCAATGTCCCTTGACATGAGATTCACACTAGCACCAGAATCACAAAGAGATTGTCCAAACTCAACTCCTCCAATGGAGCACTGAACAACAAACATCTCTGGATCTTCAACTTTAATCAGCTGCTTCATTGGTGGTGGTGTTTCTCTTCCTTTGCGAAAGAGCTCTTCCATTTCTTCAAAACTTTCTCTGCAATTCTGGAAGAAAGCACACAAGGGATACCTCTCATAAGCTTTATCAAAGGATATTTTCTTAGGAATCCTCCCCACCCTCTTGTTGAAAGCAGCCACCTTCTCTGCACTAATGAGCGGCCTTAGGTGTTTGGGTAGAGGAGGGTATGGAATCTTAGGCTTGTACACTCTTTTCTCTGCACTTTTTGAAGCTTTAGGCGTGTCTCGCAAAATTTGGGAAGGGTGTCGATCGACACTCGGCTGGTGTCGATCGACACTAGTCTTTTGTGTCGACGAAGCAGTGTCGATCATTCTCGATTTCGGTCCGTCAGAGCTCGAATTCTCGAGTTTTTCTACTGGTGTCGATCGACACCTGCTCTGAACCTGCAGCATCGTGTTATTCATCTAGCTCTTCGATCTCTTTAGCACGCAAACCCTTTTTCAGCTCTGTTTGAAGGCTTCTTCCACTCTGAATCGTGATGGCATTCACATGGTGTCTCGGATTTGTATCCGTCTTTCTAGGAAGGCAGCCCTCTTGTCTCTTCAAAGATCCAGCATTTTGAGCAACTTAAACATCTAATTTCTTAACATGAGCACTCAAGGATTCGAATTTCCCATTCAGATCAGTGTATAAAGCATCGATCTTCCCATTGAAGTCCACAATCATCTTCTGTTGGCCCTCCAAGATCTGTTCAACCATAGACTTTATCTCATTGTCTTGTGCAGGAGGCTTCTGGTAAGAAGAAGAACCATAAGTTCTTTGGAAGTTGTTGCTCTGAAAAGGCTTCTGATAAGAGGAATCATAGCCTTGCTGATTGCCAAATTTCTGTCCTCGAAAACCAGCTCCATTGATGTAGTTAACTTCTTCTTCCTTAGGTTCAAAAGTCTCCACCTCTGCAGCAAATTGGACCTGCTTCTTTCCCACAAGAAACTATGCATCGAGTCTAGCTTAGCCTTAACTTCAGCAATCTGACTTCCATCCATGTTTCCAGCTTGCTTCTTCCTCTCAAGGTCTGCATTCTTGGTACTATTGCTAGATGCCAAGTTCTCAATCAGAATAATAGCATCTTCTGGATACCAAGTGTTGAAGTTTCCATTGCTGGCAGCATCCAGAGCTATCTGATATCTCCAATCTATACCTCTGAAGAAAATTCCCAGCATCTGAACTTCACTTAATCCATGGTGTTGGCAGTCCCTTTAGTAGGCCTTGAATCTCACACAAGCAGCCTTGAATGCTTCAGTTGGTCCTTGAAAGAATGTAGAGATCTTCATCCTCTGCTCTTCAGATCTTGCATCATCAAAAAAATTGCACAAGAATGCATTCTTTGTGTCTTCCCAAGTAGTTAATGATCTTGGATCCAACAGCTTCAGCCAGTACGTTGCATCTCCAGCAAGTGAGTAAGGGAAAAGCTTGCAAAAGAGATAGTCATTGGACACTCCATTGTCCTTTATGCTTGATGCCAAGCCCTCAAACCTCTCTATGTGGTCCATGGGGTGTTCATTAGGAAGACCATGGAAGGGATGCTGAGCCACAAGTGTGTAGAAAGCAGGCTTCAGCTCGAAATCATTCATTTGAAAAGGAGGTGGGCGAATTGCAGCTCTATTAGCGTAGGACTGGTCTAACATGTTGTAATCACCAAGTGTTCTTCCGCGTCTAGCATTCGCAGGTGCGACAGGTACTGCTTGCTCGATGATTGCAGCTCATTCTCATCAAGTCTCTGGCTTTGGTTGTTCAATATGTGCCCTTCCGCATCGAATATATTACCAGCTTCATCACGAATCAAAATCACAGGCTCATCCATCTCTTCCTGCGAAGGGTGTTGATCGACGCTAGTGTTGGTGTCGATCGACGCTCTCGCATATTTTCGGTTTGTGCGTTCTAGACGGCCGAGCCCCTGGTTGTCGAGTTTGATTAGCTCATTTTCCTTGTTGCTCATGGTATTGTGATTATGCATACACCTGAAACCAAAAATAAGAAACTAAATCAATTAGTAACCAAAACAAAAACAAAACCTAGTCAAAATCCAAATATTAGATTCCGTAGGCAGCTATTACTTCTCCGGCAACGGCGCCAAAATTTGATATGCTCTCAATTTTACCCTACAGCTACTCTCTAAAATTAAGAGATCAGTGGCAGTACTTAGGGATCGGATCCACAGGGAAAGAGATAGTCACACAGCAAATTTCTAATTTCGAATTAAGCTAAGTGAGAATGTAAAACTAGAAGACAGCAGATAAAAAAGACTTAGTAAATTCAGGAGACGAAACACTAGGTTCAGGAAAATTCTCAGGTGATTCCTAATTGTAGATCTAGATAGAATGTTAGGAATTATGAGGAACTGTTCTTGAACTCGAAACACTAATGTAAAATCAACCAACTCTCGCTGCGAAAATTATCTATGTCTAAACTCTAGAATTCCAAATCTCTTTGCAAATCTTATCAATTCAGACAAGCATTAATAACAGGTTCAATTGTTCACAAAATCCTTAAATCAAATCTCTTTGCGAATAGGTATTTCGCTCATCTACCATTTGTTCAGGTAATTAATAATACTCTCGCATCTATTAATTAACCTAAGATCAGATTCTAGGTCGCGAAGTTAGAATAAGCATTAATCACAAATCCAGATGAAGAACTCTAATGATTTTATCATAGCAATTTAATTCGACCTAACAATTCATCAATCACTTTTGAAAAACCCTAAACCTAACAAGCAAACTACTCAGACATGATCAATGAAACAAAAATCATTATTTGAATAGAAATAAAAGAAATCAATAGAATAAATAAAGGAGTTCCAAATCTGCTCTAAAGGAGTCTGATTTTTCTCTTCAAAAACTCTCTACAAATCTCTCTCTAAAATAATGTGTAGCCTAAACAATGGCTCTAAAAATCTATATATAAGGACCAAAACACGAATTGGGCACTCTTATAAGTAAGGAAAACTTCTGGGCAAATTTCCTTTTCTTCAAAACTTGTAAAAGTCGCGATATCTTCTGAAAATATTTGGTGTCGATCAACACTGTTCATTCAGCACGATTCCGACTTCATCTTTTCAGCAGCTTCTTCCACAATGCTCCAAACTGCTTCAAAATCTCCAATTATGCTCAAAACGTACCTGAACCTGCAAATACTCTAATAGGACTCTAAAAAGACCAAAAGACTCTATAAATAAGACTTATATCATGGTCAAAAACCGGTAAAAACCATGATATATCAACAAACGCTTTGGATAAGGTGGAAAGTAAAGTCAACTGATGTCGTCAGGAAATCATCAAATGGAACAGAGAAAAACATTTGAACAGCAGGAAAAGGATAGAAGAATACCAAAGCAAACTAGAAGAGGCAATGATATGCCCAATTCCGGAGCCGGATCTGATAGCAAGCATAAACTCGGAGCTCCAAAATGCCTACAAAGCTGAAGAGGAATTCAGGAACCAAAGGAGTAGACAATTGTGGTTAGTCCTCGGGAACAAAAATACGGGTCATTTTCATGAAGCAACAAAAGGAAGACAAGCCATCGATAAGTTTTATGTTATTGAGGATGAAGAAAACAAGGGTCATAACAAAGTTCTATCAGAACTTGTTTACAACCCAAGAAAGTGAAAGTCGAGAAACGTTCTTTGAAGCTCTACAACCTTGCATCACAGAGGCACCAAACCAGAAGCTGGTAGAAACCCATTCAGCAGAGGAGAAAAAGAAAGCATGTTTCTCCATACACCCCGATAAAGCCTCGGGGGCCCGATGGCTTCTCAGTATGTTTCTTCCAATCCAATTGGACTACAGTGAGTGGAAAATTCATATCTGAGATCCAAGAGTTCTTCGACACGGGCATCCTGCCAAGGAACATCAATGCAACACATGTCAGCCTGATTCCAAAAATAACAAGTCCAAAGAATGTAGCAGACTATAGGCCGATATCCCTATGCAATGATTACTTCAAAATTCTTTCAAAGATCCTTACCCTGAGACTCCGACCTGTACTGGAAGAGATAATGGCAGAGAATCAATCTGCATTTGTGCCCAAACGAGTCATATCAGATAACGTCCTCATCACACATGAATCCCTCCACTACCTGAAGACTTCAAAGGCGAAGAAAAGATGCTTCATGGTTGTGAACACAGACATGACTAAAGCCTACGACAAAATAGAGTGGAGCTTTGTCAGAAATGTAATGGAGAGAATGGGGTTCCACAGAATGTGGATTCAATGGATAATGCAATGTCTAAGCACGGTATCATACTCTTACCTGGTGAACGGCTCGACCCAAGGACATGTCCAACAAAGTAGAGGCTTGCGACAAGGAGATCCTCTTTCACCCTACATTTTTATCCTATGCAGTGAGGTTCTATCTGGTCTTTGTAATAAGGCTCAAAGGGACGGAATATTACCGGGGATACGCGTCTCAAAGAGAAGCCTGAGGGTGAATCATCTCCTCTTCGCAGACGGCACAATGTTCTTCTGTCGATAAGACCCCCAAAGCTATGAGGAACTCACAAGGATCATCAACAAATATGAAGAATCTTCTGGCCAGCAAATAAACAAATGAAAGTCAGCCATCACCATTTCAGCAAAAACCGACAGAAGTGTAAAAGAAAGTGTAAAGGAAAAGCTGGGAATACAAAAGGAAGGAGGACTAGACTAGTATCTTGGCCTACTTGAGCACTTTGGAAGACAAAAGAAGGACCTATTCAATATGATAGTAGATAGAATCAGACAAAAAGCCCGTAGTTGGTCATCACGCTTTCTATCAGCAGCAGGAAGGCTACAATGCTCAAATCAGTGCTTGCAGCCATGCCAACTTATACCATGACGTGCTTCAAGCTTCCAAAATCCCTATACAAGCGAATTCAATCAGCGTTAATAAGGTTCTGGTGGGATGGAAGCCAAGAAAGAAAGATAATGTGTTGGGTATCATGGAAAAAACTTACAAAGTCCCAAAGAGAAGAAGGACTAGGTTTCAGAGACTTATGCCACTTCAATGATGCACTCCTAGCAAAGACAAGCTGGAACATTCTCACAAATCCCAATGGCCTACTAGCTCGTGTACTGCTCAGCAAATACTGCCACCATACTGAGTTTATGGAATGTAGGACACCAGCCCATGCCTCACATGGATGGCGCAGCATGTGCATGGGAAAAGAGCTCCTGAAACCCCAGTTGGGAAAAGCAATAGGAGATGGCGAGTTGACCAAGATATGGACAGAATTGTTGTTATCACTTGAGAAGCAAAGCAGACCGATGGGTCCGCCTCCTGAAAACACAAAAGACCTATCAGTAGAGGCCCTCATCTCCCCGGATACACTTTAGTGGAGCAAAGACAGAATCAGATCCATCATTCCTGAGTTTGAAGAGCAAATATTACAACTACGACCAAGCAAATTAGGAGCTCAGGACAGACTCATATGGCTCCCCTCAGAGGATGGGATCTACTCATCAAAATCAGGATACTTGATAGGGCTCAGGTTTTACCCAAATAATCAACTACTGCAAGTGCACATCAATGCAGTTGAAGTATAAGGGGTATCGAATCCTCAGGGAAGTGGATGCTACACTAATGGTTTCTATGTTTAGATTATGCTAGGCGATTTATATGAAATTAAAACTAAGCAATTAAACAAGCAATAAATCGGATTAAGGTGGATTAAAGTTCAGGAGACGAAGCGCTAGGCAAGGATAATTATCAGGTTGAATCCAAGAATGCAAAATCTAAGTTTATTAGGGATTTATTTAGAACCGTCTAGAACTCGAAACTCTAAGTTAAAACCAATCAACTCTCGTTGCAAAAGTTATCTATGCCTAGACTCCTAATTCCCAAATCTCTTTGCGAATTTAAACAATTAAGGCAAGCAATAAGAACATGTTCGATTTGTTCACAAAATACCTAAACCAAATCTCTTTGCGAATATATATTTTTCTCACCTATGATTAGATCAAGTTACTAATAATGCTCTCGCATCTATTAAATAACCTAAGGTTTGATTTCTAAGTGATCAATTCAGAGAATCAAGTTAAGCACAAATCAAGGTGAAGATCCAATTGATTTCCCTAATAATTCTAATGATTCTACAAACTCTTCATCAAACCCTAAATCATCCTAACCTAACTAGCAAACTACTCATACATAATTATGCAAACACAAAACATGGCTGAATAATATTGCATAAAAGAATAGAGAATGATACAGGGGTTCGAAATCTGGCTCAGATGAGTTAGAATTGTCTCCCCAAAAGCTCAGGATCAATCTCTCTCTAAGTCTCAAAAACAGAAAATAATGATAAGGTATATGGCTAAACAATGCCTAAAAACTATATATAGAAGGGGATTTTTCGTCCAGGGGCATACTTGTAATTCTTCAAAACTTGAGTGATTTCCTTTTTCAGATGGAATTGGGGAAACTTGACCGTCCTTCCTTGGTGTCGATCGACACTGATGGTGTCGATCGACACTCAGCTCGTGAATTCACCCTCTTGACTTCATCACTTTGGCTGCTTCTCCAAAATGCTCCAAAATGTTCCATATTCTCCCATTTAGCTCCAAGTGTTCTCCATCCTGTAAAGACTCTAAAAAGACTCCAAAACTAGCAAAAGACTCTATAAAAACACTTATATCATGGCTTAAAAACGGGTAAAAACCATGATATATCAACTCCCCCAGACTTAGCCTTTGCTTGCCCTCAAGCAAAACATAAACTTAGACTAAAGTAGAAGTTTGAAAACAGGAACCTCCGAGTACTTCTTCAAAACGCCACATTGATTAACACTTCTTGAATCCACATGATACAGAGCCAACCTTAGGAAATGTTCAATGTACTTACCACAAGTTTAGTAATCTCCCAGTTCAAATCCAGATCCTTTCCTTGGTAAAAGATTCGAACTCTAACATTGGTAATGCCATAGAACTTTTCTGATTCTTTTCCCTTCCTTAGTACCAAAACAAGATATTCTCATACAGCTCCCTTATTTTCTCTTCCCTTAGTCAACTTCTGCCCATTTCAGGGTGTTCTAAGATCTTTTCATTGACTCTTCTTATTCTTTTTGGGATCTCTTGAATAGTGCTACTCTCTACTTGTGTTCCTTGTGAGGAGACGTGTTCAAGAGCATCACTAATATTGTTCCTTGTGAGGAGACATGCTCATGACAAAGGCACTATTCCAGACTTAAACTCTTTTCTTTCTTTTCTTTTCTCTTAAGGGAAGATCAAGGAGAGACTGCAATTGCCTATCTGTTCGGACTGAAAGAGGAATAAAGTTCTGCGCATACCTAGTTCTTTGTAAGGGGATCTGAACTCGCCCTGTTAGACTGATTCCACTTGTAGCTTTCTACTTAAAAAGTCCTGCGATCAACTCTCATAACAATGGTTCTTCAAGTGTCAACTTCCTGTGGTTAGTTTCTAGAAAAACTGAAAGTTTCAACTAATTTTGACTCAATAAAACAAATTTTTGAAGACTTTTGACTCAAGAAAAACTCTCAAAACAAAACACAATGTTAGCAACTACCTCCCCCAGACTTGAATAACACTGTCCCCAGTGTTACTAAGAATGAGTTTGGATAGGAAAAAGTTGTGTTAAACTGTTACAAATTAAAGAAAAATTCGGATTACCTGACATCTGTGCGCAGCGTCGATCGACACAGATGGTGTCGATCGTTGCTGTGTATGTTGACGGTGTCGATCGACACAGATGGTGTCGATCGACACTCTGTCCGAAGACAGAGTTCAGCCACTCGAACATGAATGTTGTTAGAATCTTCCAAGCTGTTAGAAAACTCAACAAAAGGGTTAAAAGCACAAGATAATCCAATAAGCTCAATAAATGGAACAAGTTTGAAAAAAAGTACTGAAGCAAATGCAGACTCAAGAGAAAAAGAAAAACTGACTCAAAATACTAAAAAGGATGGAAGAGTCACTCGTCGTCATCAGCATGTGGTGGAGAGGAACGTGGTGGTGTGGGCGGTCGAACACAGGTAGACACAGAGGCAATGGCGTTCCAGATGGACTGGAAACTCTGAACCACATATCTCTGAAATGCAGCCTGCTCCATAGGAATCTCAGGAGCGTCTGAAAGGTGATGCGGTCCAATAGGCTCTAAAGGGGGCTGTGCTCTGCGCCTAGAACAAGAAGGTCGTGGCGCATCCGCAGCTGGTCGGGAGGAAGTGCCTCTGCGTCTGGCAACGGGAGCAGTCCTAAGCTTGCTCGGACTGGGGTAAATGCGAGGCATCCTGAATCGCTGGTAATGTGAGTGAGGTCTCTGTCAGGTAGCTGAACCAAGCGTTGCACTCTCTGCTCGTCGCTGAATGCCCACAGCCTCTCTCCTGTCACCCAATGAGTCCTCTTCAAGTACTCCATATCAACCAAGGCACGTGATGTAACAATGGAGCAGGTAGAAGTGTCTATCCCGCAGTGCTGGAAGATGGGTGTAAGAAGACTCCCGATAGTCTCTGGCTTTGCCTTCGTTCCACTTAAGGGCTTCATCTTCAAGGAAGCCAAGTGATGAGCAAATATCGCGCCAAGGTTCGCGCTAACTGGCGCGTCTTCATCCTCATAAATCTCAGACCAAAGACCGCGGTAAAGCAGAACCAACTCAGACACTCGCATCTTTCCTGGCTCGTGCTTACACAGAAGTGTAGTAGAAAACAGTCGAACCAAGTAGCGCAGGGTGGGATGGCGAATGTCTGTCTGAGTGGAGGTCTTTGAGTCTTACCTCCCATTCCCGAAATGTGACCAGAAGTCCTGGTTGTCTGGAAGCTGAGTCTGAAGAGAGACCCCAGTGGCATGCTCGTCTGCGAATCCATAGATCCCGCAAAGGTCTGGAAGTGAAATGCGGTAGCGGATTCCACGGATTAGGAAGGTTAATGTGCCTTCCAGAGCATTCCGGTTGATCTCGTTCCAGTAGTAGACTCGGGCTGTGGCAATGAACTGGCGGACAAGGTATGGGTAAAGATCGTACTGCCGCGTCGCAATGGTGCCCATCCCAATTCTGTTCATCAAAGACAAGATGTCATCCTTGATTCCTAGCTCGCTCATCGTCTTCTCACAAGCAAAGCGAGTTGGAGCGATCTCTACTCGCAGCCACGCATTGTAGAACAGCGTGTCATAAGCGTCCCATGTCTCGCTGATGTTTCTGTAAATACACTCGTCCGAACCTTCACCTTTTCAGGCTTAGACCATGGAGGAAGAGCCGGAATTGCCTCATCATTGGCAGTTCTTGAGGCTTCGGCGTCAGTGTGGCGTGGTCTCTTACTCACAAGATGCATCTGCAAAAGAAAGAAACGAAAATTAAATCCAAAATCCAAAGAAATGAAGCACAAGGCGTCGGTCCTGGTCGGGTGTCGATCGACACAGATGGTGTCGATCGACACCACTCGCGGATTTGGAATCCGAACCAAAATCGACGAGTTACAACTCCATGCAACAAAAATTATCATTCCCAACAGTCCTATTATCATGAATCGACCAAGTATAGACCATTAAACCCAAAGAAAAATCCAAAATCGCAAAATGCATCATCAATTTCCAAAAATTTCGAAAATTTCAAATTATGCAATTTGGAGGATGAAAACAGTGTGGGGAATGATCTAAATCATGTTATACAACCTAAACAAACATCAATCAACAAAGAAATCAAGCTAAATAGGTTGAATTTGGAAATTTTCACCTTAGGTCGAAAAATGAAATTGGGAGATTTGAAGAACATAGCTTGGTAGATCGGATGAATTGGCTATGGATTATGAAAAAGGACGAGAATCCGTACGGATTAGAGCTTTGAATAACTCAATTTGGTGAAGAAATGAGAATTTGGGATTTGAGAAAAAATTCTTTGAAGAACTCGGGTGTTTGAAAAATAAGAGAAAATGGAGAAAGTGTCGGGTTTTGAAGAACTTACCTGTATCCCCCCTTGGTGTCGATCCAAAATCCAAAATCCAAAAGAAATGAAGCACAAGGCGTCGGTCCTGGTCGGGTGTCGATCGACACAGATGGAATCCGAACCAAAAATCGACGAGTTACAACTCCATGCAACAAAAATTATCATTCCCAACAGTCCTATTATCATGAATCGACCAAGTATAGACCATTAAACCCAAAGAAAAATCCAAAATCGCAAAATGCATCATCAATTTCCAAAAATTTCGAAAATTTCAAATTATGCAATTTGGAGGATGAAAACAGTGTGGGGAATGATCTAAATCATGTTATACAACCTAAACAAACATCAATCAACAAAGAAATCAAGCTAAATAGGTTGAATTTGGAAATTTTCACCTTAGGTCGAAAAATGAAATTGGGAGATTTGAAGAACATAGCTTGGTAGATCGGATGAATTGGCTATGGATTATGAAAAAGGACGAGAATCCGTACGGATTAGAGCTTTGAATAACTCAATTTGGTGAAGAAATGAGAATTTGGGATTTGAGAAAAAATTCTTTGAAGAACTCGGGTGTTTGAAAAATAAGAGAAAATGGAGAAAGTGTCGGGTTTTGAAGAACTTACCTGTATCCCCCCTTGGTGTCGATCCAAAATCCAAAATCCAAAAGAAATGAAGCACAAGGCGTCGGTCCTGGTCGGGTGTCGATCGACACAGATGGAATCCGAACCAAAAATCGACGAGTTACAACTCCATGCAACAAAAATTATCATTCCCAACAGTCCTATTATCATGAATCGACCAAGTATAGACCATTAAACCCAAAGAAAAATCCAAAATCGCAAAATGCATCATCAATTTCCAAAAATTTCGAAAATTTCAAATTATGCAATTTGGAGGATGAAAACAGTGTGGGGAATGATCTAAATCATGTTATACAACCTAAACAAACATCAATCAACAAAGAAATCAAGCTAAATAGGTTGAATTTGGAAATTTTCACCTTAGGTCGAAAAATGAAATTGGGAGATTTGAAGAACATAGCTTGGTAGATCGGATGAATTGGCTATGGATTATGAAAAAGGACGAGAATCCGTACGGATTAGAGCTTTGAATAACTCAATTTGGTGAAGAAATGAGAATTTGGGATTTGAGAAAAAATTCTTTGAAGAACTCGGGTGTTTGAAAAATAAGAGAAAATGGAGAAAGTGTCGGGTTTTGAAGAACTTACCTGTATCCCCCCTTGGTGTCGATCCAAAATCCAAAATCCAAAAGAAATGAAGCACAAGGCGTCGGTCCTGGTCGGGTGTCGATCGACACAGATGGAATCCGAACCAAAAATCGACGAGTTACAACTCCATGCAACAAAAATTATCATTCCCAACAGTCCTATTATCATGAATCGACCAAGTATAGACCATTAAACCCAAAGAAAAATCCAAAATCGCAAAATGCATCATCAATTTCCAAAAATTTCGAAAATTTCAAATTATGCAATTTGGAGGATGAAAACAGTGTGGGGAATGATCTAAATCATGTTATACAACCTAAACAAACATCAATCAACAAAGAAATCAAGCTAAATAGGTTGAATTTGGAAATTTTCACCTTAGGTCGAAAAATGAAATTGGGAGATTTGAAGAACATAGCTTGGTAGATCGGATGAATTGGCTATGGATTATGAAAAAGGACGAGAATCCGTACGGATTAGAGCTTTGAATAACTCAATTTGGTGAAGAAATGAGAATTTGGGATTTGAGAAAAAATTCTTTGAAGAACTCGGGTGTTTGAAAAATAAGAGAAAATGGAGAAAGTGTCGGGTTTTGAAGAACTTACCTGTATCCCCCCTTGGTGTCGATCCAAAATCCAAAATCCAAAAGAAATGAAGCACAAGGCGTCGGTCCTGGTCGGGTGTCGATCGACACAGATGGAATCCGAACCAAAAATCGACGAGTTACAACTCCATGCAACAAAAATTATCATTCCCAACAGTCCTATTATCATGAATCGACCAAGTATAGACCATTAAACCCAAAGAAAAATCCAAAATCGCAAAATGCATCATCAATTTCCAAAAATTTCGAAAATTTCAAATTATGCAATTTGGAGGATGAAAACAGTGTGGGGAATGATCTAAATCATGTTATACAACCTAAACAAACATCAATCAACAAAGAAATCAAGCTAAATAGGTTGAATTTGGAAATTTTCACCTTAGGTCGAAAAATGAAATTGGGAGATTTGAAGAACATAGCTTGGTAGATCGGATGAATTGGCTATGGATTATGAAAAAGGACGAGAATCCGTACGGATTAGAGCTTTGAATAACTCAATTTGGTGAAGAAATGAGAATTTGGGATTTGAGAAAAAATTCTTTGAAGAACTCGGGTGTTTGAAAAATAAGAGAAAATGGAGAAAGTGTCGGGTTTTGAAGAACTTACCTGTATCCCCCCTTGGTGTCGATCCAAAATCCAAAATCCAAAAGAAATGAAGCACAAGGCGTCGGTCCTGGTCGGGTGTCGATCGACACAGATGGAATCCGAACCAAAAATCGACGAGTTACAACTCCATGCAACAAAAATTATCATTCCCAACAGTCCTATTATCATGAATCGACCAAGTATAGACCATTAAACCCAAAGAAAAATCCAAAATCGCAAAATGCATCATCAATTTCCAAAAATTTCGAAAATTTCAAATTATGCAATTTGGAGGATGAAAACAGTGTGGGGAATGATCTAAATCATGTTATACAACCTAAACAAACATCAATCAACAAAGAAATCAAGCTAAATAGGTTGAATTTGGAAATTTTCACCTTAGGTCGAAAAATGAAATTGGGAGATTTGAAGAACATAGCTTGGTAGATCGGATGAATTGGCTATGGATTATGAAAAAGGACGAGAATCCGTACGGATTAGAGCTTTGAATAACTCAATTTGGTGAAGAAATGAGAATTTGGGATTTGAGAAAAAATTCTTTGAAGAACTCGGGTGTTTGAAAAATAAGAGAAAATGGAGAAAGTGTCGGGTTTTGAAGAACTTACCTGTATCCCCCCTTGGTGTCGATCCAAAATCCAAAATCCAAAAGAAATGAAGCACAAGGCGTCGGTCCTGGTCGGGTGTCGATCGACACAGATGGAATCCGAACCAAAAATCGACGAGTTACAACTCCATGCAACAAAAATTATCATTCCCAACAGTCCTATTATCATGAATCGACCAAGTATAGACCATTAAACCCAAAGAAAAATCCAAAATCGCAAAATGCATCATCAATTTCCAAAAATTTCGAAAATTTCAAATTATGCAATTTGGAGGATGAAAACAGTGTGGGGAATGATCTAAATCATGTTATACAACCTAAACAAACATCAATCAACAAAGAAATCAAGCTAAATAGGTTGAATTTGGAAATTTTCACCTTAGGTCGAAAAATGAAATTGGGAGATTTGAAGAACATAGCTTGGTAGATCGGATGAATTGGCTATGGATTATGAAAAAGGACGAGAATCCGTACGGATTAGAGCTTTGAATAACTCAATTTGGTGAAGAAATGAGAATTTGGGATTTGAGAAAAAATTCTTTGAAGAACTCGGGTGTTTGAAAAATAAGAGAAAATGGAGAAAGTGTCGGGTTTTGAAGAACTTACCTGTATCCCCCCTTGGTGTCGATCCAAAATCCAAAATCCAAAAGAAATGAAGCACAAGGCGTCGGTCCTGGTCGGGTGTCGATCGACACAGATGGAATCCGAACCAAAAATCGACGAGTTACAACTCCATGCAACAAAAATTATCATTCCCAACAGTCCTATTATCATGAATCGACCAAGTATAGACCATTAAACCCAAAGAAAAATCCAAAATCGCAAAATGCATCATCAATTTCCAAAAATTTCGAAAATTTCAAATTATGCAATTTGGAGGATGAAAACAGTGTGGGGAATGATCTAAATCATGTTATACAACCTAAACAAACATCAATCAACAAAGAAATCAAGCTAAATAGGTTGAATTTGGAAATTTTCACCTTAGGTCGAAAAATGAAATTGGGAGATTTGAAGAACATAGCTTGGTAGATCGGATGAATTGGCTATGGATTATGAAAAAGGACGAGAATCCGTACGGATTAGAGCTTTGAATAACTCAATTTGGTGAAGAAATGAGAATTTGGGATTTGAGAAAAAATTCTTTGAAGAACTCGGGTGTTTGAAAAATAAGAGAAAATGGAGAAAGTGTCGGGTTTTGAAGAACTTACCTGTATCCCCCCTTGGTGTCGATCCAAAATCCAAAATCCAAAAGAAATGAAGCACAAGGCGTCGGTCCTGGTCGGGTGTCGATCGACACAGATGGAATCCGAACCAAAAATCGACGAGTTACAACTCCATGCAACAAAAATTATCATTCCCAACAGTCCTATTATCATGAATCGACCAAGTATAGACCATTAAACCCAAAGAAAAATCCAAAATCGCAAAATGCATCATCAATTTCCAAAAATTTCGAAAATTTCAAATTATGCAATTTGGAGGATGAAAACAGTGTGGGGAATGATCTAAATCATGTTATACAACCTAAACAAACATCAATCAACAAAGAAATCAAGCTAAATAGGTTGAATTTGGAAATTTTCACCTTAGGTCGAAAAATGAAATTGGGAGATTTGAAGAACATAGCTTGGTAGATCGGATGAATTGGCTATGGATTATGAAAAAGGACGAGAATCCGTACGGATTAGAGCTTTGAATAACTCAATTTGGTGAAGAAATGAGAATTTGGGATTTGAGAAAAAATTCTTTGAAGAACTCGGGTGTTTGAAAAATAAGAGAAAATGGAGAAAGTGTCGGGTTTTGAAGAACTTACCTGTATCCCCCCTTGGTGTCGATCCAAAATCCAAAATCCAAAAGAAATGAAGCACAAGGCGTCGGTCCTGGTCGGGTGTCGATCGACACAGATGGAATCCGAACCAAAAATCGACGAGTTACAACTCCATGCAACAAAAATTATCATTCCCAACAGTCCTATTATCATGAATCGACCAAGTATAGACCATTAAACCCAAAGAAAAATCCAAAATCGCAAAATGCATCATCAATTTCCAAAAATTTCGAAAATTTCAAATTATGCAATTTGGAGGATGAAAACAGTGTGGGGAATGATCTAAATCATGTTATACAACCTAAACAAACATCAATCAACAAAGAAATCAAGCTAAATAGGTTGAATTTGGAAATTTTCACCTTAGGTCGAAAAATGAAATTGGGAGATTTGAAGAACATAACTTGGTAGATCGGATGAATTGGCTATGGATTATGAAAAAGGACGAGAATCCGTATGGATTAGAGCTTTGAATAACTCAATTTGGTGAAGAAATGAGAATTTGGGATTTGGGAAAAAATTCTTTGAAGAACTCGGGTGTTTGAAGAATAAGAAAAAATGGAGAAAGTGTCGGGTTTTGAAGAACTTACCTGTATCCCCCCTTGGTGTCGATCGACACTTTTGGTGTCGATCGACACTGAGTCTGACCGAGCCTCCTTCTTCTTTTTTTTTATATTTTTTTCTAAAAGCCAAAATAATAAGTAAAAACCAAAACAAAATGGAAAGAAAAACTTACCTAACAGTGGGTTGCCTCCCACTCAGCGCTCGTTTAACGTCAATAGCTTGACTGTTCTTGCGTGATTTAGGCGTTGGGTCCATCATCCAAAGACACAATGTGTCCTTCTGGAATCTCGGCTTGAGCCCAATAGTGTTTCACCCTTTGCCCATTCACAGTGAACTCCTCTCCTTTGAAGTTTGTCAAGACAATTGCTCCATATGGTCTGACCTCTTTGATGGTGAAAGGACCTGACCAACGTGAACGCAATTTACCCGGAAACAATTGCAAACGAGAGTTATACAGAAGTACCTGGTCATTTGGCTCGAATTGTCTGGAGATGATCTTCTTATCGTGATATGTTTTAGTTCTCTCTTTGTAGAGCTTTGAGTTCTCATAAGCATGATAACGAATTTCATCCAATTCGTGGAGCTGAAGTAGGCGCCTTTCTGCAGCAGGCTTCAAGTCGAAATTCATCTTCTTGATAGCCCAATGTGCCTTGTGTTCCAACTCCACTGGAAGATGGCAAGCTTTGCCATAGAGCAGCTGGAAAGGTGTAGTTCCAAGAGGCGTTTCGTATGCAGTCCTGTAGGCCCAAAGTGCATCATCTAACTTTGTTGCCCAATCCTTCCTTGTCTTTCCCACTGTCTTCTCCAGAATTTGCTTGATCTGCCTGTTGGAGACTTCTACTTGTCCACTCGTTTGGGGATGATAAGGAGTAGCCACGCAGTGCTGAACTCCATGTTTCTTCAGTAGCTTGTCAAACACCTTGTTGATAAAGTGAGATCCACCATCACTAATGACAATCCGAGGCACTCCGAATCATGGGAAAATGATGGTCTGAAACATCTTGAGAACCACATCAGCATCATTGGTCTTTGAAGCAATCGCTTCCACCCACTTAGACACATAATCTACAGCCAGCAAGATGTACCGCATTCCATAAGATGGAGGAAAAGGGCCCATGAAATCAATACCCCAACAATCAAAGACCTCAACTTCAAGGATGAAGTTCTGTGGCATCTCATTCCTCTTACTGATCTTTCCTCTCCTCTGACAAACATCACATTGCACGATGAACAGCTGCACATCCTTGAACATAGTAGGCCACCAAAAGCCTGCTTGAAGAACCTTGGATGTAGCAAAGTGTCCAGCATACTAAGAACCATGACAATGGAACAAGACATCACGAACTTCACTCTCTGTAATGCACCTTCTGTAAACATTGTCTGAATAATGCTTGTACAAGTGAGGCTCATCCCAATAGTATCTCCTAAGTTCTCTCATGAACTTCTTCTTCTCATAGTTCTTGAGATGCTTGGGCTCAATGTCAGCAGCAAGTGAATTCACAATGTCAGCATACCAAGGTCTATTCGCAGCATTGATGGCAAAAATTGGCTGTCTAAACACATCATCCAAGATCAGGCGAAGTGAAATTCGCGTCGGGTGTCGATCGACACAAGTGGTGTCGATCGACACTCGGGCACAGGAGTTGTCGAGCTTTGTTTC
>JAHZTW010000001.1:377461081-377489304 GCA_020283515.1 Alliaria petiolata
ACAATGTCAGCATACCATGGTCGATTCGCAGCATTAATGGCAAAGATTGGCTGTCGAAACACCTCATCCAAGAGCCTGCGAAGTGAAGCTCGCGTAGGGTGTCGATCGACACAGGTGGTGTCGATCGACACTCGGGCACAAGAGTTGCTGACCTTTGATCCGGACGGGGTGTCGATCGACACTCCCCTAGTGTCGATCGACACTAAACTCGAAGGCTCTGAACTCTCAGCTTGAAAACGACTTTCAACGAGATAAACATTCTCTTCAGGCAGAAAATCATCTATTGACACGTCATCTTCAATCCGAATCCTTGATAGATGATCAGCTACTCCGTTTTCAACTCCTTTCTTGTCCTTGACTTCTATGTCAAACTCTTGAAGAAGTAGAATCCACCTTAGCAACCTTGGCTTTGCATCCTTCTTCTGCATCAAGTACTTCAATGCAGAATGATCAGTGTGGACAATCACCTTTGAGCCAACAAGATACTGGCGAAATTTTTCAAAGGCAAAGACCACAACTAGCAATTTCTTCTCCGTAGTTGCGTAGTTCTTCTGAGCATCATCAAAAGTCCTGTTGGCATAATAGATGGCGTGTAACTTCTTATCCTTCTTCTGTCCCAACACAGCTCCTACCGCGAAGTCACTTGCGTCGCACATCACCTCGAAAGGTAGATCCCAGTCCGGTGGTTGAACAATTGGAGCACTCACTAAGGCTTGCTTGATTTGCTCAAAGGCTGAAAGACATTCCTCTGTGAACTCAAACTTCACGTCTTTGCAAAGAAGAGCGGTGAGTGGCCTTGCAATCTTGTTGAAATCCTTGATGAATCTTCTGTAGAATCCAGCATGTCCTAGAAAACTCCTTACTGACTTCACAGAATCTGCTGCCTGTAGTGTTGTCATGACCTCTATCATAGCGCGATCCACTGCAATGCCTTCTGCTGAAACCCTGTGTCCAAGTACAATCCCATATGTGACCATGAAATGACACTTTTCCCAGTTCAGAACCAAGTGCTTCTCTTCACATCGCTGCAATACTGCGCATAAGTTGTCCAGACAGTCTTTGAAGGATGACCCATAAACAGAAAAGTCATCCATAAAGACCTCCATAAACCTCTCAATCATGTCCGTAAAGATCGCCATCATACACCTCTGCAAGGTTGCACGAGCATTACAAAGTCCAAATGGCATCCTGCGATATGCAAATGTACCATAAGGACATGTAAAAGTGGTTTTCTCCTGATCATCTGGATGGATTGGAATCTGGAAGAATCCTGAATAGCCATCCAAGAAACAGTAGTATGGATGGTTCACCAGTCTCTCATATTGACACTTACTTTTCCAGCCTTCTTCTTAATCACTCCATCGATTTATTTCTCTAATTTTTCCTTTTCTTTTCTTTCTCTTCTTTTAGAATTTTTTTGTTGGCCAGGTTTGAAGCCGAGAGCAAGCAGAAATTTAAGCTATGCTCTTGTAAGTTCTGTGTTGTAGTTAAGCGTGGGGTTTCCAAATCTCCTTCTCAAAATCAAACATGCTAATTTTCACTAGAAAACATGTTTTTTTTTTTGAGCAAACAGAAAACATGGTTAAGGCATTCATTTTCAGAAAGGTCCTAATTTCCAACTAATTGTTTTGGAAATATATTCATATGAATAAAAAATTACGGCAATATCCTAATTTTTAAAAAATTATTATTCAATTGAACAAGATTAAGTTTGCTTGTTTCACTTCATTATATGAACAAAGTGCATATATATTTTTGTAAATTATTTTATAAGAGTTCTGCATTTAAACGTGTTCAAAATGAAGGAATTAAAGATGTCTCGATTAGAAGTAAATGTTTTGCAACAACTTGTAATCGAGGGTGGGACAATAAGAAACATCTTATCGTGTTATGCAAGTCAACAGCCCATTGTGCTCTTTGGGTGAAAGTAGAAGCTATGGACCAAGATTGGACGTGGAACTTATGTAAGGTCTGATGCGCTTCAATTGTAATCAGGCAGCCAAAGTTTTAAATTTATATAACCTCAAATAAATCACAAGTCCAAGGTTAGACTCATGTAGTATGATTTAGTAATCAAACCTAAACCTAAGGGATTACAGCTTGCACACTAGAGATGCGAGAAACAAACTAATCTACATTAAATGGCTTTTGGATTTTTGAAAAATTTAATAGTTAAGAAATGCAAGAAGCATAACATAGCAAAAGCCTTGAACAATAGGTTAAAACAATTCGTCTGAAAAACTTGACAACTATGTGAATGATTTAGTTTACTTGATTCATTTAACAAAAATGTAATAAATTAAGTTTAATTTTTAATATAATATATATTAAAATTAAAAGCAATAAATTTGACGAACTTCCATAGGAAAGACGATAATGTCGAACTTATCCAAAATATTACATGTAAAAAACAATTATAGTAGCTTCAATAGTCAAAATATATTGTAAATTGTTTTAAAATACAATTTACTATACTACTTTTTAAAAGTACCACCGCTTGCTTTCAATTTAAAAAAATACCACTTTTATAAATGTTTATAAATTTATTTATAAACATTTAAATTTATAAAAGTTCATCAAAGATGTTTACAAAGGTTTAAGTTGTTATTCATAACAACGTGGAAATTATTATAGTCTTAAGTTGTTTGGAAGATAAATTATATATATGTCAAGCTTTTCTATTCAACCATCTACTAAATTAATATGCATATATATATTTATATTTATATTTTATTTCCATTTTAATATTAAAGAAATTTTTGAATTTAAAAACGCCTAATTATGGAAAACTTAAACAAGTCAATTTTTCTGACACATATATATTGTTTTTAATTGTAAATTTATAAACACGTATATACTCTAATATGTAATACATCCCAATATATTAAATATATTCAAATTATTTTTTGCTACAGATAGAAACAAATAAAAACTTTGACTTGGAATTGAAGTTAATTTCTATTACTTTTGAACTATAAATACACACGTAATTTTTTTTTTTTAACTCATCCATTCATAAACATAAAGAAAAGAGAAAATATAATAAAAATCGTTAAAATGAATAGAAATTTGAGCACGGTGTGTATAGTGATTTTACTAATTGCAGTAATTATTATCGAAGGGGAAGCAAAATCTGAAGTGCAATGCAATATTATATGTCGTCCCCATTGTAAAAAATGGTCATCAGCGGGAGAATGTTCTGAGTGTCATCAAAAGTGTAATCAATCCCCACCAGCTTCAGCATCAAAGTTTTCAAAGAACCAAAACAATATCAAAGATACTGGATCCGCTTAACCACATTTATAATATTTTGTAATTGTATGGATAGAGACTTTGTGCAACCTTTCTAATACCTACTGTTTCTATGTAACAATTTTAATAATAAAATGAGAAATTATCTATTCTATCTCTAGCCTACTGTTCGAATTGGTGAAAAACTATTGAGTAATTGTAATGCATGGACTCAGAAGATTGAAAATTAACCGACAGTAAAGCAGTGTTTCTGACAACTGCTGTTTACTACCCAATTACTGATATATCATGATTTTTACTGATTTTTTACCATGATATAAGTCTTATTTATAGAGTTTTTGGTCTTTTTAGAGTCATATTAGAGTCTTTGCAGGTTCATGTACGTTTTGAGCATAATTGGAGATTTTGAAACATTTTGGAGCATTGTGGAATAAGCTGCTAAAAATATGAAGTCGGAGTTGTGCTGAATGAACAGTATCGATCGACACCAAAGATTTCCAAAATTTGGTCGCGAGTTTTACAAGATTTGAAGAAAAGGAAATTGCCCAAAAGTTTTTTTTATTTACAAGAGTGTCCAATTCGTGTTTTGGACCTTATATTTTAAGAATCTTAGAAGTTTAGGTTTTCGAAGAGAAGAATCAAACTTCTTTAGAGCAGATTTGGAACTCCTTTATTTCTTCTATTAATTTCTTTTAGGCTTTCTATTCAAATAATGATTTATGTTTAATTGATCATATGTCTGAGTAGTTTGCTTCTTAGGTTTAGGGTTTTTCAAAGGTGATTGATGAATTGTTAGGTTGAATTGAATTATTATGATTAAATCATTAAAGTTCTTCATCTGGATTTGTGATTAATGCTTATTCTAGCTTCGAGACCAAGAATCTGATCTTAGGTTAAGTAATAGATGGGAGAGTATTATTGATTGCCTGAACTAATCCTAGACGAGCAAAATACCTATTCGCAATGAGATTTGGTTTAGGGATTTTGTGAACAATTGAACCTGTTATTAATGATTGTCTGAATTGATAGTATTTGCAAAGAGATTTGGGATTCTAGGGTTTAGACATAGAATTTTTTCGCAGCGAGAGTTGGTTGATTTTATTGTTGTGTTTTGAGTTCGAGAACAGTTCTTCATAAACTCCTAACGTTCTGTCTAGATCTGCAATTCAGATTTACCTGAGAATTTCTCTGAACCTAGCGTTTTTCTCCCTTGAATTCACTAAGCTTTTATTTGCCTGTTGTCTTTTAATTCCATCTTTCTTCTTAGCTTAATTTGAACTTAGAAATCTGCTGTGTGACTATCTCATTCCCTGTGGATTCGATCCCTAAATACTGCAGCGATCTCTTAATTTGAGAGAGTAGCTCTAGGGTAAATTTGAGCATATCAAATTTTGGCGTCGTTGCCGGGGAAGGAGATTAGTTGAATACATATTTTTAGTACTAGAATTTTGTCTAAGTTTTTATTTTGTTTTTGGTTACTAACTTTTAGCGTCTTGTTCTTGTTTTCAGGTGTATGATTAATCGCAGCACCAGAAGCAACAAGGAAAAGAAGCTTGTGATTTTGAGCATAGGCGAACTCGCCAAATTGGAGAGGACCAACAGGAAAGCCAAGAAGGAATCTGCAATGGTCAATCCATTCATTCTTATGAGAGATGAAGAGGGTCTGTTGGTTGATGCAGAAAAACATAGGATGAACGCATAAGGCCAAAGATTAGATGAGAATGGAGACGTTGTCGTAGAACCAGAGGGTGTCGATCGACACCAAGCGCAGCCGGAGGCACTACGACAGAATGCTGGGCGTGAAAGGACACTTGGTGATTACAACATGACTGGTCAGTTCTATGCCAATAGAGCTGCGATTCGTCCTCCTGCCTTCGAGAGTAATGGCTTCGAGCTGAAGCCTGCTTATTACACACTCGTGGCTCAACATCCTTTCCATGGTCTTCCTAATGAGCATCCTTTCCATGGTCTTCCTAATGAGCATCCTATGGACCATGTAGAGAGATTTGAGGATTTGGCATCAAGCATCAAGGCCAATGGGGTGTCCAATGATTATCTCTTCTGCAAGCTTTTTCCCTACTCACTTGCTGGAGATGCTGCATACTAGTTGAAGCAGTTAGATCCAGGGTCATTGACTAACTGACCCTGGATCTCTACATTTTCTCAAGGACCAACTGAGGCATTCAAGGCTGCTTGGGTGAGATTCAGGGCATATCAGAGAGACTGTCCGCACCATGATTTCACTGAGGTTCAACTGCTTAGAATCTTCTTCAGAGGTGTTGATTGGAGGTACCAGATGGCTTTAGATGCTGCAAGCAATGAGAACTTCAACTCACAGTATCCAGAAAATGCTACCATACTGATCGAGAACTTGACATCTAGCAATAGTACCAAGAATGCAGACTTTGAGAGGAAGAAGCAAGCTGGAACCATGGATGGAAATCAAATTGTAGAGGTGAAGGCTAAGCTAGACTCAATGCATAGCCTTCTTGTGGGAAAGAAGCAGGTCCAATTTGCTGCAGAGGTGGAGACTTTTGAGCCTGAGGAAAAAAAAGTGAACTACATCAATGGAGCTGGTTTTCAAGGTCAAAGATTTGGCAATCAGCAAGGTTATGATTCTTCTTACCAGAAGACTTTTCAGAACAACAACTTCTAAAGAACTTATGGTTCTTCTTCTTACCAGAAGCATCTTGCACAAGACAATGGGATGAAGTCCATGATTGAACAGATCTTGGAGGGTCAACAGAAGATGACTGTAGATTTTAATGGGAAGATAGATGTCAAGTACACTGATCTGAATGGGAAAATTTATGCCATGTACATTAAAAAGATTTTAAAATACTTCCTTAGATAAAAAGTATCAATATGATAATTAAATAAACTGAAAAATATTAAAACACATAATAATTTATTTAATTTTTAGGCTAGGCCTGCACGCATGTGCAGGTATAATTTTTTTTTATAGACATAAATAGTTGTAATATTAAAGTATCTGATTACCATTAGTTATGTAAAACTTTATTAAGACATATAATTAAAAAAAAATATTCCGCTGGCGGGAGTCGAACCCGGAATAAGGGGGAGTCGAATCCGGAATATGGAGCGCTCACTAAAGAACGATGCCAAATTTAACCTTTCTGCTACAGCGGATCTGATTACCATTAGCTATATAAAACTGTATTTATTAAGAACGAAGGACATATAATTAAAAAAGTATCCCGCTGCCGGGAGTCGAACCTGGAATAAGGAGCGCTCACTGAAGAACGATGCCAAATTTAACCTTTGTGCTACAGCGGATCTGATTAAAATTAGCTATGTAAATCTTTATTTATTAGAAAAATATTCTGCAGCCAAGAGTCGAATCTGGAATAAAGAGCGCTCACTGAAGAACAATGCCAAATTTAACATTTGTGCTACAGCGGATCTGATTACAATTAGCTATGTAAATCTCTATTTATTAGAAAAATATTCCGCTGCCAAGAGTCGAATCCGGAATAAAGAGCGCTCACTGAAGAACAATGCCAAATTTAACATTTGTGTTATAGTAGATCTGATTACCATTAGCTATGTAAAACTGTATTTATTAGGAATGGAAGACATATAATAAAAAAAAATATTCTGCTGCGGGAGTCAAACCCAGAAAAGGAGCATTCACGGAAGAACGATGCCAAATTTAGCCTTTATGCTACAGCGGATCTGAATACCATTAGCTATATAAAACTGTATTTATTAAGAACAAATGACATATAATTAAAAAAAAATATTCCGCTGACGGTAGTCGAACCCGGAATAAGGAGCGCTCACTGAAGAACGATGCCAAATTTAACCTTTGTTCTACAGTGGATCTGATTATCATTAGCTATGTAAATCTGTATTTATTAGAAAAATATTCCGCTGGCAAGAGTCGATTCCGAAAAGGGCTCAATGAAATACAATCTCTTCTATCTCTCTATTACACCTTGTGACAGTTTTAAGTTTCAAACTCTAAATTAAGGTTTCAGAGATCTTGGTAAGCATTATGATCTTGGCAAGCATGATCTTTCGTAAAGATCGCCATCAACTCACGCACCAGCTTCTTCTCATCGTGCTTGATCGCGTACTTGTTTAAGAAAGCTTGATCGGTACATGCCAAGACAGATGGCATTGAAGGGATTTCACTTCCTCCGTCTCCGAGTTTGAAGACTCCATATTTGGGGGGAAGAAGAGCGACTTATGATCTCCATGTTTAGAGGCTTCTAACGTTAAAGAGCCAGTTAAAGGACTCAGGAAACGAAATCCAAAATTACAAATGAGTCGGATACAGATCAAATTGAGATTACACAAGTTTGAATAGGTTTCAGAGATTCATGGTTAAAAATCTCTTCTTTCTCATCCAATTGTAGCCATCAAAAGATTCATCGACGAATCTAAAACTAACAGATAAAAGAAGCAAAACAAAAATCCAAAATTTGGGGACGATTTTAGGGATTTTACGTTTATGAGTTCATAACAAAACTTCTCCAAATTAAAAAAAAAAAAATATGACTGCCGTTGGGTTTGACATCTTCTTTAACGATTTCCTTCACTTTCGAGGGCTTCTAGGGTTTAGTTCAATTAAGGACGAACGACATTTCATTGTATATTATAAACAAAATTCCGCTGCCGGGATTCGAACCCGGAGTCGGTTGAGCGCTCATTGAAGAAATCAGTGCACTCAACAATTTAGCAAATAACCTTTTGTGCTACAGCAGATCTGATTACTGTTAGTTATGTAAAATTGTATTTATTAGGACAGATAATTAAAAAATATTACCCAAAATAAATAAAGAGCGTTCAATAAAGAACGATGCCAAATTTAACATATACTAGGTGATCGGTTCGCACCGTGTGCGAGCAATAAAATGTTTTATATGTTCAATATATAATTATTATTGTATATTGAAGTAGATCTATTTATACATAATTAATTATTTATTAAAAATAACATTATATGAATATTTAATCATTAAAAATAAAGATAAATCAAATGAAAAATGTTATAGATTTCAATAGAAATTGAAAATAAAAATCCATTAACCAAGATTTTAAAATACTTCCTTAGATAAAAAGTATAAATATGATAACTAAATAAACTGAAAAATATTAAAACACATAATAATTTATTTAATTTTTATGCTTGGCCTGCACGCATGTGCAGGTATAATAAATTTTTTATAGACATAAATAGTTGTAATATTAAAGTATCTTATTACCATTAGTTATGTAAATCTTTATTAAGACATATAATTAAAAAGAAATATTCCGCTGCCGGGAGTCGAACCCGGAATAAGGGGGAGTCGAATCCGGAATATGGAGCACTCACTAAAGAACGATGCCAAATTTAACATTTGTGCTACAGCGGATCTGATTACCATTAGCTTATATAAAACTGTATTTATTAAGAACGAAGGACATATAATTAAAAAAAATATCTCACTGCCGTGAGTCGAACCCGGATTAAGGAGCGTTCACTAAAGAACGATACCAAATTTAGCCTTTGTGCTACAGAGGATCTGATTACTATTAGTTATGTAAATCTTTATTTATTAGAAAAATATTCCAGTGCCATGAGTCGAATTCGGAATAAAGAGCGCTCACTGAAGAACAATGCCATATTTAACCTTTGTGCTAAAGCAGATCTGATTACTATTAGCTATGTAAAACTGTATTTATTAGGAATGAAAGACATATAGTTAAAAAATATATATTCCGCTGTCGGGAGTCAAACCCAGAATAAGGAGCATTCACTGAAGAACGATGCCAAATTTAGCCTTTGTACTACAGCGGATCTGATTACCATTAACTATATAAAACTGTATTTATTAAGAACGAAGGACATATAATTAAAAAAAAAAATTCCGCTACCGGTAGTCGAACCCGGAATAAGGAGCGCTCACTGAAGAACGATGCCAAATTTAACCTTTGTGCTACAGCAGATCTGATTATCATTAGCTATGTAAATCTGTATTTATTATAAAAATATTCCGCTGCGAGGAGTCGAATCCAAAAAGCGCTCACTGAAGAACGATGTCAAATTTAATCAGTCAAAACAAAACTTTCTATTGTCATTTACTTAAGAATCAAAAACAAAGATCATGAAATATGAACAAACCTAATTTATTTCTTCTCACCATGCTGAAAAATACAATTACAAATGTATGAATGTGATCCTCCACAAGAAGATTTGATTCCTCAGCACCAACCTATATTTATCACCAAGATAAACAAATACAAGAATGAAGTAACAACTGGAAGATTTTAGGCAAATAAAGCACAAGTTTGCAGTAATTCGGCTCTTTGTCTAGCCTCACTGCATCATAAATCTTTCACTGATCCTCTCCTCTCATGTCAATATAATTCATCTTTCACAGTTTCTCACTTTTTGTGATATATCAAAGAATTATCCAAGCAAGTTCATCAAGATTCAAACATGAAGATTTGTAGCTTAGAGTGCTTTCTCTAAAGCTCTAAATTCAAAAAGACAAAAACCATGTAGTTAAGAACCTTTGTACCTTTTTTGCATTATCATATCTCCACGTCTGAATGCTACCTACTCCGAAAGAGGTTCAGAATTACAACTTCTAAGTAATCCAAGTCGAAACAGAGAAGAAGTAAGTCTTCCCTCTTGGAGAAGAAATTCAAGAGCCATGCATAACATTTTAGCATCCTCTCTCTCAGAAAACAATCCATCATGTTAGAATCCAAAGGAACTGTCACAGGGCGTCCTGCTCAAAGATCTCAAGGCTTAGTATCAACCAAAATTCTTCTGGGAAAGCTTTAACCTTTGTAGCGTCCTTTACTTTGCTTCAGCTTTCAAGGGTGAAGATAGCCATTGATACTCAAGCACCAACTTATCATCATGCTTCACCCCGTAGGCCGTACATGTGTTAAGAAGGCATGATCGGTACATGCCAAGAAAGACCAGATAAGACGAATTTTCATTTCCGAGCCATCCTTTGGACATGAGATCTTGACTACTTACACCCTCTGACAGTTTTAAGTTTCAGACTCTAAATTAAGGTTTCAGAGATCTTGGTAAGCATTATGATCTTGGCAAGCACGATCTTTGGTAAAGATCGCCTTCAACTCACGCACCAGCTTCTTCTCATCGTGCTTGATCGCGTACTTGTTTAAGAAAGCTTGATCGGTACATGCCAAGACAGATGGCATTGAAGGGATTTCACTTCCTCCGTCTCCGAGTTTGAAGACTCCATATTTGGGGGGAAGAAGAGCGACTTATGATCTCCATGTTTAGAGGCTTCTAACGTTAAAGAGCCAGTTAAAGGACTCAGGAAACGAAATCCAAAATTACAAATGAGTCGGATACAGATCAAATTGAGATTACACAAGTTTGAATAGGTTTCAGAGATTCATGGTTAAAAATCTCTTCTTTCTCTTCCAATTGTAGCGATCAAAAGATTCATCGACGAATCTAAAACTAACAGATAAAAAGAAGCAAAACAAAAATACAAAATTTGGGGACGATTTTAGTGTTTTACGTTTATGAGTTCATAACAAAACTTCTCCAAATTAAAAAAAATAAATATGATTGTGCCGCTGCCGGGATTCGAACCCGGAGTCGGTTGGGCGCTCATTGAAGCAATCAGTGCACTCAACAATTTAGCAAATAACCTTTTGTGCTACAACGGATCTGATTTCCATTAGTTATGTAAAATTGTATTTATTAGGACAGATAATTAAAAAATATTACCCAAAATAAATAAAGAGCGTTCAATAAAGAACGATGCCAAATTTAACATATACTAGGTGATCGGTCGGCACCGTGTGCGAGGTATAAAATGTTTTATATGTTCAATATATAATTAATATTGTATATTGAAGTAGATCTATTTGTACACCGTTTCCATGAGATCGGAGCACAATACACAAACAGAGCTAGCTTCTGCACCCAATGTCTCATGCGGTCTCCCGTCGAAAGACGATTGTGCATCGCAAGTCAAGTGCAAAAAGAGTATTTGGGCGTCGCATGAGTGAACCAAACCCCCTTATGCCAAGCGACTTTGCTTGTAGTTGTCCAAACATGGTTCCAAGTATCTTTTGTTATGAAAGATGGCTTGAAACTATCTCCCTTGCTTTTTCACATTACCATATCTGTTTCATTTGCAATTCGCCGTTGTCCTTTAGCGGCAAGCTCCACTTCTATGTCATTCATCGTCAAGGCCCTGTGTCTTCTTCTCCTCTGTGTTTCACATGCCTCAGCAACAGTAGAGGTCAAGCGAATCCCCATGTCTATTGCACCTCTGGGTCAAACGATGTCCATCAAACACCCCATCTCTAACCAATTATCGTACCAGAAGGAGGTTGTTTCCCCATTTCGCAGCTCAACTCTACAGAAATCTTTCACAACGTCTCTGTCTTTGAGAATCTTTCGCCACATCCAAGAACCCTTAGTCGTGTTCTCCTTTATTGACCATAAAGATGCATTCCTGAGCAGATTGGTTTTGATCCATATAATCCAAAGAGATTTTTGATTTGAAAGTATTCTCCATATCAATTTCAAAATGCAGACTTCATTCGCTTCCTTTAGTGACCTCAAACCCAAACCTCCTTCGATTTTTGGCTTACACACATCCTCCCTTGCGATTTTTGCTTTCTTCAGATTCAAATCTACCCCTGACCAGAGAAAAGTAGAGCAGACTTGTCAATCTCGCGGATACAATCTCGCGGATACAATCTCGCGGAAGCCGGAACGCAGCCATCCAGAAATTTGTGATACATCCTAGCACAGAGCTTATTAAACACAGACGTCCGCATATGAAAGAAACCGCGACGTCCAAGATCCAATACGATTTCAGATTGCTTCCAGTAATGGGAGATAGTCATTCAATGTCATACTTTTTGTGAGTAGGGGAAGCCCCAAGTATCTCACGGGCAGCTCTCCTAGCTCAAACGGAAACTGCGTCCCCAGCTCCTGTCGAATTCCATCTGCGACACCTGCGCTGAACATCGTTGACTTCTCCATACGGATCTTAAGCCCTGAAATATTGGCAAACTCGTCGAAAACCTGAACAATCCCTTCTACAGATCGTACCTTCCCATCTGTGAGAACCATTATATCATCTGCGAAACTGAGGTGAGTCAAACAAGTATTCTAGCATCCTGGATGGTAACCAATTCTCCTTTGAGTCACCGCCCTATCCAGGAGTTTTGATAGCACATCCATACTGATGACAAACAGATATGGAGAAAGAAAACAACCCCGGCGTAAGCCCCTTTCACTTTGCAAATAACCAGGTAGTTCCCCGTTTACTTGCACCGAGAAAGAAGCCGTGGTTATACAAAGGGAAATCCAATGTATAAAGCCACGAGGAAAGTTCATTGCCGATAAGACATTCATAAGAAAAGACCATTGAACTGATCAAAAGCTTTTGAAATGTCAATCTTAGTGCACACCTCGCTGATACAGAGTCCTTGTGATAGTCCTTCACTAGCTCAGTTGCAATATTTTTTTCATGTTAATCTCGTATATTATTGAATATTTTGTATAAACTATACGTTAATAAAATATTATTGCTATCTATAATATATTACCACAGTAATACAAATATTATGCCGATATATATTATGTTATCAAGTTACAATTATTAGTATTTTGCGGATATTTACTAAGTTGTCACGTTACAAATATTATGCGTATATGTAATCCATTATCTTTATCATTGATAAGAATTACACAAAGTCTGATGATCAAATAAGAAAGACGGTTCATATTTCTTTTCTCTGTTAAACATTAATTAAAGACCAGAAGTAACAAAGAATTAAGAAGATGAAAAACGAAGAGATCAAAGACGGCTGTCGCTCGTCTTCTCTCCCGTTGGTGGCTGCGGCTGTGGAGTGTGTATGATGTTGTATGTCTCTTTGTGAAGGCCTAAAAGTGTTATCTCTATAGGCCTTCACGTCTCCTGAGTTAACTTTGGGCTCTTGTGGCATGTGGACTCGAATTGGGCCGAGTGTGCTGGTCGTAAGCACGACCTCTCAGGTCGCGGCGGTTGCCTTCCTAGTCGTAAGCTGGTGTAACATCACGATTTGAGGAATATGACTGTATATGTGGAGAGCCTTAAAATTATTTATTTGCCTACCTATGTCACAAAAGTATAATTATCTTTTTGGTCACTAGTTCTACAAGAACTCTAAAGTTAAGCGTGCTTGATCTAGAGTAGCACTAGGATAGGCGACCTATCAGGAACTCATTTTCGGCATCGTGTGAGTGATGAAAAAACATGGGGAAAGACCACGTGGTGATTGAACAGTCAGTATATCATGACTTTCGAGCCTCCTGATTAACGTACCGAATGTCGGATAGGGGCGGCCTACGGGCCCGAGAGCTGAGCTCCTCGGGTCCATGTGGTTTCTTCTAGATACAGTTTGACATACCTCCTTGTGAATCATAGATTTTTAGATCAAATTGTTGGATTGTCTTCAAATCATTTTAATGTAGGTGGTGGTAGATAAGCATATCTTGTATCCAAATTTCAGTTTGATCACGTGGTGGGAAGGCCTTGTTCTCATGTCAAACTTATGTCATCTCGTACATGTCTTGAAAATAGATTTTTTTTTCTATTTTGTTTTATATTTGTTGAAAGTACCTAAAAGGACGTTTAAAACTACAAAGTATGAAAATCACTTGAAACCCATTAAAAACCATGTTAAAACACCTGCGAAAAATATTAATCGTATTTAAAATTAGGCCAAAACAGGTGTTATCAATCTATAATTTATAGGATAAATTAAATCCTTACAGATAATTATAATCTATACAAATACTTTCACACCTATTTTTTTCTAGTTTATTTATATTCAAAATTCTTTTTTTTCGTTAAAGATATTGAAAACTCTTTTAAGAGTATCTTTTCACATGTATGTCATATATTTTTGCAGTAAGAAATTGTTTTCTATTTTTTAATATATAATTTTAGTGTTTTTCTTATAGTTTTGTCCTTAAACTCCACAAGATCCACTAATATGTTGTTAACTAGATGTTTTCCCCGCACCTTGTGCGGGGTTCAGTTCATTTAAAAAAATTTAATAACATTGGTTTGTTTAGAGCAGGAAAAATTTGATTTTATAATTTGATTTTATATGAAATCAATATTACAATTTTCATGAGAAAGATATATATTGTTTATATCTTGTTTTCTAATATTTTTTATATTATTTGATAAATCTCACATGTATGCTTTGTTTCATTTATCATGGAGGATGATTAATTGTCTTCGTTTTGGTATAAATTGACAATTAAGAGTAATAAAAATCAATGTTTGCACAAATAAAAAAAGAACAGAGCAACCCATGACCAAAAGATCCTCGTTTCATATCAACCAACCAATATTTCTTTTTTTTTAATCTCTTTTTGTTACCTACATTGTGATTTTGCGAAATGTTTGATATCTCCAATTGTGATGTATATTTGAGCATAAAGATTTTTCACATGAGAGCTCAAGCCATCCTTTTGTGATGTAATATTTGCATAGACATGTATGTTATTGAACCAAATCGACTTTGATATTAACGAACCATGACTCAAACATTATGCTTGTGCTCTTAGCAATTCTTTCTCTTTTTTTTTTCATCGCGAATTCTCTTTTTTTTGTGTCTCGCAAGGAATATCTCTTCTTCTTTTTGGTTCTTTTGTTTCCCCCTCACTTTTGAACTATCCATCACTCTTATTATTCGCTCTCTCTCCCCTTGCTAGGAATCTCTCTCTCTCTCTCTCTCTCTCTCTCTCTCTCTCTCTCTCTCTCTCTCTATCTCTCTATCTTTCTCTCTCTCTCTTTCTCTCTTATTTTGAATCTCCAAAAGTGTATGACTAAAATTAACCTCTGATCCTTATATGTCGAGTAACTCGTATGTGCATAAAAAAATAAACAAAAGAAAACACCTTATTTCATATCAACAACAAAAAACAATAAAAAAATATAACAAATTTCTCCTTTATTACCCATATGCGATGCTGTCTAATGTTTACGATATCTTAATTTCTGAACTGTGGAGCCTTTAGATGTGTTTTCTTATGTTTTTCCTAAATTTTCTAGATGGAGATGAAACTCTATGTCTTTTTCTTATCAAATGGTTTTTAGATTTTTGAAAAATTTAATAGTTAAGAAATGCAAGAAGTATAACATCGCAAAGGAATTGAATCATAGGTTAAAACAATTCATCTGAAAAACTTGACAAATAAGTGAATGATTTAGTTTACTTGATTCATTTAATAAAAATGTAATAATTTGCAAATAGTAGTTTGAACACCATGACTTTAGTTTTTTCTTGTCTCTCTTACAATTGGTTAATTAAATTTTAAATATATATTATTGTATTTTATAGATTGAGTTTAATTTTTAATTATAAAAAAATATCCCCCACACTAAATATTATAATATGTCTCTAACAGTTACAATATGTACACCTTGAAGTACACAAATATATTATTTAAAATATTTAATTTACTGTCACTTAATAAATAAATTATAATTTAATATAAAACTTACTAGTCAAAAAATGATATATATTAAAATTAAAAGCAATAAATTTGACGAACATCCATAGGAAAGATGATCATGTCGAGCTTATCCAAAATATATTACATGTAAAACAAATTATAGTAGCTTCAGTAGTACGAATATATTAAATATTCTAATTATAATTTGAAGAAAATAATCATAATAATTTTATGTCATACATAAAAATAGAAATTATCATAATTTTGGAAAATAAACTTTGTATATGTTAAATTTTTATATTCAGCCTTCTTCTAAATATATATATATATATATATAGAAATATATTTGTTTACATGTTAACAAAAATTATATTGACTTCAATAGTCAAAATATATGATAAATGTTTTTAAAATACATTATTAAAAATACCACTGTTTGCTGTCAATTTAAAAAACAAATACCACTTTTATAAATGTTTATAAATTTAGGTTTACAGAAATTTAAATTTATAAAAGTTCATCAAACATGTTTATAAGGGTTTAAGTTATTATTCATAACAACGTGGAAATTATTCTTGTCTTAAGTTGTTTGGAAAATAAACTTTATATATGTCAAGCTTTTATATTCAACCATCTACTAAATTAATATATATAGATATTATAGATATATTTATATTTTATTTCCATTCTAATATTGAGGAAATATTTGAATTCAAAAACGCAGAATTATGGAAAATTTAAACAAGTCAATTTTTCGGACACATATCTAAATGTTTTTAATTGTAAATTTATAAACATGTATATACTATAATATGAAATACATCCCATTATTTTAAATATTCAAACTATTTTTTTTGCTAAAGATAGAAACAAATAAAAACTTTGACTTGGAATTGAAATTAATTTCTATTACTTTTGAACTATAAATATACACATAAGTTTTTATTGCAACTCATCCATTCATAAACATAAAGAAAGTATAAAATATATTAAAAAAAATCGCTAAAATGAAGAGAAATTTGAGCATGGTGTGTATAGTGATGTTACTAATTGCAGTAGTTGTTATTGAAGGGGAAGCAAAATCTGAAGTGCAATGCAATATTATATGCCGTCCCCATTGTAAAAAATGGTCATCAGCGGGAGAATGTTCTGAATGTCATCAAAAGTGTAATCAATCCCCACCAGTTTCGGCATCAACGTTTTCGAAGAACCAAAATAATATCGAAGATACTGGATCTGTTTAACCACATTTATAATATTTTGTAATTGTATGGATAAAGACTTTATCCAACCTTTCTAATATCCACTATTTCTATGTACCAATTTTAATAATAAAATGAGAAATTTTCTATTCCATCTCTAGCCTACTTTTCGAATTAGTGAAAAACTATTGAGTAATTCTAATGCACAGACTGAAGATTGGAAATTAACCGACAGTAAAGCAGTCTTTCTTGCAATTATTGTTTACTACACAATTACTCATTTAATCCTATTTTCTGGTTTTACTCTTATCTCTCGTTACTTTTCTGAGAGAAAAAATAGATAGAGAAAGCAGAAGATGAAGAAGAAAGAAGATGAAGAAGAAAAAGAAGAAGAAAGATGAAGAGGAAAAAAAAGAATGGCGTTAACATTGGTGGTGTCAGAAACGATGACGGTAGATCATATCGGTGACGGTGGTGCATGATGGTTATGACATCGGGTATAGTGATGGTGGTAACGATTACAGTGTTGGTGGTGGTGACAGTGACGATGCTTATGATGTTCATGACGGTGAGTGTCCGTAACAGTGGTAATGGTTGTGATGGAGGATGGTGATAGAAGATGGTGATTGGAGGATGGTGGTGAAGGATGGTGATTAGAGGACGGTGGTGGTGGTGGTAGTGGCGAGGGTGATGGTGGTGGCGGTGGTGGTGGTGGTAACGATGGTGGAGGATGATGATTGTGTGAATGACTGTAAGTTATCGATATTATAATGCATAACTTATTCTTTATATTTTTATCATGTTATTTATTTATTTTTTTGAATAGTATGTTAAATTAATTCAAAGAAAAAACTGGGTTACATCAAGTGCATATGTAGTTTGAAACTTAAAAACGGAATTTGAGAGTACAAACTAAAAATTAGTTAGAGCTAGGGAACCAAACTTGAAGGCCTGATTCGTATCTTCTATCCCCCTCTCCTCTAATCGAGAGAAGTCTATCCGGAATTTTCTTATCGATGAATTGGATGAGCTTGGTCGGAGGAGTTGGCGCTTCCCCGTGGCGCCTTGCATTTCTTTCCCTCTAAATAGTATGTATCGATGTTTGGAATACATACCTAGCTAAAAAGCTTTGGATACGATCAAGCCTCTTGTCTATGATGTAATCGACGACGTCCCGCCAATTCGTTGAATATCGGAGAATCAAAAGGTTCCTTGCTAGTTTTGACCAGACATCAGAGGAGAAGGGACACAAGAAGAACAAATGGTGCCTCGTTTCCATGAGATCGGAGCACAATACACAAGCAGAGCTAGCTTATGCACCCCAATGTCTCATGCGGTCTCCCGTCGAAAGACGATTGTGCATCTCAAGTCAAATGCAAAAAGAGTATTTGGGCATCGCATGAGTGAACCAAACCCCCTTATGCCAAGTGACTTTGCTTGTAGTTGTCCGAACATGGTTCCAAGTATCTTTTGTTATGAAAGATGGCTTGAAACTATCTCCCTTGCTTTTTCACATTACCATATCTGTTTCATTTGACATTCGCCGTTGTCCTTTAGCGGCAAGCTCCACTTTTATGTCATTCATCGTCAAAGCCCTGTGTCTTCTTCTCCTCCGTGTATCCCATGCCTCAGCAACAGTAGAGGTCAAGCGAATCCCCATGTCTATTGCACCTCTGGGTCAAACGATGTCAATCAAACACCCCATCTCTAACCATTTATCGTACCAGAAGGAGGTTGTTTCCCCATTTCGCAGCTCAACTCTACAGAAATCTTTCGCGACGTCTCGGTATTTGAGAATCTTTCGCCACATCTAAGAACCCTTAGTCGTGTTCTCCTTTATTGACCATAAAGATGCATTCCTGAGCAGATTGGTTTTGATCCATATAACCCAACGAGATTTTTGNTCTCTCTCTCTCTCTCCCTCTCTCTCTCTCTCTCTCTCTCTCTCTCTCTCTCTCTCTCTCTCTTATTTTGAATCTCCAAAAGTGTATGACTAAAATTAACCTCTGATCCTTATATGTCGAGTAACTCGTATGTGCATAAAAATAAATAAACAAAAGAAAAGACCTTATTTCATATAAAAAAAAAAAAGAATATAACAAATTTCTCCTTTATTACCCATATGCGATGCTGTCTAATGTTTACAATATCTTAATTTCTAAACTGTGGAGCTTTTAGATGTGTTTTCTTATGTTTTTCCTAAATTTTCTAGATGGAGATGAAACTCTATGTCTTTTTCTTTGATTTCTTGACAATAACTCTTTTTAAAATCTAATTCAACTTTAAGAGAAGACAACTTTTTATGAATCTTTGAGCCTAGCTCTTATTATGTTTAACTTTATACCATGATTTTCATTTATCCAATCCTCATTTTTCTAATTCTCAACGCTTTGATCCACGCTTCTAAGTTTCTTAGCTTTTCTTATGGTAATACAATTATGTCTTCCAGCCTTGCCTCTAATGTCGAGTAACTTGCCTAATCTGAAAGCTTATTAGGATATCTTGCCTATATCTAACATCTCTCTCTGTGTTATTAAATGTCACGTTAAATTTGTTTAAAACACAATCCAATTAAGTCTGTTAACGTTGAAAGATGTTTTGAGAAAATATATTACTGTCATCACCACATTTAAGAAACAATTTATGCTTTTCCTTCAATTGTAAATTACCACTCCAAACCTTTTAGCTAAATTTTTGTGGTTCAACGATTTAGCATACAACTCTCCATTGTATTGCGCTCTCCAAGTGTGCTTGTCGACAAAAAGAAGTTTAGGAATCATTGATTCGAACTTGACAGCAGTATATTCTTTCGTCTTTTCCACCGTAGGTTTCACTTCCTCGTGATGTTTTCGATTTTCTTTTTATTTCTGAACTATTTGCCGAAATTAAGTTGCACTCTCACAAAAATAACTAAAAACCCAATAAACAAAATTCACCATTCGCAATACACCAGGCCAAAATATTTGCAAATATCATACTGTAATGGAACATTTTCTTACAGCACAAACATGCTAATTACGACGGTCATCCCATGGAATATTTGGAAATAGGTTACATATGTTAAATGTAAGTGTTTACATATGTTAAATGTAAGTGTTTGCCTTTTTCCTTCAATTTAATTATTGGGGTTTTATTGTTCTATTTGAGCCTTTACGGTATGAATATATCTTGGAAGAGTGCTTAACACGATATTTTTTATAAAATGATATAGTTTGCTACACTATTAAAATGTCGATACGTGTGTTTCACATCCTCGCCTTTCTTGATTAGCAACTTGCTTCACGTGGCTTGTTTTATTGAATTAAACAACTAGGTCTTACGAGATTGTTAGTATAAAAGACTCCTTCTTTTATTGCTTTAGAAACTTATTCAAAACTAAAGCTTCTCCCAATCTCTCTAATCTCTTAAGTTATGCCACACTTTGGCATCTCCTTATATAGATAAGATATAGGATAATCCTAACTACTTTAGGAATACATATAGTAAAACCTCTATAAATTAATAATGTTGGGACTTCAACATTTTATTATTTTATAGAGTTATGAATTTATAAAGATATTTTTCGGTTTAAACTCTAACAATAGCAAATTGTTTCCAACAGTGCAAAATTTATTCAGGAGATGTCGCATCAATAAATTTAGAAGATGAGCCAAACAACATTCATAAACATAAATTTGTGATTAATAATCTCAATTATCAAAAAAGAATAGATGCATGCCAATAGCATATTCGACTATCTAGGTGAAAGTGGTACATTATCAGAAGTCCAAAGTTTATAAAATATTCTGGCTAACGTCCTTAATGTTGATGATGAAGTTGAAAATGATATAATATGGAACATTTGATAGTAGTTAAGCATCATAAATCAGTTATAACTTGTAGAACTTTTCATAATTTTGGGTGCAAATCAAGAAAACAACAATTATTGATGAAATATTAGAGATGAACTCGAACGAGAATCTAATTTTCAGAAAACAACACATCAATAGTCATATTTTACTATATATAAGCATATATTTATAATTATTAATTTATCTTATTATTGGGACCATATATTTACATATGAGTTTCAAAAAAAATATTATATTATTATCTTATCGAATTTTGTAAATTTTGACACTGCACCGACTCGGGACCCGTAAAATTTATTAATTTATAGTGATTATTAATTTATCGAGTATTAATTTATAGAGGTTCTACTGTATGTTTAGATAACTCCTAAACTTATAATCATAATCCTTTTAGGAACCACAACTTGGTAGAATTAGTATAGCTTCTAACTCAAGTTATCTTCAAGCTTAAGTCAACATTCTCCCCCTTAAGTTTGAAATCTTGTTTCGACTTATCTTAAACTCCAATTAAGCCTCTCATCTCCTTGAACTTAGTCCTTCCGAGTGCCTTGGTCAGAATATCCGCCTTTTGTTCACTTCCAGGAACATGCTCTGCTTCTACTTCTTTATTCTCAACACACTCTCGTATGAAATGATACCTAGTGTGGATATGCTTGCTACGACCATAGAACACTGGGTTTGTAGTAAGGGCTATTGCTGACTTGTTATCAACTCGGAGGATCACTTTCGTACACGCTGTTCCCGTGATCTCTCCAAGAAATTCTTGTAGCCATATCACCTGCTTTGATGCTTCTGTAGCTGCCATAAACTCAGCCTCACAAGAAGATAATGCCACTGTTTCTTCTTTTTGTGTACACCATGTGATCGGACAATCATCAAGGTAGAACATATGACTGGTCGTACTTTTACGGTCGTCCTAGGTCCACATTGTGACTACTATCACTATAGCCCACCAGCCCTGTTTTGTTTGCACGAGTAAACGTAAGACCATGAGAGAGGGTTCCTTGTAAGTACAACATAATTTTCTTCAATGCCGCTCCATGTGATTCCTTTGGCTCATGCATGTACCTACTAAAAAACCAACACAATAAGAATGATCTGGCCGTGTATGAAGCAAGTATCGGAGACACCCGATATTTCTTCTATACTCCTTCTCGTCAACACATTTTTCTTTCGGTGCTTTGGACAACTTCAATCCCGTGTCCATTGGTATGTGGACTGTATTACAATTCCTGGCTCACAAAACATTGTGTAGCTGCGAGGATTCTTGGGTTTAGCAGGATATTATAGGCGTTTTATCCGTAATTTTGGTACCATTGCACGACCCTTAACGGCATTAACTAAGAAGGATTCTTTGGAATGGTCTGAGGAGGCTCGTTTGGCGTTCGAAGAGCTGAAGAAGTCTTTATGTATGGCACCAGTTTTAGCTTTACCACAGTTAGACAAACCGTTTGTGGTCGAGACAGATGCGTGTGGTCGTGGTATTGGCGAAGTATTGATGCAAGAAGGTCATCCCTTGGCTTACATTAGTCGTCATTTGAAAGGTAAACAATTACATCTTTTAATCTACGAGAATGAACTGCTGGCTGTCGTATTTGATGTGCAGAAGTGGCGACATTATCTTCTCACTGGTCATTTCATCATTAAGACGGATCAGAGAAGCCTCAAGTATTTGTTGGAGCAGCGGCTTAACACGCCAATTCAACAACAGTGGCTTCCCAAGCTACTGGAATTTGATTATGAGATTCAGTATAAGCAAGGTAAAGACAACTTAGTGGCCGATGCATTATCTCATATGGAAGGTTCCGAGATATTACACATGTTTATGTCTGTGCTTGAATGTGATTTATTGCAAAGAATTCAGGCTTGCTACGATACTGATTTTGTGGTTAAAGCGATTATTGAGGAGCTGGAGCAGAACCCACAAGCTAAGAAACACTACTCTTGGTTTCAAAATGTCTTGCGCAGGAAGAGTAATATTGTGGTCCCTTGCGACCTTGCCTTGCGCAACACCGTTCTGGAGTGGTTACATGGTTCAGGAGGAGGTGGTCACTCAGGCCGAGATGTTACACACAAGCGAGTTAAGGGTCTATTCTATTTGGGCAAGTTGTATTACAATCCTGAATCAATGATTTCTAAACTTCTTTTCAATTCCAAAAAATTGTATAACTGGATCTAATATATATGAGTTGGCGATCAGAATCTATATGGATAGAATTTATAACGGGGTCTTTTGTCGAATCAATGATTTAAAGGAGTTATGCCAAATATACTGCTGTCAAGTTCGAATCAAATATACGACTCCATTTTGTTAAGCAGAGTAAGGTGCGGTTAAGTGTCTTTTGATGCCTTCACTATCACAGAACGATTGGAATTCTTGGGACACGAACTCTGGACCCCTATTAGTGCGGAATGTTTTGATAGTCGCTCTTGTTTCTTGCTCCACTAGCATCTTGAATTTCTTGAACTTGTCGAAAGCTTCATCTTTTCTTTACAAGAGTAATGTCCACATATAGCGAGATTGATCATCAATTAGCAGGAAGACATACCTGTTTCTCGCACTTGTAGAGGGTGTAATGGGTCCACAGAGATCACTGTGTATGAGCTCAAGTGTTTGTGAGGCACGATAAGCGCTTGCTTGAGGAAAACTCCGCCTTGTTTGTTTGCCAAGTAAGCACCACGCGCAAGTTTCCTTCTCAATTGTAGTACTTGGCATGCCAATTACCAACTCTTTTTCACCATAGATCTCATAGTTTATATGCCGATATGCCTTAATCTCGCATGCCATCTTGTCGATTCACTCAACACTTGCAATTGTAAATACTTGGTAGCTTCAACTTCCATAACTACCTTGTATAAGCTGTTTTCAGACCTGCTTGCCCTTATCAACAGCTTGTCGTCTCTATCATGCATCGTTAGATAGTCTTCTCTCATTCTAACATCACACCCTGACTATGTGGCCTGTCCGAGACTTATGATATTGCTCTTCAAATCTGGTATGAAGTAGACTTCCGCCAAAACTTTTCTTTCCCCATTCTTTCTTATGAACATGATTAAGCCCTTTCCTTTTATGTCTATACGGGAATCTTCGCCAAACCTTACTTTTCCAGTGAGCGTCTCGTCGATATTTGAAAAATAGCTGCGATTTCCAGACATATGATTACTCGCTCCATTGTCTAGATACCAAACATTGTTTGTATCTGTCTGAGTTTCAAAGTCACTTGGCTTTACGTTCCTCTCATTGAGATACACTACCTCGTGCATCATCAATTCGTCGGCCTCTTGCATGTCATTGCCATCATTCTCTTGTGCTTCCTGGAGCTTTAGCAATCTGTCGGGACAGTTGGATGCATAGTGTCCCATCTTGTCGCACCGATGGCACACCACTTTTGACTTGTCCCTATTTTCTTCGTTTTGTTGATTTCCGTTAGCATCCACGTCCTCTTCCTCGTCCGTTAGATCTTCCTTCTTGTTCTCTACGACGCCCGGAGCCATAGTTCCCTTGATACTATTGTGTATCCATATTAGCATACATAAGCTTTCCTTGATCCGTGATTTGATCCGCTTCTTCATCAACAATTTGTTCTTCATAAGCTTTTAACCTTCCCACTATTTCTTCGAAGCTTGTCGTGTTAAGATGAAGGACTTGTTCAAGAGCAGCAATTATATGTGTGTATCTTCGGCATGGTAGGCTCTTAAGAAACTTCTTAACAAGTTTGGATTCTTCAATATTTTCTCCTAGGGTTGCGGATTTGGTGGATAGTTCTGCGAGCATGCCTACAAAGTCATCAATGGTGTCTGTTTCTTTCATCATCATTCTATCAAACTCATCCATCAAGGTTTGTAGTCTCGCTTCTTTTACTTGATCAACTCCGACATGTCTCGCCTTTATTGCATCTTACACTGCCTTTAAGGTGTCAAGATCTACAACTTGTAAGATTAATGCTTCTGGTATAGATTCGAATAGGAGAGCTCGAGCCATATCGTTCTTGTCTCCATCGTTTGATCCCGGCTCGATAGACTCCCAGACTTTGTGTACCTTGAGAGTTACTTTCATATGCATAGCCCATACCGTGTAGTTGATGGAATTCAGCATCGGACATTGTATGGACGAGGGACCGCTTTCTTTTGGCCTGTTTACCACCGGAACGATGTCACCCATGTTTTTGGTTGCACAAGAATTGGCTTCCTGCGAACCTGTTGGAGTCTTTGACGCGGCTTCGTCAAAGACGTTGTTCTTCTTCAACCATATTGCTTAATCCAATAGATTACTCTGATACCAATTATTGAATTAAACAACTAGGTCTTACGAGACTGTTAGTATAAAAGACTTCTTCTTTTATTGCTTTAGAAACTTACGCAAAACTAAAGCTTCTCCCAATCTCTCTAATCTCTTAAGTTATGCCATACTTTGGCATCTCCTTATATATATAAGATATAGGATAATCCTAACTACTTTAGGAATACATATGTTTAGATAACTCCTAACCTTATAATCCTAATCCTTTTAAGAACCACAACTTGGTAGGATTAGGATAGCTTCTAACTCAAGCTATCTTCAAGATTAAGTCAACATGTTTGATGTGCACATTAGAGCCACTGGTGATGTTCACATTGATGATCATCACACGAATGAAGATATAGCTTTTTCCAATGGAACAGTAAGTGTTAGATATTAATTATTGTCTTTCGCTTTGCGATCTTCTTTTCCCCACCATATTCACGGTTCTTTATTATACCTATGTGAAACTCTATGTAGTTTTCTCCTACTGATGTTATCGGTATTTGTTTCTTCTCTAGGCTCTGTTAATGATCTTGGTGACTTTAAAATTTCAATAAAATTGGTGGATGAAAATTTAGTATATTTTTTTTACTTTTGGTTCATGCTAAAATTCAATGTAATTTTGCGTTATTAAAATGCTAAGTCAAAATGTTACATGCAAAAAAATATTTTATCTTTAAGATATTTGTATGTACTAAATCGAAAAAGAAGAGTGATTGATGTTCAGTTTCTAAATGAAGATGACAAATAAAATCCAGATAAGGAAGAAGAATTATCAGTTGAAAGAGTCCAAACACTCTTTTTTATTGATTGATGATGGAAAGAAAGTACGCTTTCATATCATCTCTATGCCCATATACGTAAAGAGGTCTTTTATGCTGGGAAGAAGAGAAAGTGTAGGTCTACGGTTTGTGACATACACTGTTATTTAGTCGATAATTCCTACAAATTTAGATGATCCTTCCACTTGCTCTGACTATTCCTTCGAGTGAATCGTTACCTTGATCCCAAGGTTCTATTCATTACATCTGAGTAGTCCCCAATCAGCAAAGCCTTCAACATCCTAGATTTTCTATTTATTCTTCAGATTTTGTCATTTTGAACTCAAGTTACTGAAAAAATGAAAAAAAATTTCTTACCAGCAAAACGACAATCATTAGCTCTTTGAGTTATCAGTTCGTCGTCTTTGGAGTAACGACCCAAATGTATATATGATAAGGCATATGGAACTTCTCTGCTTATCTGCACCATATAAGGTTCGGGACTTCCAAAGCGGAAAAAAGAAATATATGTATACCTAGAATTTTATTTTATACAACTTTCAAGGAGAGGCATGAGCAAGCAACAAAGTATGCCATGCTGCATCGCCCACCCATGCAGTGTATGGTTGATTAGAAGAGATTCCAATAGATCATTTGTTATAAGAGGCAATGACAAATATGGCCGTCTCATTGATTGTTTTCAATAACTTGACATCCTTCCCAAACTCTCTAAGATGTGAGGTTTTCTCTTTATAAGATGTGAGGTCGTCTCTGTCACAACATTCTTTTTTCAATTCATCTAAAAAGTATAATTAAAGTTTGTTAGAGCATAATCTTTTTTACCATTTACTTGATTTTGTGTTGATCCATTCCTCGTACTCATCTTCAAGAATCTGAGGAAGATCATAGTCGTAAAAGTATAACGTGTAGTTCGAATCCTATTTGTAGTTTTTGCCAAAATTTCTATCAAAAACCATTAATCAGCTTTAATGGTGATAAGTATAAAGACAAAATATCACCATGGCTTAGTAGTTCTTTGATGAGGTTCTTGTAAAACCGTAGAACTTTTGGTTTAATGGGTCCATATCATTTTTGGGTTCTTAGCCAAGTTAGTTGACTTAGAGGATGCATTTTTAATAATAGGAGATTGAATTATTAATAACTCACAAATGCTTACCTACCTAAATGGTGTAATCAAAATCATCATTTATTTGCTTTTCATTCTTTCTCAGCACTAAACTTACAAGAAGTCTCTCGTACATGAGCTGCAACTCCCATATACGAATGAAGGTTCTCGTAAGTCCTTTCCATTAGATGGAGATATATGGAGAAAATATCAATTCTTGAACAGCTACACTGTTCATGGTGTCGATCGACACCCGAGATTTCCAGAAACTGGTCGTGACTTATCAAGTTTTGAAGAAAAGGAAATTACCCAAAAAGATTTCCTTATTTGCAAGAGTGCCCAATTCGTGTTTTAGGCCTATAAATATAGTTTTTCAGCCATTGTTTAGGCTACACTTTATACACAGAATATTTTTAGAGAGAGATTTTTAGAGAGATTTTAGAGAGAAGAATTTGTCTCCTTCAGAGCAAATTTGTAACTCCTTTGTTTCTATTGATTTCTTTTATGCAAACTATTTTATNTTTTAGAGAGAGATTTTTAGAGAGATTTTAGAGAGAAGAATTTGTCTCCTTCAGAGCAAATTTGAAACTCCTTTGTTTCTATTGATTTCTTTTATGCAAACTATTTTACTCATGATGTTTTCTTTATTCACCATGTCTGAGTAGTTTGCTAGTTAGGTTTAGGGTTTTTCAAAGGTGATCAATGAATTGTTAGGTCGAATTAAATTGTTTAGATAAAATCATTAGAGTTCTTCATTTGGATTTGTGTTTAATGCTTATTCTAGTTTTGCGACCTAGAATTTGATCTTAGGTTAATTAATAGATGCGAGAGTATTATTGATTGCCTGAACTAATGTTAGATGAGCAAAATACCTATTCGCAAAGAGATTTGTTTTAGGGTTTTGTGAACAATTGAACCTGAACTTTAATGCTTGTTTGAATTGTTAGAATTTGCAAAGAGATTTGGAATTCTAGGGTTTAGACATAGATAATCTTCGCAGCGAGAGTTGGTTGATTTTACATTAGTGTTTCGAGTTCGTGAGCGGATCTTCATTATTCCTAACATTCGCCTAGACCTAAAATTTGGATCACCTGAGAATCTCCCTAAACCTAGCGTTTCGTCACCTGAATTTACATCGTTTTTAATTGCTTTCTGTTTTTTAATTTCATATTATTTCTTAGCTTAATTCGAAATTAGAAAACTGCTGTGTGACTATCCCTTCTCTGTGGATTCGATCCCTAAGTACTACAACTGATCTCTTAATTTGAGAGAGT
>JAHZTW010000001.1:377490120-377540693 GCA_020283515.1 Alliaria petiolata
CTGGACATCTTGATGGGAAAGAAGCAAGTCCATTTTGCTAATGAAGTAGAGACCTTTGAGCGAGAGCAAGAAGAGGTCAACTACATCAATGGTGCTGGTTTTCAAGGACAGAGGTTCAACAATCAGCAAGGCTATGGTTCTTCCTACCAGAAGCCTTTTCAGAGCAACAGCTTCAACAAAACTTATGGTTCTTCCTCTTACCAAAAGCCTCCTGCACAAGACAATAAGATGGAGTCTATGCTAAAACAAATTCTGGAAGGTCAACAGAAGATGAACGTGGACTTCAATGGGAAGATTGATGCCTTGTATACGGATCTGAATGGGAAAATTGAGTCTCTAGGTACTCATGTCAGGCAATTGGATGTTCAAGTTGCTCAAACTGTTGGAGCTTTGAAGAGACAAGAGGGATTTCTTCCTGGAAAGACGGATACAAATCTGAGGCATCATGTGAACGCCGTCACGTTTCAGAATAGAGGGAACCTTCAACCAGTGCTGAAAAGAGGTCTAAATGTGGAGGACTTCGTGGAGTTTGAAGTTGAAGAAGGAGAAACTCGAGCTGCAGATCAAGCGTCGATCGACACCACTGAGTGTCGATCGACACCAGTAGAGATACATGATTTTTCGAGCTCGATCAGCACGAGTCAGTCGATACAAAACGCTAGTGTCGATCGATACCAAATTGGTGTCGATCGACACCCTTCCCAGACATCACGAGAAGCGTCCACAACCGCAGAGTAAAGAGTGTACACGCCTAAGGTTCCATATCCTCCTATACCCAAACACCTAAGGCCGCCCCTTAGTGCGAAAGAGGTGGCTAGTTTCAACAAAAAGGTGAAAAGGATCTCCAATGAAATCTCATTTGCTGAAGCCTGGAAGGATTATCCTTTGTGGGTTTTCTTTAAGAATAGCAGAGAAAGTCTTGAAGAAATTGAAGAACTCTTCAACAAAGCAAGGGGTACACCACAAATGAAGCAGCTGCTTAAGGTTGAAGATCCTGGGATGTTTATGGTTCCATGCTCCATTGGTGGAGTTGAGTTTAAACAATCCCTCTGCGATTCAAGAGCTAGCGTGAACCTCATGACAAAAGACATTGCAGAGAAGCTGGGGATTGCTGACATTCACCCTTCAAGCATGACTCTTGAATTTGCCAATTCTTCTACCGCAGTCTCATATGGTACAATTCCAAACCTACTTGTCAAAGTTGGGAGTTGCCTGGTTCCAACTGATTTTCAGGTTGTGGAAGTAAGCAGAACGTCTATCATGCCAATCATCCTTGGAAGACCATTCATGGCTACAGTAGGAGCTATTGTAGACATGCCCAATAAGAGAATGTCTTTCTCTAATGTTGACAAAGAAGTGTTCACGTATTGCTGTGATCGATGGAGAGGAGATGGATTCTAAAGAGCAAGTGAAAAAACTGGTTGTTCAAGAAGCATTAGCTGAGAATTCTGAGGAAGCTGTGGAGCTTGAAGATTGGAGTGGAAACAATCATATCTTCAGGACTATAGGCGAAGATGAAGCTCTAATCAATGACAAACCAATGGAGGAAGACGTTTTCATCATGGAAGCAAAGATTGCAGAGATGAACTGCAGAAAAAGTGCAGAGATGCGAGCTGCAGGGTTGGTGTCGATCGACACCACTAGTGTCGATCGACACCCTTCGCGGATCACACCAGAAGCTGTTTCAAATGCTGCACTTCCATCACATGTTGTCAAACAGATGCCTCCACATCCTTCTGCCCCGAAACCTCGAAGAAAGCAAAGATATGCATTTCTGGAATTAATTCCAAACCCCCTGATCTTGTCAATAAGAATACCAAAGGTTCAAAAGATGCTGCACACTTATGCAAGCAACGAGATTCTCGTAGAAGGCTTGGTATTGCTTTTGATGCTTCTGCAGGAAAACAAAGTGTCCCACCCAAACTCAAGTCCCACCCTGCTGCTGTTCCTCATTTCCTTGGCCCTTACATGCATCTAATGCCTATACACCACCATGGATGAGAAGACATTCGTCTGGGAAGCATTCGATGCCACCCTCTGATCCACAAGACGTCTGAACCCCGACATAGTCAAGCTAATGACTGAAAACGAGCGCTGAGTGGGAGACAACCCACTGTTAGGTACGTTTTTCTTTTTATTTTGTTTTGGTTTTACTTAAGTCCTAGTTTCAGTCAGTTGAAAAAAGGAGACATTGGACTCGACCTTGACCAGTGTCGATCGACAACATGCACAGACAAAGGTAAGTCTTCTATCTAGTCTTTTATGTTGTTTCTAATCTTTCTTTTAGCCAACCTCGGGCTTGATAACACTGGGGACAGTGTTGTTTAAGTCTGGGGGAGGTGATTACTGACTTTGTGTTTTGTTTTGAGAGTCAGTTGAGTCTGTCAAAAATTTGTTTTATTGAGTCAAAATCAGTTGGAACTTTCAGTTTTTCTAGGAACTAACCGCAGGAAGTTGACACTTGAAAGAACCATTGCTATAAAAGTTGATTGCAGATCTTACTAAGTAGAAAGCTGCAAGTGGAATCAGTCTAACGGGGCGAGTTCAGATCCCGTTATAAGAACTAGATATGCGCAGAATTTGATTCCTCTTTCAGTCCGAACATATAGGCAATTGCAGTCTCTCCTTGATCTTCCCTTAAGAAAAGAAAGAAAAAGAGTTTAAGTCTGGAAATAGTGCCTTTGTCATGAGCTTGTCTCCTCACAAGGAACAATATTAGTGATGCTCTTGAACACGTCTCCTCACAAGGAACACAAGTAGAGAGTAGCACTATTCCAGAGATTTCATAAGAAAAAGAAGAGTCAATGAAAAGATCTTAGAACACCCTGAAAATGGGTAGCAGTTGACTAAGGGAAGAGAAAATAGGAGAGTTGTATGAGAATGTCTTGTTCATGCACCAAGGAAGGGAAAATAATCTCTAAAGTTCTGTGGAAATACCACTGTTAGAGTTCGAAATAATACCAAGGAAAGGGTCTGGATTCGAACTGGGAGATTGCTAAGCTTGTGGTAAGTACACTGAACTTTCCAAGGTTGGCTCTATAGCATGTGGATTCAAGAGTGTTAATCAATGTGTCGTTCTGAAGAGGTACTCGAAAGTTTCTGTTTTCAAACTTCTACTTCATTCTAAGTTTCTGTTTTGCTTGAGGGCAAGCAAATGCTAAGTCTGGGGGAGTTGATATATCATGGTTTTTACCCATTTTTGGACCATGATATAAGTCTTTTTATAGAGTCTTTTGGTATTTTTAGAGTTCTATTAGAATCTTTACAGGTTGAACTACGTTTTGAGCATAATTGGAGATTTTTGAGCTTTTTGGAGCATTGTGGAAGAAGCTACTGAAAAGATGAAGTTGGAATGGTGCTGAATGAACAGTGTCGATCGACATTGTACATGGTGTCGATCGACACCCGAGATTTCCAGAAACTGGTCGTGACTTATCAAGTTTTAAAGAAAAGGAAATTGCCCAAAAAGATTTTCTTATTTGTAAGAGTGCCCAATTCGTGTTTTAGGCCTATAAATATAGTTTTTCAGCCATTGCTTAGGCTACACTTTATACACAGAATATTTTTAGAGAGAGATTTTTAGAGAGATTTTAGAGAGAAGAATTTGTCTCCTTCAGAGCAAATTTGGAACTCCTTTGTTTCTATTGATTTCTTTTATGCAAACTATTTTATTCATGATGTTTTCTTTATTCACCATGTTTGAGTAGTTTGCTAGTTAGGTTTAGGGTTTTTCAAAGGTGATCAATGAATTGTTAGGTCAAATTAAATTGTTAGTATAAAATTATTAGAGTTCTTCATCTGGATTTATGTTTAATGCTTATTCTAGCATCACGACCTAGAATCTGATCTTAGGTTAATTAATAGATGCGAGAGTATTATTGATTGCCTGAACTAATGTTAGATGAGCAAAATACCTATTCGCAAAGAGATTTGGTTTAGGGTTTTGTGAACAATTGAACCTGAACTTTAATACTTGTTTGAATTGTTAGAATTTGCAAAGAGATTTGGAATTCTAGGGTTTAGACATAGATAATCTTCGCAGCGAGAGTTGGTTGGTTTTACATTAGTGATTCGAGTTCGAGAACAGATCTTAATAATTCTTAACATTCTGTCTAGACCTGCAATTTAAATCACCTGAGAATTTCCCTGAACCTAGCGTTTTGTCTCCTGAATCTAAATCGTTTAATTGCTTTCTGTCTTTTAATTCCATATTATTTCTTAGCTTAATTCGAAATTAGAAAACTGCTGTGTGACTATCCCTTCTCTGTGGATTCGATCCCTAAGTACTACAACTGATCTCTTAATTTGAGAGAGTAGCTTTAGGGTAAATTTGACCCATATCAATAATCATATTCTCTCTCTCTTGGAGACACTTTGCTACAACTGCCACTTTTGATTCACCAGGAAGGTAAGGCAAATGTTGAGGAGGAGTTTGTCCGTATACAGCTTCATAAGGTGTCATTTGAATCGCTGTATGGAAGTTAGTGTTGTACCAATATTCTGCCAATGGTAGCCATTTACTCCACATATAAGGGTGATCACTGCACATACATCTCAAGTAAGTCTCCAAGCAACTATTGACGACCTCTGTTTGTCCATCACTCTGAGGATGATAAGCACTTGATAGCTTGAGTGCAACCCCTTGCAGACTGAATAATTCTTTCCAAAGCTCACTGTAAAACACAGTATCCCTATCACTAACGATGGATTTGGGAAGCCATGAAGTTTAAACATGTTATCCAGGAATTCTTGAGCCACGGAAGCCGCGAAATATGGATGAGAAAGAGCTATGAAGTGAGCTGCCTTACTCAACTGATCAGCCACCACGAAAATAACAGATTTGCCGAAGGAAGACGGTAGACCATCTATGAAGTCCATTGAAACCTCTGTCCAAATTGCCTCAGGAATTGGGAGTTGCTGAATCAAGCCCGGAGAAGCAGAAGGAACATACTTGCATTGTTGACAGACAGGGCAACTCCGAATGTATGTCTGGATGTCTTTAGACATACCTTTCCAATAGAATAGACCCTTAATTCGCTTGTGTGTAACATCTCGGCCTGAGTGACCACCTCCTCCTGAACCATGTAATTACTCCAGAACGATGTTGCGCAAGGCAATTTTGCAAGGGACCACAATCTTACTTTTCCTGCGCAAGACATTTTGAAACCAAGAGTAGTGTTTCTTAGCTTGTGGGTTCTGTTTCAGCTCCTCAATAATGGGTTTATCCACCAAATCAGTATCGTAGCAAGCCTGAATTCTTTGCAATAAATCACATTCGAGCACATACATAAACATGTGTAATATCTCGGAACCTTCCATACGAGATAATGCATCGGCCACTAAGTTGTCTTTACTTTGCTTATACTGAATCTCATAATCAAATTCCAGTAGCTTGGGAAGCCACTGTTGTTGAATTGGCGTGTTAAGCCGCTGCTCCAACAAATACTCGAGGCTTCTCTGATCCGTCTTAATGATGAAATGACCAATGAGAAGATAATGTTGCCACTTCTGCACAACAAATACGACAGCCAGCAGTTCTTTCTCGTAGATTGAAAGATGTAATTGTTTACCTTTCAAATGAGGACTAATGTAAGCCAAGGGATTACCTTCTTGCATCAATACTGCACCAATACCATGACCACACGCATCTGTCTCAACCACAAACGGTTTGTCAAACTGTGGTAAAGCTAAAACTGGTGCCACACATAAAGACTTCTTCAGCTCTTCGAACGCCAAACGAGCCTCCTTAGACCATTCGAAAGAATCTTTCTTAGTTAATGCCGTTAAGGGTCTTGCAATGGTACCAAAATTACGGATAAAACACCTATATCCTGCTAAACCCAAGAATCCTCGCAGTTGTTTCAGATTTAAAGGAATAGGCCAATCTGCTACTGTTGCCACTTTGATCGGATCCGTAGAAATCCCTTGAGCTTGAATGTAATGACCTAAGTATTCCACTCTTTCTGTTGCGAATGTACACTTGCTTTTCTTTGCAAATAAGCTATTTTGTCGCATCATCAGAAACACGCTATGCAGATGAGTGACATGGGTTTCCAGCAAAGGACTGTAGACCAAATTGTCGTCAAAGAAAATCAGAACACATTTCCGCAGCAATGTTTGGAACACGGAATTCATGAGGCCTTGGAACGTGGCTGGCGCATTAGTAAGACCAAACGACATCACTATATATTCATAATGGCCACTGTGAGTTTTGAAAGCAGTCTTATGAATGTCAGAGGGAGCCATTCATACCTGATGTTATCCTGCGCGCAAATCAGTTTTAGAATAAAGCTGAGACCCTCCTAACTCATCCATAAGGTCTTCGATTAGCGGAATATGGAATATGTCCTTCACCATCATACCATTCAAACCTCTGTAATCTAAACACAACCACCTTGTACCATCCTTCTTCTTGACCAAGACGACAGGAGATGCATCCGGGCTTGAGCTGCTTTGTATTGTCCCTGCTTGTAAGAGATCTTGTACCATCTTATCAATCTCATTTTTCTGATACAGAGCATAACGGTATGGTCGCTGATTGATGGGATTTAAGCCTTCCAACAAAGTAATTTTATGATCATGATGGTCACGGAAAGGAGGTAGTGAAGTCGGCTCAGCAAATACATCATCAAACTCCAAAAGTAATTGATCAATTGTTGAAGAAACGACAGGTGGAGAATTGTCAGTCCCGATTGAGCATATCATCATGTGATCCTCCTCCAAATTTTGCGCACAAATCATCGAGATTTGAATCTCTTCTTCTCGTAACTTGTTAAGTTTTGCGGCCTTCATAGCTCGGACAGAACCATTCTTAATCCCATGCAAAACAATTTTCTTCTGCTCCCATTTGAACTGCATTTTCAGATTTTTGAAATCCCAGGTAATGGGCCCCAACTTCTCTAACTATTGGACGCCTAAAACCATGTCGCAACCACCAAGAGGAATAACCATGACGTTAGATGTGAAGGTTGTACCGTGAAAACTGTAGTGAAACTGTTCGACTTTCGCATTTACGCCAATCTTGCTGCCATCAGCGACCTTAACTCTGGAAATTCGAGCTGGTAATAGCTTACAACCCAATTTTTCTGCCATTTTGCGATAAAAAAAATTATGTGTTGAACCGGAATCAATAAGAATGAATAGTACTCGCTTGTCATACATCCCTCTAACCCGCATTGTGCTGTGATCCGAGATGCCAGCCACTGCATTCACCGAGATATGTGCAATATCAGCCTCTTCCTCAAGTTCCAATTGTTATGCGTCTTCACCAATTTCAGGCTCTTTGTCCTCAGCCTCGATCAAAAACAATTGAGCATTCTTATGTTGAAGGTAGTGACCAGGAGTATATTTTTCATCACAAAAGTAACAAAGTCCTTGAGCTCGCCTTGTCACCATCTCTTTTGGCGTGAGCTTCGTCTGGCCTTGTGGTGTAGCCTGGAAATTTGTAGGTCGGCCGGGTGGAACAAACTTTCCTCACCGAAATTCCTCTTTTTTCTTGAAAGGGAGAATTCCTTTAGCACCATAGTTGTTTTTAGAGTTAGACCAACCGGGAGTAAAAGGTTTCTTAGGATGAGCTTTCTCATACTAGCGACCAAGAAGTAAGCATTGGCGGATTGTCTGCGGTTGGAACATGCGAACATGCATCTGAGTATCCAAGTGCAATCCAGCTAAATAAGCACTGACAAGATAATCCTTTGACAAATTCACACGAGTTTTAATAAATTCAAAACGACCATGATACTCCACAATCCCATTAGTTTCCTGCAATTGTTTTAACTCAGCGATAGGGTCATCGAGAAGCTCGTCAAATCGTTCTTGCAAAAGCATCATATATGTCGGCCAATCCTGCATCACCCTGTTGCTCACGTCTGTTTGTACAATATATTGATGCCATGTTGCCGCCAATTCATCAAAGTGAATCGATGCGATACCCACTTTCAAGTCAACGGGTGTCTGATCAATCGCAAAAACGGTTCCGCCTTGAATAGCCAATCTTTATCTTATCACCATTAAAGCTAGGAAAGTCAAGTTTTGTCAACCTAGTAACACCAGAATAATGATTATGTGTACAAGTTTTGCCGCGTCCTGATTCTGAATGGACGGTCGGAGAAGAGTTTATCAGTGGTGAAGATTTGCTCCCAGTGCGATCTCCCATGTGTGAAGGGGAATCACGATGAACATGAAGCAATCAGATTGCTTCAAACACCTCCGACATGTCTGTGTCGACTTTGTCGTTCCGTGCTTCGAGTTTACCCTCTGGAGCTTTGGTGTGTGTGTAATCATCTCGTCGATCTTCGTTCCCAAATCTTGTAACTTCCGATCAACAAACTGAACACGTGTTTCCGTCATTGATCCGTAGAATCGTTTGATGTTTGATACCTTTGATAGAATAAAACCGTGAATCACAAGTAGCCGATAGATATAGAATCAATATTCGTAAAACATCGATCCTAAGTTCACTTGTAGAGAATCCGGCGAAGAAGAAGGGATACTAAAACAATAATGAACCAAACTCTAAGAACAGAGAAGATTGTAAGAGAAGAAAACTTTCAATATTATTATCGATATTGTGGCTTGAATCGAATACAAGTCCTTTATATAGAAAACCAAAACCCTAATAATATTTTAGAAAACCCAATAATAAACTTAGCCAATTACGTGGCCCTCTTAATAAGTAATATTTCCTATATCACAAAAACACCACGATTATAAAATACAGATTGATCCAATATACCAAATAAGCTACATCAAACATTTCTTGCTCAAGAAGATACACCACACATCGATTTGCGAAGGATACACAAATAAGAATACAAATAAGAGACAATCAACAAACAAAGTAAACACAAACTAATAAGAATAAATAATCAAAGAAAGATCACAAAACAACAAAATCACGAACGAAAGAACATACCGTGCCCAACATACGAAATCGCAGATTGACGTACTACATATGATTAACTACCTCGTGGATCGAGACACATCTTAAACACAAAACGATCTATACCAACAAAATATAGATCAGTTACATAGAGGTAAATAGACAAAACCATTGAGAAATCTGAGTCGAGAACACTAAATAAGAACTAACAATGGTAAAACCTATGTTGCATGGAAACGGAAACGGGTACGTCGAAACGGAACGTTTCGAAACGTGGAAACGACAATTTTTAAAAATATAGAAATGGAAACGTTTTGGAAACGTATATACATATATATATATATTATATTAAGCATTAAATATCTAAATTATATTATAAGTAAAATATTTAAATAAACAAAATCTAATATATAATTTTATATAATTATTAAGTAATAAAAATTAAAATATGTAAATTCAAAAATTTAAAAGATTTTCTTCATTATCAATTTCATTAGTTCTATTAATCAAAACTATCTCCAATTCTAATTTATCGAGAGAACGATTTTCAAACTCAACAATACAAAAATTATTCTTATTTACCAAATCAAAATAATTATTAGCAAATTAATTATCAACTTACTATAAAGAATTAAATTGATCACTTAATCTTATTTTTATAATTATTTATTTATTCCAAAAAAATAAAAAAAATTAGTTTTTATCTTGTTTCCAAAATGGAAACGCATGTTTCTAAATTGGAAACGCGTTTCCAAAGTGTTTCCAAACAGGAATTATTAGGAAACGCGATTTTTCGTGTTTCCGACGAGTTTTCGAGAGTTTCGGTTTCCGAAACGTTTCGGAAACGGAAAACGCAGCTCGGACGGAGTTTCCATGCAACCTAGGGTAAAACTATAAAAAAAACCGAGAAGTACCAAGGAGTATATGCGAAAAAAACAAAAAGCAAGGAGTATATATAACACAAATAATTAAGGTATTAACTATCTAAAATAAGTGTAGCCACATATTTAAGAAATAGGTTTAGCCGCAATTCTAATTCGAACGGTGAAATAAATAAAATAAGTTAAGAAAATTTAATTATTATGGTTTTTTCAATAAGGGTAATTATGTAATATTTAGTGAAATTGGATGAGAGAGCTCCATTCATAAAAATCACTTCACAAATATAAATATAAACTAGGTGGGTGCCCGCGCAAATGCGCGGGCTATTGATTCTTCATTGTTTTACATATTCCATGATGATGTTGATCTCAAAAATTATTTTAAATTTTTGATTTAATTTGTTCATAATAATCTATAAATATTTTGGTCTTACTAAATTCTCAAGAACATATAGTATACAGTGAGCAGCACCAAGCAAACTCTACAAAGATAATTGTTTTAACCAAACTTAATCGATGAATCGACTAAGAGGAATAGTATGTTACATAACCAAAGCACCCAAATTATAGAAATAATAGAAGTTTCAGAGATTTTTAATTCATTAAAATTTACGGGATTTGATACGGGAAAAAAAAATATAAGCTATAAGCAATATATGGAGATAAACGATCTGACAAATGGATTTGCAAACACAATACTCAAAGCCTGATAAATAACTGTAACACGCAAGCAGAAACAGAGGCCAAGAAAAGAATTCGATAAAAAACAAAAAAAATCTCACATCTAGGGTAGACAGAACTATTTGCGTGTCATGCTATCAACCGGTCCAGATTATCGTAGCCCGCATCCGCCGAACTTCGGGAAGCTCAGGGTTCAGCAGAATCTGAGTACAATTGTACATAGTCATAGCCCTCCATAAATCATGCAGCTTGAAGATTCTAGCAAACCTTACAACACAAATGTTTACTTTATGCTTACTACGTGACAAAGAACATCGCTGCGCAAAATTAAACGAACTCTAAATACATTGTTGCAATTGCAAAAATATAAAACCAAAATTAAAAAGGAAAAAAACTCGTACAATTCATTACGAAGTTCAAGATACACCTCTCCCCAGTCTTGATCAAACGTCTGGATACTATGCGTAAAAGTTCCAACCACCGCAATATGACCAATCAGATCTACCAAACACGAATTTACTAACCCATTTCAGAACGATTAAAAAAACACACAAAAAGGATATAAAATACTAAGCGTGTATAGCGAATATACCAACACAAAAGGTGGGGTCGCGAAGATCAGCATGAACATCACCAAACTCAACAAAACCAAAACAATTATCACCAGTAATGGATGAAATTTTAACAAAAGAAGTTGATGAGTTCCACAAGACTTTAAAATCGTGCAAGGTCGGCCTTAGATCGCCAGTTGCAGGTGTAAGCCCAAATCCATCTAAAACAACCGATTCACCCTCTTCGACCTCGGAATAAAAAGGATAGATAAATTCTCTCGGTAAAGAAGCATGAATCTTGTCACCCTGCAACACAAGTTTACCAACCGTGAAACTAAAACAATCGATAATTCCATAGTTGTTGCCCAGAACGAATTCACAAAACAAAGAATAATACAAAGTTGTTGTTGGTAATACCTTATCATCAGCCAATACCAAAACCAACGTTACTCTGTTTTCAAAACAATGCTTGAACTTACGAATAACTTTGACTTGAATACAACATGGAAACCGCGACGGACTCAGCTCCGAAATCACCATGAAAGACATGAAGTTTTAGAATCGGAACAAGAAGAGATATTGTAAGACAAACAAAGGGATATCAGTACTTATATATAAATTTAAAATTTAAATATAATAATCCAAAACACTAAAACCAGAACCCTAATTCCAAATCTAAGCTTATCGTCTATGACCTAAATTTTAGTTTACAGCCTATGCATTATATCAAAGTTTATCACCTACGATTTACGATTCTAACAATATATACAGGGAAGCAATAATTACCTTTTTTGGATAATAGCGAGAATGATAAATATATATACACTTATCGAAAACGGCAATATTTCTATTTTTACCGTTCGGGATTTTTTCATTTTTTTGCGAACGATAAATGCTACAATTTTAAGAAAGGTAAATGCTACAATTATACATAAATAACTTACTCAAAAGCCCCAGACCACCGGGGTCCAGAAGGTTACATGAACTGTTTTGTAGTTGTAGACCATAACTTTGTAGCAATTAGCCGTATGGAGATGACTTGAAACATTTTATGTTTATTTTTTAAGGAAAATTCCAAGTTAATACCCAGCATCAACTTTCCCTAATGATAGGTAGGTGCCCGCGCAAATGCCCGGGCTATTGTGTTCCATTGTAAAGTTGCGGATTCCATGTCGATGCTGGTCTCATAATTTATTTTTAATTCCTTGATTCAATCTGTTGTAAACAATTTGAAATCCTAGTTGTTCACATATTTAGATGCATACCAAGAATAATATATAACTTGCGCCAAACGTCTCAATACCATAACTAATAGAATATAAATACCATAGTTACATCATTAAAATAAAGGAATACAAAATCACGTCAAATAAAGAAATGCAAGAGCACGCATAAACAATAGGATATAAATACCATCAAGAAAAACACAATTATAATTCACAGTTAGGAAGCTAAGAAGGTTTTGGAAACACTTCTTCGTAAACAACATTCAACGTCTTCCGTTGTGGCTTATTATCTTTATCCGTTACAAAGATCTTCAACCCTGACCTCGAAGTTACTCTTGACAAAGTCACATATAATTGGCCATGTGTAAAAACCGGTCTTTGCAGAAACACTCCTACCTTTGCAAGTGTTTGACCTTGGCTCTTGTTTATGGTCATCGCAAAAGCCAAAGTGATTGGAAACTGTTTACGTCTCATCCTAAACGGAAGACTCGTTTCCGCTGGAGACACGAAAATCCGGGGTATAAGAACCTTCTCTCCAACCTTATCACCCGTAACGACCCTAGCTTCGATAACATAATTGGTCATCTGGGTTATAAGCAATCTTTTTCCATTGCACAAACCATTCTTGGGGTCAATGTTTCAGAGCAACATTATCGGCGTACCAACTTTCAAACGGAACTCGTGGTTTGGCAATCCAGATATTTTCACTAAATTAAGAAAATCATCGGTATAGATCATATTACCAGGTACACGCTCATTTGCGGACCCGGAGCTTAGGGATGGAACCTCAGATGTCTCGTTACTATCGAACTCTCGATCGGTCGTGTCAATACTATCACAACTTCGATAGATTCTTTCGGCACCTGGCATATGCAAAACAATCGTTATTATACACGCTTTAAACTCAGAATACACTGTTATAATTTTAAATACGACCAAAGTAAAAAAAGAAAAGAAAAAAAACATGGTAGCTGCGATAACATGTATTTTTATGGCTTCTAAGTCATCGTTCCGTGGACTCAAAATCGCTCTTTCTTGGAAGAACCTGGGATCTGTTTTCCCCGCGTACGATCGTCCATAAACTTCGGTGACTATTGCTTTAATCGGATCTCCACCGTCCATAATCAGTATATCCTCTGGAATGTCAATCTCGGATTCGCCTAAACTGTTGTCATTTATCTTCCCATCACCAATTTCTAATATCCACTGCAAAAATACAGCCAGGTCATGCATTTCCTTACTATTATCTCATGGCATTAACCGCATATTCTTTGTAAGTCTCAACAGCTCACAATCTGGCCAAAGGGTGGAAGAATTCAAAGTTTCCATGACAACTTCTACCCTCCCAGCATTCGGCATAACCGGCAAGATCTGCCTAAAATCTCCACCGAAGACGATTACTTTACCACCAAACGGCTTATCACATTTCATGACATCACGTAGGGTCCTGTCTAGAGTCCCAAAGCAATATTTGTTCATCATCAACGCTTCATCCCATATTATCAGTTTCGTCTTCCTAATCAAATCCGCTAAATTAGAATCAGATTTAATGCAACACGTTGTAAACTTGTTGACCACGATAGGTATTCCAAACCTAGAATGAGCAGTCCTACCACCTTGCAATAACAACGCGGCGATGCCACTCTACGCAACATTGAGAACAATTAAACCCTTAGAACGTAGAGTAGCACCAAGAAAAATCCAGAGATACGTTTTTCCGGTACCCCCGGAACCATACACAAAGAACATCCCTCCACTGTTTTTATACACAGCTGCTAATATCTTATCATAAATTACCCTTTGCTCGTCTGTAACAGTTGCTATCAACTCATCGTGCCTACGCCGTAAATCCTCGCGATCGTAGCTCTCTTCGTCCCTAATAAGTGGGTTACGGTGCGTTTCCATGACCATGTCGTCTGGGAACGGCATAGGGGTGAAATTTGCAAGAGAACTCCCACTGGCAAGTAGCAATTTCTCTATCTCAACCAAGGCAAAGTTCTTGATTTGATCATCCGAAAGCCTCAACTCTACACAAACCCTAGCAGATATTAGCTAACATAACAAACAACACCGACTAAGAATAGTATATATGTATCAGTCTTAGAATTTACCGTACCTCGGTTCCCGGTGTTTTTCCTCTGCTGGTACAGAACGTCCCCCGCTAGGATCCGCCAAGTCGCATCCCAAACTCTCGATGGTATGACAATGCTATTTGTAATCAGCATGATCACAAATAACCGACGAATATACTTCTGCGACGCCCAAACATCGGCCTCGTTAATAGCATCGATGTATTCTTTATCATCATCCAACAAACCATAAGCATAGCAAGCCTCTTTGAAGCTTTGGTATTGAGTCTCCTCCACGGTCATTATATCCTCGTAACTCTTTGGCCCTCTCACTATGTTCAACAGAAGCCTCAAATAATAGGCCTCACCAACGGACATAGGGACATACGTCACTCTTCCTAGCGCAAATTTCGCTCGAACCCTTAGACTCCACGTTCGTTTATTTGCAATCCATCTGAACTTCGTAGGGATCTCCGCGTATGTTAAAACCCTTGCCTCTTCAAAGTTCTTGTTGCATTCCATCCAAGCGATGAACTTAGAATGACCGGCCGAACGACGATTTACCACGTCCTCTGCCGGATCATCTTCGCTAAAAATGAATTGTTGCTGATTTGGCAAATGAAACGGAAGTTTCACAACGGAAACCGTTCGATAGTGTGTTACGAATGACCAAAGGCGCCACGTTGACTCGTAAGCTGAGATATATCTGGCAAACCAAAACATCAAAAATGAGTAACGTGTCGATTAAGTAACCTAGAGAAAATAACATAATAAGGAGAACAATATAATAAGAAACTAATCCACCTGCAGCTAAAATGTTTTTTGATCTCGTCGTTATCTTCATCATTCTCGACAGTGGCACGTACGTAATCCGCCCCTTTATGAATGTACTTGAAGAGGTATTTGACAGAACGTGATTGTATACACCATTCAACATTTATATGGGCTCTATAACGGAGTGTTAGGTCTTTGTTATAAGGGACCACATAACCATTATCACAATTGAAACCCTTTTTGGTAACAGACCTACCATCCTCGGGTCTCCTATATATAGGATAACCCACATCGTCGATCTTAGTTTGTGTACTGAACGATTTGGGAAAGAATTTGGTACATTTTCCTTTCGCCATACAAACACTACCCTTATTGAGTACACCACACGGTCCATGTATTATTACATCGCTAACAACGTCATACAAATGTGGCTTGGTCGTTTTATCAGGTATTTCCGCACAAATTATATTGTCGATCTCATCACCGGTGGGTAGCTTGTGGCCAGGCTTCATGAAAAGCACAATATGTGCGTGAGGCAATCCTCTTTTCTGGAACTCGATTGTGTATATAGCTACATACATAAAAAAAAACAATCCATAAAAATTCTTATTGCAGCATAGACTACCGAACAAAAATCGTCAGGGCCGTAAAAACAAATTACCAGCAGACACGCCTCCTAGCATGTCCTTCTTCGTCAACTGATATATGAGGTCATCCAGCTTCATCTTGAATATTCGGCAACATACGTCTGGCCTATCCTCAGCTTTTAACCCGTGTCTGTCTAAGTGTCTAGTAAACTCAGGCCATTTAGGATTACACGTGAACGTTATAAACAGGTCAGGGAAACAAAAGTATCTGCATGTCGTCATTGCATCTAAGTAATGCTGCAAGAAATACCTCGTACCACCACAAAAAGACCACGGTATAATTATCCCTCGTCCTTGCGCCGATATATCAGAACCACCCTTCACAACAGTTTTCTGAATCTGCTCATAACTCTCCGACCGGAGCTTCTGCTGGTTAAAAAAAGATATCGAAGCCTGTTCGTTTCAACCATCGTGTATGCGTCCACCAAAAACTGTTGGTAAAGTCTTCCTGACATAACAATTATTGTTGATTCACCGAACCGTTCATGTATGCGGTAAGCAAAAAATTCACGCATTGTTACATGTTTCCTTTTTCGTCCATCCGTGTCGACAAACCTAATGTCTATCCCCAACCTAAAACCATCCTCACCGTAAGGAAACAACAATGGATATTGTAGGGCTAAATACGCGGGGTGTAGTTCACTTATTCTATGTAACTTTCCGGTATTAGTCTGGATAACTATATCCCGGGCCTCGGATCCAATATCAAAATCACCGGGGATCAGAGCGGCTACTTCATCGGCGGACGGACGATTAGTGGTTCTTGCATCAGACTTCCTATCGCACGTTAGAGTTAACCTTAGACTGTTCTTATTGTTCGCCAAATCAAGCCGGTCTCGTGCACTCCGAAACGCCTTGACATGACAGTTGTATCTATCCAACATGTTTTTGAGCTGGGTAACAATCGTCTCTCTAACACCGTTACCGCCAGGGACAGCGGCCTTCCTGTACCAAACTCAAATCAGGAACCCATACTGTTGAGAAAATCAAAATAATCTTATAAATCGAGGATATATCAAGTACCCGCTGATAGTAGGATTTTTCCACTTTCAATTAATCTCTACTACTCATGTCATTGTAGTATTTGAGATGTCAATCCATAGGGGTTAAGATTAACAACACTAAGAATACATGAAACTATTTAAGCTAAGCCAAATCAAATAAGTGGAGGGTTTTTATCTAACAACCTAAGTGAAATAATAAGCAAACAAAGCTAATAACTCAAGAAAACAAAACAAGAAACTAAAGCAAGGCAAGGAACTAAGCAAAACTACTAATCAAGATAAACAAAGAGTAAAATCGAATCCAAGGATGAGGTTATGGACTTTGGGTGATCCCAGAGCTAACTTATGATGTTCAAACAATCACATAAATGCTAATCCTTAGGTTTAAAACTCTAAATAAGGCTAATACACTCTCATGACACTAATCCCTTTGCTAATTACCTAATCAAGAGCTAATCATCATTAGTGAAAAGATAATCAACAAGCATAAAGATTTGGTTCTAATCTACCAATAAACACCTTAGACATCAACTTTCATAGGCTAAGCATGTAAATCTCTTGATTTAGTTGGTTGGGGCATTTCATCAAACTCCTTGTGGGTGGGAAATGCCCTTTGGTCTAAATCACTTTTCTCAAAGCTAATCTAGCATGAAGATCACTAAACAAGAAAGGATTTAAAGAATCTAAGTCCTAAACATCATAGATCAACCCTAATCTCACCCTAATCTACCTCATCCCTAGATCCTAAAAAGACTACTCACTAATCATATATAAACCAACAAATCTCATGAAAGAAATGTTAGTAAACATGATTNTAGGATTTAGACATAGATAATCTTCGCAGCGAGAGTTGGTTGATTTTATAATTGTGTTTCGAGTTCTAGAACGGTTCTTAATAAATATCCTAACAGATTTCTATTCTGCAACTTGGATTCATACCTGCGAATTTCCCATAGCCTAGCGTTTTGTCTCCTGAATTTACCAAGTCGTTAATTATTTGCTGTCTTTTATTTCTGATTTTATTCTTAGCTTAATTCGAAATTAAAAGTCTGCTGTGTCACTATCTCTTTCCCTGTGGATTCGATACCTAAATACTACAGTGATCTCTTAATTTGAGAGAGTAGCTCTAGGGTAAATTTGAGAGCATATCAAATTTTGGCGCAGTTGCCGGGGAAGGAGATTAGTTGCCTACAGATTTTTAGTATTAGGATTTTGTCTAAGTTTTTATTTTGTTTTTGGTTACTGATTTTTTTTTGCAACTTTTTCTTGTGTCCGTTTCAGGTGTATGCTTAATCGCAATACCAGAAGCAACAAGGAAAAGGAGCTAGTGATTTTGAGCATAGGCGAACTCGCCAAATTGGAGAGGACCAACAGAAAAGCCAAGAAGGAATCTGCAATGGTCAATCCACTCATTCTGATAAGAGACGAAGCTGGTCAGTTGGTTGATGCAGAAGGGCAAAGGAGGAATGCTCAGGGCCAGAAAATAGATGAAAACGGGGCTGTTGTCGCAGAACCAGAGGGTGTCGATCGACACTACCTTGGTGTCGATCGACACCAAGCACAGCAGGACGCACTACGACTAGCTGCTGGGCGTGGAAGGACACTTGGGGATTACAACAGGCCTGATCAGTTCTATGCTAATAGAGTTGCAATTCGCCCACCTCCTTTCCAGAGAAATGACTTTGAGCTGAAGCCTGCTTTCTACACACTTGTGTCTCAGCACCCTTTCCATGGCCTCCCCAATGAGTATCCTATGTACCACATAGAAAGATTTGAGGACTTGGCATCAAGCATCAAAGCTAATGGAGTGTCCTATGATTATCTTTTCTGCAAACTCTTTCCTTACTCACTTGCTGGAGATGCATCGTACTGGCTGAAGCAATTGGATCCAGGATCATTGACTACTTGGGAAGACACAAACAATGCATTCTTGTGCAATTTATTTGATGATGCAAGATCTGAGGAGCTAAGGATGAAGATCTCTACTTTTTCTCAAGGACCAACTGAAGCATTCAAGTCTGCTTGGCTAAGATTTAGAGCATACCAGAGGGATTGTCCACATCATGGATTCAGTGAGGTACAACTACTTGGGATTTTCTTCAGAGGAGTAGACTGACGATACCAGATGGCTTTAGATGCTGCAAGCAATGGGAACTTCAACACCCAATATCCAGAGAATGCTACCATTCTAATTGAGAACTTGGCTTCTAGCAATAGTACCAAGAATGCAGAATTTGAGAGGAAGAAGAAGGCTGGAAACATTGATGGAAGTCAGATTGCTGAGGTGAATGCTAAGCTAGACTCGATGCATAGCCTTCTAATGGGAAAAAAGCAAGTTCAATTTGCTGATGAAGTTGATAATTTTGAGCCTGAAGAACAAGAAGTTAACTACATCAAAGAAGCTGGTTTTCAAGGTCAGAGATTTGGCAATCAGCAAGGTTATGGTCCCTCATACCAGAAACCTTTCCAGAGCAATAACTTCAACAGAACTTATGGTACTTCTTCTTACCAGAAACTTCCTGCACAAGACAATGAGATGAAGTCTATGCTGGAACAGATCTTGGAGGGCCAACAGAAGATAACTGTGGACTTCAATGGGAAGATCGATGCTTTATACAATGATCTTAATGGGAAATTTGAGTCCCTGAGTACTCATGTGAAGCAATTGGATGTTCAGGTTGCTCAAAATGTGGGAGCTTTGAAAAGACAAGAGGGATTTCTTCCGGGAAAGACATACACAAATCCGAGGAATCATGTGAATGCCATCACGATTCAGGGTGGAAGAAGCCTTCAACCAGTGCTGAAAACGGGTCTGAATGCTGAAGAAATTGTGGAGTTTCAGGCTGAAGAAGAAGATGTCGCAGCTGCAGAACAGGTGTCGATCGACACCACTACTGAGTGTCGATCGACACCGGTAGAAATCCCCGATGATTCGACTCGAGACGGACCGAAATCGAGCATGATCGACACTGAATCGTCGACGCCAGATGCTGGTGTCGATCGACACCAGCTGTGATACAAGATCATGGATGTCATCAACCATGGAGCAGAGTATGATCAATGCCAGCACTGAAGTTCATCAAACAGAAGCAATGCTAGAACATGTTGCCGAAGTTGCACAAGTTGAAGAGCTTGCCTATGACCGTGGAGCTAAGGCTTACAAATGGGTTGTAACCATTTGTACTCTTTTTCCTTATCCTAGGTTTTGTCCCAATGAGTTTTACAGGAAAGGTTTTAACGAGGCAAATTGGTTCACATGTCTAAATCCCATTCAGAGCTCCAATGGACCCGATGGAGACATGCGATCACTCATCGAGTCATTCCGGCCAAACCAAGAAGATACAAGCAAAAAATCCAAATGTTTTGGAAACTCAACTCATCAAAGAATCATGCAGAAGTGGAATCAGCTCAAGCCGAGCTCATATGACGAAGTTATAAATTTTACAAGTTGAGTGAACCGGAGCTTTCCCGATTTAGACATAGGAACACTAATTAGAGGATTCCGACCGAACCAGAAAAAATTAAGCTACAAACCAACTTGAAATGGAATCTTGACTCAAACAGGAAAAATGTCGAATTGGAATCATACCAAAACCGGTTCTGAAAAAAAAGTTATACAAGTTAAAAAACAGAGGAACCTCAGCTTGCCTTATATGGAACCTTCCGGGTTTAGGAGGCTTCAAACTTATCTTTGGCGTCCAGGAGTCAATGAAAACCATCTAGAGGCTATAAGAGACGTCCTTAGCTGCACCATCACACAGAGGATCAGGCGGATCCTTCCCCATTTCAAGTTTCCTTACTTGTATCCAAGAGCATTCAACACATTTGGAGCTTTAACTCTTCACAGACCTTCTTGCCCAAGCTACTGCGAATTAGGAAACTTGTATGACGACCAGAATATCCCAGAGAAGCTCACCTATCCCCTCAAACCGTCCAGATACAAGGAGACCTCACCTTCCACATAAATTGGCCGATTTGCTCATTATGGCCAACAACTCATTTTTATTCAATGCTTTGATTTCTTTCTTGTTTTAATGATTTTGTGAGCACTATATAAGCTCAAGTTCGACCCTCATTGTAAATCACCTTTCAATCAATTCAAAGTTTATACAGAAGTATTATTTTCGTTTTATTCAAAGAGTGTCTTTGTTAAAACAAATTGTCTTTAGATTCATTTGAGTGATTCATTTGTTTCTACTGATTCTTGGATAAGGATTGTTTGTGTGATTCAAACAAGTCTGATTCACCACCGATTCAGAGAGTCAATCAAAGCCCAAGGATTGAGAGAGTCAATCACAAGTTCCACCACCATCTCTACCTTCAGCCCCTTCCGCGCCAAGCTTGTTGATCAGTTCTTGATCACCTTTTGTTATAAGATTGTGGAGTGATTCCCAATCTTGTGTCATCGATGATATAAGATTGGAATCCACCAAACTTATGTTCACGAGATGATCGAGAGTTTACAAGCTTTGTTGCGAAACGTGGTTGTTGGTAGAGATGGAGATGAAAATGATTGACTCGCTCAATCAAATGGGATGGATCGAAGAACGCCACTCAAGAGTGTGAAAGCTCTTGTGATGAGTTCACAAACCTAATCTCAAGGAATCACACACAAGAGACGTAGATTCAAACGTTTACTAAATAAAGAAATCCATCTTATTTAGATAAACAAAACAAAGTCTAAGCTTTTAGAGAAAAATCTCTTTTATATTTCCAAAATTTTCAAAGTATATACAAAATGAATACAAAGAAAGCTTTTATAAGCTCGTACAAGATCAAACCATTAATGTACAAAATCATAAAAAATAAGAAATTAAGATATGCAAAATAAATGAGATATTAACAAATTAATGTTAATGGGTTTGGTTGGCTTGATGAGTGGACGATTGATTATTTGATTGACTATCTTCTTGTCTTCAAATATATTCCAATTATATTCCAATTAATGCTGATGGTGGATCATTAATCTTGACTCGAAGAAGAATCTTGAAATCTTTCTGCATGGATTAGGCTTTATACGGTGCATGAAATTGAGTAATCTTCACGTCATGGACAAACTCTTTTGTTGAGTTTTATAATTTTTGGATATTATATCAAGCTGGGTGTCGATCGACACCCTCCCCAGATTTTACCAGATACGCTTAAAGCTTCAAAAATTACAGAGGAAAGAGTATACAAGCCTAAGATCCCATACCCTCTTCTACCCAAACACCTCAGGCCACCAATTATTGCAGAGAAGCTAGCTGCTTTCAACAAGAGGGTGGAAAGAATTTCTAAGGAGATCTCCTTTGACGAGGCTTATGAGAAGTATCCATTGTGTGCTTTCTTCCAGAATAGCAGAGAAAATTTTGAAGAGATGGAAGAACTTTTTCACAAGGCAAGGGATATGAGAAGTATCCATTGTGTGCTTTCTTCCAGAATAGCAGAGAAAATTTTGAAGAGATGGAAGAACTTTTTCACAAGGCAAGGGATACACCACCACCAATGAAGCAGCTGCTTAAGATTGAAGATCCAGGGATGTTTGTTGTTCCATGCTCCATTGGAGGAGTTGACTTTGAAAAATCTATATGCGAATTCGGTGCTAGTGTGAATCTCATATCAAGGGACATTGCAGAGAGATTAGGGATTGCTAACATTCAACCTCCAAACATGACCCTTGAGTTTGCCAACTCGTCCACCACAGTCCCCTTTGGTACAATTCCAGACTTGCTTGTCAAAGTGGGGAGTTGTCTAGTACCAACTGATTTTCAGGTTGTGGAAGTGAGCAAGAATTCTGTCATGCCATTCATTCTTGGGAGACCATTCATGGCTACAGTTGGAGCAGTTGTAGACATGCCTAACAAGAGAATATCTTTCTCTAATGTTGACAAAGGAGTTTTCTACAAAGCTGTCCCTACTACTGGAACTTCAAAGCACGTCTCTTGCATTGCCGTGATTGCTAGAGACAAGATGGCAGACGTTTCTCAGGAAAGACCTTGTGATAAGAATGATGCAGATAAATTCCTTGGTGAAAATCCTATCATTATCACAAAGGAGACCAGAAAAAGAGCAAGGGTGAAGAAGAGAGTGGAAAGCCAGAAGATCCAGGGAGGACCTCAAGTCATTTTGATACCTCAGAGCTGTGATGGAAACTCAATTGAGTATAAGGTGAAGTGCAAAGGGACTTCAAAACCTTTCTCCAAGGTTAGAGCAATTCTTACATCTGAGATGAAGGAGAAAGGATTAGATGCTAAGAAAGGACCATGGAGAAGAGTGTTGAAGGTGAAGGTGTCTGAATGTGGAGCTTGTTTTGAAATGAGTTCTCATGTTGCACCCGCTGGCTGATTTCCAGCCATCCAAGTCAAGCTAATGACTTCAAACAAGCGCTTAGTGGGAGGCAACCCACTGGTAAGCTCTCTAATTTTCGTTTTATTTTACTTTATTTACTAACTATTGGTTTTGGCAAAAAAAAAAAAAAAAAAAATATAATAAATTACAAAACGGACAGATGTCGACCGTAGTCGACACACGAGCTCGACATGAATAGTGTCGCACTGTTCATGGTGTCGATCGACACCCTCTCGGAAGTAAGTTTACTCAACTTGTTTTCTTCATATATCTCTCATTTCTTAACGGATTTGAGTGATTTAAGAGCCTAAGTTGTATAGATTTTCGTCCTCTATCCATCCTGTCCATTATCTATTTTATTTGGTTTTTTCTGACCTTAAGATTTAGTCACACTGAGGACAGTGTTGGTTAAGTCTGGGGGAGGGAAATACTAATGTATTTTGCTTTGTCTTTTGTTTTGAGTCAGTCAAAGTCAGTTAAAATTGGTTTTATCGAGTCAAAATTTTGTAGAAATTTTTAGCTTTTCTTGGAACTAGCCACAGAACATTGATGCTTGAAGGACCATTGTCATAGTAGTTGATTGCAAGTTTAATTAGGTAGAACGCTATAGGTGGATCAGTCTAACAGAGAAAGTTTAGGTTCCTAGAGCGTTTAGAAACTTTGTTGTTAACTCCACCCTAATGAACTAAAAACTTCTCATCTTGGGGCTTGGTATGCATTGGATTTGACTCCTCTTTTAGCACTAGCAAGATAAGTTAGGTATAATCTTTCTTTGATCTTCTCTTGTGAAAAAAAAAAAAAAAAGATAGTAAGTCTAAGAACGGAAACCTGAGTCCCTTAAAGGATTATGATGGGAGCTTTTACTCATGAACACGTCTCCTCACAAGGAACACAATTAGAGAGTGGCACCGTTCTTGACTTAAGAAAAGAAAAGAAAGTCGATAAAAAAAAAATGATACCCTAGAAAAGTAGGGAAATATCGACTAAGAGAAGAGAAAATAAGAGAGTTGTACCGAAATTATCTTTGTTTAGGAGCTTGGAAGGGAAAGAGTCTTAAAAATTCTTTGATCGATACTCACTCGATGAGACCGCACCTAATTAAATGAAAGGGGTAAGCAATAGAGGTTCTGGATTTCTCTAAGGGGTTTAAATCGTATTTGGGAGATTGCTAAGCTTGTAGTAAGTATACCGAAATTTTACCTAAGGTTGGCTCTATGGTATGTGGATTCAAGAGTATTGGTCAATGTGGTGTTCTTAAGGTCTGCTAATTGTTTCTGTTTTCAAACCTCGACTCCATTCTAGTTTATGTTTTGCTTGAGGGCAAGCAAAAGCTAAGTCTGGGGGAGTTGATATATCATGGTTTTTATGGTTTTTAGCCATGATATAAGTCTTATTTATAGTCTTTTTGGTGTTTTTAGAGTCCTATTAGAGTCTTTGCAGGTTCAGGTACGTTTGGAGCTTAATTGGAGATTTTGAAACATTCTGGAGCGTTGTGGATGANTTTAGACAGACGTTGTTTAGAAGCGGAGCCGTTTATCGGGTTTATAGCCGAACATGTTTAGTTACCTCGTACTTAGGCGATAAACGCTCGAGCAGTACAATGTTCGCGAGGTGGCGATGACCAACGTTATGCAAGAGTTGGGGTTTAAGTGTTCTTCTAGATTAGGACTTGACTGTGTTATGATATATCATGGTTTTTACCCGTTTTTAAGCCATGATATAAGTTGTTTTTATATAGTCTTTTGCTAGTTTTGGAGTCTTTTTAGAGTCTTTATAGGATGCAGAGCATTTGGAGCTAAATGGAAGAAACTGGAACGTTTTGGAGCATTTTGGAGAAGCAGCCGAAGTGATGAAGTCAAGAGGCTAGATTTACGAGCTGAGTGTCGATCGACACTATCAGTGTCGATCGACACCAAGGATGGACGGCGAAGCTTGACGGTTTCCAATCAGGAAAAGGAAAGAAGAGCAAGTTTGAAGAATTACAAGTTTACACCTGGACGAAAAATCCCCTTCTATAAATAGTTTTCAGGCATTGTTTAGCCAAATACCTTATCATTATTTTCTGTTTTTGAGACTTAGAGAGAGATTGATCCCGAGCTTTTGGGGAGACAATTCTAACTCATCTGAGCCAGATTTCGAACCCCCGTATCATTCTCTTTTCTTTTATGCAATATTATTCAGCCATGTTTTGTGTTTGCATTATTATGTCTGAGTAGTTTGCTAGTTAGGTTAGAGTGATTTAGGGTTTGATGAAGAGTTTGTAGAATCACTAGAATTATTAGGGAAATCAATTGGATCTTCACCTTGATTTGTGCTTAACTTGATTCTCTGAATTGATCACTTAGAAATCAAACTTTAGGTTGTTTAATAGATGCGAGAGCATTATTAATAACTTGAACTAATCATAGGTGAGCAAATTATATTTTCGCAAAGAGATTTGGTTTAGATAATTTGTGAACAAATCGAACCTGTTCTTATTGCTTGCCTTAATTGTTTAAATTCGCAAAGAGATTTGGAATTTAGGGATTTAGGCATAGATAACTTCTGCAACGAAAGTTGATTGGTTTTAACTTAGAGTTTCGAGTTCTAGACGGTTCTTAATAAATCCCTAATAAACTTAGATTCTGCATTCTTGGATTCAAACCTGATAATTATCCTTACCTAGCGCCTTTGTCTCTGAACTTACATCGCTTTATAAATCCGTTTACTTATTTCTGCATTGCTTTAGATTACTTGAAATTAATCGCCTAGCATAATCTAAACCTAGAAACCATAAGAGTAGCTTTAACTTCCCTGAGGATTCGATACCCCTTATACTTCAACTGCATTGCTGTGCACTTGCACTAGTTGATTATTTGGGTAAAACTAGACCCCTATCATGTTAACGACCTATGAGCCTGTTTAGAGAACAACCGTCATAATATATTTCGGGATATATCCATGAGAGATTGGACCGAGGTATACTCAGTTTGAATTTATATAGCGCGCTTTAAGTCTGTGGAAGACGTAGAGAACCTTATGATTCTTAACGAATGTGAAGGTTAAGATCCCGTTTGGGATGTAGATGTTCGTATACTGTGGCCAACAGCAAACGAAGTGATAAGAGTTGGTGGAATGAGCTAAGTAAACTTTTCATTCAAAAATATTTTTGGTTTACATAGCGCGGGAGTATATGAATATGCGTACCCCACTCCCTCCCCTTTTAGGGAGGGGGGAAGTTGAACCCGTCATGTGACGAGCTGCTTACGTACCTCTTTCAAGGATCAAACCGCTGCGTAGTTTGTGTTTTTGTGACGAGTTACTTAGAAGTAGTACTTCTTCAGATGCATCGCATTCCAGGATCGTGGTACCGAAGCGTATGTCGAATGGTTGGCGAGCTCGTATACTCCTGGACGGACCACTTTGGTTATTCGATACGGTCCTTCCCAGTTAGCCCCCAGTTTCCCAGTGTTTCGTTCTGCAGTATTTTGAAAAACATTGCGGAGGACTAGCTCTCCTTCGTGAAACCTCCGACTTTTGACGTTGGAATTGTAGTACTTTGCAGTGGCTTGCTGATAGTTTTGAATGCGTATGAGTGCTTGATCACGTCTCTCGTCGATTAGGTCTGCTTCGTCTAAGAGCATAAGGTGGTTGAGGCCCTCTTGCCCTAGAAGGATTCGTCGTCGTACTCCCGGATATTCCACTTCGGGGGGATAACGCACTTCGTTCCTCGGGGTTGTTCGATGTGACCATAGGACTCCCTCCAGTTCGTCTGCCCATCTACCCTTCTTGGCATCGAGGCACTTTTTCAATCCGTCGAGTATAGTTTTGTTTGCTGCCTCGGCTTGCCCGTTGCCTTGTGGGTATCGAGGCGTCGACTTGCTTAGTCTGATTTTCCACTTTTCGCAAAAAGTTTCGAAAAGTGTTGAGATGAATTGTGAGCCGTTATCGGTTATGATTTCGTACGGGACACCATGCCGGCAGATGATGTTCTTCCAGAGAAAGTTCTCGACCTGGATGTCTTTGATACTGGCGAAAGAGTCCGCCTCGACCCACTTTGAGAAGTAATCCGTTAGAACTAGCAGAAATCTCTTCTGCTTGGAGCGATGCAGCGGGCCAACGATGTCCATTGACCAATGCATGAATGGGTAAGGAGATGAGATTGAGGAGAGCAGCTCGGTAGGCTGATGAATCGCCGGGGCGTGGCGTTGGCATTTTTCACATTACCCCGAAAACATTTCGCAGTCTTTTACCATGGTCGGCCAGTAATATCTGTGACGTTTTATTTTTATTGCTAAGGACTTTTCGCCGCAATGATTGCCGCAACTGCCTCCGTGAACTTCCTCCATTATTTTGTGTGCTTCCTTCCCTTCGACGCAAGTCATCAATGGTCCCGAGAATCGCCATTTCAAGACTTCTCCGTCAAGTAAGATATATCGAGCAGTGGTGGTCCTGTTTCACAGCTTCTTTTCTAGATGTACCATCTTCTGGCTTGTTCAGGACTGCTCTCTGTCTATGTATTGATGACTGGTTTGAGAAGATGCATGACTGAGCCATCAAACAGATGATGCATCAGACGCGACATCAGAAAAATGATGTATCAGGCGACATATATGACGTGTCATAAGACGAGACATCAGAAAGCATAGTTTTTTATGGGAAGTGTACATATTCAAGATGCAGGCACGTCTTGAATTTATTTCTTAGAGATAAAGCTCAAGAAAAGGAAAATATTGTGATATGCGAAAAGAAAAAAGAAGAAAAGAAAACAAAGGAAAAAAATATAAGGGTAGAGAGGAAATAACTGACCAGGTGGACGTTCTCGAGGCCGATCCTAGAGTCACCGAGGGGTCTTATAATGACCCCGAGGTTGCAGCTACTCTCTTCTTCAAGATCCTTGCTCCGGGCAACGCTTTCCCTCCCCTGGACACACTCACGAAGCGGAAGAAGTATGCAAACATGGCTCTCAAAGGAACCAAGGTAAAATTCGTTATTAGCCCAGATAGTCATTCGTTGCCCCGTAGTATTCCATTCTACACACTTATGCCTTCAATTTTCTCCGTGTAGTTCATCGCTGCAACCAACGAGGTCATACTCGGATATGAGATGGATGCCCGGGACGATCAGAGACGGGTCAAAAATGCCTGCGGCGCCGCTGCTATCCCGAAGACGACGCTCGAGGAGGAGTTCGTGAAACGCTACAAAGTCCTTAAGGCTGAAAAGGATGTTTTCAGGCGTCAGCGCGACGAGGCGGAGAAGAAGACGTCATGTGTCCTGGATCAAAATACCCAATTTAAGGTCGACCTGGCTTCCTTAGAGAGGTAGGTTTCGTCCGAGCGGGAGATGTTCGAGGCGAATCTCGAGAACGCGCGTCGACAGGCGAGACGTAAACTTGATAAGTACCGGGAGAGGGTCTTGCTTGCCGAGGCTAAAGTGGCTTTGCTCAAGGGAGACGTCTGAGACAGGGTTGCTGATTTGGCTGAGGTCGAGGGGAATCTTCAGTTCATCAGTGTTCTCCAGGGTCCCTATCCTCCTACTCTGGAAGGTGAGAAGACGAGGCTGACGAGGAAAAAGACCGAACTAGCGGGTGCCTACGAGGAGTTTTATCGGCTCGCAACGGATCTTTATGACGATTTGAAACATTCTCCTGTACCGCGGATCCGTTGCCAAGTCTCCCAGGTGGAGAAACGCTCGAAGTCTCAGCTTCGAAGGTCGGGATCACATGTCCTTCCGGGTCGAACACCGATACTCTTCCTATAGGGGAGATGCTTTTCGAGAGACGATCCGTCGAGGCGCCTTCAAAGGACGATGCTGCCAAGGATGCTAACGCCGAAGCTGCCGAGGATGCTGACGCCGGAGCTGCCGACCCAAACTCTATTGTCTGATTTTTGTTTTATCTTTAAAACTATTATCGTTATCGTCTTTTGTCTTTCGAACAAAGTGCATGGACGGCTTTATCCACCGGATTATTTATGCAAGTTTCTGGTTTTATGTCTCGTTTCTACTATTCTGCTTAAGTATTGTCTCCGTACGGCCCCGTTTTGGTGTTCTGACTCGGGTTTCCGAAATGTTTTTTGCCGAAGCGGTTCAAAGCCTTAGTTTAAGTCGACGTTATTTTGGAAACGAGCTGTTTGGCGGATCGTGAACCGAGCGTTAGTTATTCTAGATTTAGACGATGCCGTTCGGGTTCGTCTACGAAATTTAGATGGATGTTGCTTTAAAACGACCCGTTTAGGAATTGGTTTAGGCTGTCGCTGCTTAGACGCAAGCCGTTTGTTGGCCGTTGGCCGAACATTGAGTGATTTCTTGGCCGAAGTGATTTGGTGTTCACCCGGCCGTGATTTAGACAGACGTTGTTTAGAAGCGGAGCCGTTTATCGGGTTTATAGCCGAACATGTTTAGTTACCTCGTACTTAGGCGATAAACGCTCGAGCAGTACAATTTTCGCGAGGTGGCGATGACCAACGTTATGCAAGGGTTGGGGTTTAAGTGTTCTTCTAGATTAGGACTTGACCGTGTTAACGACCTATGAGCCTGTTTAGATAACAACCGTCAGAATATATTTCGGGATATACCCATGAGAGATTGGACCGAGGTATACTCAGTTTGAATTTATATAGCGCGCTTTAAGTCTGTGGAAGACGTAGAGAACCTTATGATTCTTAACGAATGTGAAGGTTAAGATCCCGTTTGGGATGTAGATGTTCGTATACTGTGGCCAACAGCAAACGAAGTGATAAGAGTTGGTGGAATGAGCTAAGTAAACTTTTCATTCAAAAATATTTTTGGTTTACATAGCGCGGGAGTATATGAATATGCGTACCCCACTCCCCCCCCCCTAAAAGGGAGGGGGGGAAGTTGAACCCGTCATGAGACGAGCTGCTTATGTACCTCTTTCGAGGATCAAACCGCTCCGTAGTTTGTGTTTTTGTTATGAGTTACTTAGAAGTAGTACTTCTTCAGATGCATCGCATTCCAGGATCGTGGTACCGAAGCGTATGTCGAATGGTTGGCGAGCTCGTATACTCCTGGACTGACCACTTTGGTTATTCGATACGGTCCTTCCCAGTTAGCCCCCAGTTTCCCAGTGTTTCGTTCTGCTGTATTTTGAAAAACTTTGCGGAGGACTAGCTCTCCTTCGTGAAACCTCCGACTTTTGACGTTGGAATTGTAGTACTTTGTAGTGGCTTGCTGATAGTTTTGAATGCGGATGAGTGCTTGATCACGTCTCTCGTCGATTAGGTCTGCTTCGTCTAAGAGCATAAGGTGGTTGAGGCCCTCTTGCCCCAGGAGGATTCGTCGTCGTACACCCGTATATTCCACTTCGGGGGGGATAACGCACTTCGTTCCTCGGGGTTGTTCGATGTGACCATAGGACTCCCTCCAGTTCGTCTGCCCATCTACCCTTCTTGGCATCGAGGCACTTTTTCAATCCGTCGAGTATAGTTTTGTTTGCTGCCTCGGCTTGCCCGTTGCCTTTTGGGTATCGAGGCGTCGACTTGCTTAGTCTGATTTTCCACTTTTCGCAAAAAGTTTCGAAATGTGTTGAGATGAATTGTGAGCCGTTATCGGTTATGATTTCGTACGGGACACCATGCCGGCAGATGATGTTCTTCCAGAGAAAGTTCTCGACCTGGATGTTTTTGATACTGGCGAAAGTGTCCGCCTCGACCCACTTTGAGAAGTAATCCGTTAGAACTAGTAGAAATCTCTTTTGCTTGGAGCGATGCAGCGGGCCAACGATGTCCATTGACCAATGCATGAATGGGTAAGGAGATGAGATTGAGGAGAGCAGCTCGGTAGGCTGATGAATCGCCGGGGCGTGGCGTTGGCATTTTTCACATTACCCCGAAAATATTTCGCAGTCTTTTACCATGGTCGGCCAGTAATATCTGTGACGTTTTATTTTTATTGCTAAGGACTTTTCGCCGCTATGATTGCCGCAACTGCCTCCGTGAACTTCCTCCATTATTTTGTGTGCTTCCTTCCCTTCGACGCAAGTCATCAATGGTCCCGAGAATCGCCATTTCAAGACTTCTCCGTCAAGTAAGATATATCGAGCAGTGGTGGTCCTGTTTCACAGCTTCTTTTCTAGATGTACCATCTTCTGGCTTGTTCAGGACTGCTCTCTGTCTATGTATTGATGACTGGTTTGAGAAGATGCATGACTGAGCCATCAAACAGATGATGCATCAGACGCGACATCAGAAAAATGATGTATCAGGCGACATATATGACGTGTCATAAGACGAGACATCAGAAAGCATAGTTTTTTATGGGAAGTGTACATATTCAAGATGCAGGCACGTCTTGAATTTATTTCTTAGAGATAAAGCTCAAGAAAAGGAAAATATTGTGATATGCGAAAAGAAAAAAGAAGAAAAGAAAACAAAGGAAAAAAATATAAGGGTAGAGAGGAAATAACTGACCAGGTGGACGTTCTCGAGGCCGATCCTAGAGTCACCGAGGGGTCTTATAATGACCCCGAGGTTGCAGCTACTCTCTTCTTCAAGATCCTTGCTCCGGGCAACGCTTTCCCTCCCCTGGACACACTCACGAAGCGGAAGAAGTATGCAAACATGGCTCTCAAAGGAACCAAGGTAAAATTCGTTATTAGCCCAGATAGTCATTCGTTGCCCCGTAGTATTCCATTCTACACACTTATGCCTTCAATTTTCTCCGTGTAGTTCATCGCTGCAACCAACGAGGTCATACTCGGATATGAGATGGATGCCCGGGACGATCAGAGACGGGTCAAAAATGCCTGCGGCGCCGCTGCTATCCCGAAGACGACGCTCGAGGAGGAGTTCGTGAAACGCTACAAAGTCCTTAAGGCTGAAAAGGATGTTTTCAGGCGTCAGCGCGACGAGGCGGAGAAGAAGACGTCATGTGTCCTGGATCAAAATACCCAATTTAAGGTCGACCTGGCTTCCTTAGAGAGGTAGGTTTCGTCCGAGCGGGAGATGTTCGAGGCGAATCTCGAGAACGCGCGTCGACAGGCGAGACGTAAACTTGATAAGTACCGGGAGAGGGTCTTGCTTGCCGAGGCTAAAGTGGCTTTGCTCAAGGGAGACGTCTGAGACAGGGTTGCTGATTTGGCTGAGGTCGAGGGGAATCTTCAGTTCATCAGTGTTCTCCAGGGTCCCTATCCTCCTACTCTGGAAGGTGAGAAGACGAGGCTGACGAGGAAAAAGACCGAACTAGCGGGTGCCTACGAGGAGTTTTATCGGCTCGCAACGGATCTTTATGACGATTTGAAACATTCTCCTGTACCGCGGATCCGTTGCCAAGTCTCCCAGGTGGAGAAACGCTCGAAGTCTCAGCTTCGAAGGTCGGGATCACATGTCCTTCCGGGTCGAACACCGATACTCTTCCTATAGGGGAGATGCTTTTCGAGAGACGATCCGTCGAGGCGCCTTCAAAGGACGATGCTGCCAAGGATGCTAACGCCGAAGCTGCCGAGGATGCTGACGCCGGAGCTGCCGACCCAAACTCTATTGTCTGATTTTTGTTTTATCTTTAAAACTATTATCGTTATCGTCTTTTGTCTTTCGAACAAAGTGCATGGACGGCTTTATCCACCGGATTATTTATGCAAGTTTCTGGTTTTATGTCTCGTTTCTACTATTCTGCTTAAGTATTGTCTCCGTACGGCCCCGTTTTGGTGTTCTGACTCGGGTTTCCGAAATGTTTTTTGCCGAAGCGGTTCAAAGCCTTAGTTTAAGTCGACGTTATTTTGGAAACGAGCTGTTTGGCGGATCGTGAACCGAGCGTTAGTTATTCTAGATTTAGACGATGCCGTTCGGGTTCGTCTACGAAATTTAGATGGATGTTGCTTTAAAACGACCCGTTTAGGAATTGGTTTAGGCTGTCGCTGCTTAGACGCAAGCCGTTTGTTGGCCGTTGGCCGAACATTGAGTGATTTCTTGGCCGAAGTGATTTGGTGTTCACCCGGCCGTGATTTAGACAGACGTTGTTTAGAAGCGGAGCCGTTTATCGGGTTTATAGCCGAACATGTTTAGTTACCTCGTACTTAGGCGATAAACGCTCGAGCAGTACAATTTTCGCGAGGTGGCGATGACCAACGTTATGCAAGGGTTGGGGTTTAAGTGTTCTTCTAGATTAGGACTTGACCGTGTTAACGACCTATGAGCCTGTTTAGATAACAACCGTCAGAATATATTTCGGGATATACCCATGAGAGATTGGACCGAGGTATACTCAGTTTGAATTTATATAGCGCGCTTTAAGTCTGTGGAAGACGTAGAGAACCTTATGATTCTTAACGAATGTGAAGGTTAAGATCCCGTTTGGGATGTAGATGTTCGTATACTGTGGCCAACAGCAAACGAAGTGATAAGAGTTGGTGGAATGAGCTAAGTAAACTTTTCATTCAAAAATATTTTTGGTTTACATAGCGCGGGAGTATATGAATATGCGTACCCCACTCCCTCCCCTTTTAGGGAGGGGGGAAGTTGAACCCGTCATGTGACGAGCTGCTTACGTACCTCTTTCAAGGATCAAACCGCTGCGTAGTTTGTGTTTTTGTGACGAGTTACTTAGAAGTAGTACTTCTTCAGATGCATCGCATTCCAGGATCGTGGTACCGAAGCGTATGTCGAATGGTTGGCGAGCTCGTATACTCCTGGACGGACCACTTTGGTTATTCGATACGGTCCTTCCCAGTTAGCCCCCAGTTTCCCAGTGTTTCGTTCTGCAGTATTTTGAAAAACATTGCGGAGGACTAGCTCTCCTTCGTGAAACCTCCGACTTTTGACGTTGGAATTGTAGTACTTTGCAGTGGCTTGCTGATAGTTTTGAATGCGTATGAGTGCTTGATCACGTCTCTCGTCGATTAGGTCTGCTTCGTCTAAGAGCATAAGGTGGTTGAGGCCCTCTTGCCCTAGAAGGATTCGTCGTCGTACTCCCGGATATTCCACTTCGGGGGGATAACGCACTTCGTTCCTCGGGGTTGTTCGATGTGACCATAGGACTCCCTCCAGTTCGTCTGCCCATCTACCCTTCTTGGCATCGAGGCACTTTTTCAATCCGTCGAGTATAGTTTTGTTTGCTGCCTCGGCTTGCCCGTTGCCTTGTGGGTATCGAGGCGTCGACTTGCTTAGTCTGATTTTCCACTTTTCGCAAAAAGTTTCGAAAAGTGTTGAGATGAATTGTGAGCCGTTATCGGTTATGATTTCGTACGGGACACCATGCCGGCAGATGATGTTCTTCCAGAGAAAGTTCTCGACCTGGATGTCTTTGATACTGGCGAAAGAGTCCGCCTCGACCCACTTTGAGAAGTAATCCGTTAGAACTAGCAGAAATCTCTTCTGCTTGGAGCGATGCAGCGGGCCAACGATGTCCATTGACCAATGCATGAATGGGTAAGGAGATGAGATTGAGGAGAGCAGCTCGGTAGGCTGATGAATCGCCGGGGCGTGGCGTTGGCATTTTTCACATTACCCCGAAAACATTTCGCAGTCTTTTACCATGGTCGGCCAGTAATATCTGTGACGTTTTATTTTTATTGCTAAGGACTTTTCGCCGCAATGATTGCCGCAACTGCCTCCGTGAACTTCCTCCATTATTTTGTGTGCTTCCTTCCCTTCGACGCAAGTCATCAATGGTCCCGAGAATCGCCATTTCAAGACTTCTCCGTCAAGTAAGATATATCGAGCAGTGGTGGTCCTGTTTCACAGCTTCTTTTCTAGATGTACCATCTTCTGGCTTGTTCAGGACTGCTCTCTGTCTATGTATTGATGACTGGTTTGAGAAGATGCATGACTGAGCCATCAAACAGATGATGCATCAGACGCGACATCAGAAAAATGATGTATCAGGCGACATATCTGACGTGTCATAAGACGAGACATCAGAAAGCATAGTTTTTTATGGGAAGTGTACATATTCAAGATGCAGGCATGTCTTGAATTTATTTCTTGGAGATAAAGCTCAAGAAAAGGAAAATATTGTGATATGCGAAAAGAAAAAAGAAGAAAAGGAAACAAAGGAAAAAAAATATAAGGGTAGAGAGGAAATTTTTTTTTAAGAAAAAAGAAAAGTCAAGTGTTATAAAGATCCAAATGGTGTAACATGAAGAATTAGAGTATCAACGAGAGAGGCACACCGTTTTGTTTGGCGTCGTCCCACCATGTTAGAAGACATGTGGTATTGGCTATGAATTCTGCAGCCGTTGGAAGACGGTGGTGCATCGGTGTTGTCGGGTGGTAGTCAAGTTTGAGGGCTTGATATTGTGTTCATAAGATTCCATGTAGAAAAGATCGCTAACTGTACTTGTTATCTTGTTCTAATGTAATCGTTCTGGATTAGGTCTCGAGGATGTAGCGAAAACTGAACCCGTTAACAAACTTTATGTGTTATTTACATTTTGCAAATCCTATGTCTGACATGCTCTCTTAATCAATTAAATGTAACTAAGGGCCACAAATCTGCACTTATAATGTTGTTAGTTTGTGTCTCGGTCGCCGCTATTGGTGATCGGGTTTTGCGCCTTGGTTGGCGAGCTCGCCTTGTTCGGTGGATCTGTTTGCTGCTTGTGGTTTTCTCCTCTCAGCCATGCTAGCTTCTCGATCTTTGAGAAGATAGGCTTCTCCACAGTTTGGGTTCTTCGCTCCTTCTCTTCTCCAACTGTCGTCGAGCATAGCATGTTCGTCGCTATCGCAATCTTTTGGACTTATCTTGTTGCTTTCCGTCCGCAACAATATCCTTTTAGTATCCTTGGTTTACTTTCTTCTTGCCCCCTCCACAGTCTTCTCTAGATCATATATTGTTGTTCTTTCTTATTTTACCATGTTGTGCTTCTCCCCATGCTTTCATTAATAAAATTTGATAAAAAAAAAAAACTCTCTCAAAGCCAAAACGCTACCAACTAACGGGAAAAATTAAAAAAAAAAAACAAAATACATAAATTGATTTTTATTATTTTCTTAATAGATAAACCTTTTCAGTTTGAAAAATATATCAATTAAATTTTTGTCTATTAGAATACATTAATTTTAAAATTGTATTCATTTTAGAGAAAGTCCTTCAAATACCATAGAAACTAGTTTCCATTCCATCAATACCACATCCGCTGAAAATCTTCCATCCTTACCATTTTTTATTAATAGGTTGACAATTATGCCCTCACTTAAATAAGACACAATTTTGCCGTCACTTAAATTAAGAGCAGCAACGAGTGTCTAGGAGACTATAAAGGTGTCTTCTACTTTTTCTTCTTCATCTCCATGGATTTTAATTCAAGAGTTCCCATTTCTCCGGAAGTAACTTCTCTTTCCCCGTTGCTAAACCAAAGTAGGCCCTTCTCTGTCATTTCTTATTCAATCTTAAATTGATTGTGTGATGTCGAATCTTTTGTTGCTTGTTTTGGGTTTGTAAATTTATTAGATGCAAGGTGGCAATTGAATTTGGAGTCTGACGAAACAATGGGTGGTGATGGGTCGTACCCGGAGCGGCCTGGAGAGCCAGATTGTTCTTATTACATACGGACCGGGCTTTGTAGGTTTGGCGTAACTTGCCGATTCAATTATCCTCACGATCGGAAACTGGTACGGATCATGTTTGTGTGTTTGTGCTCGATTAGGGAATTTTGATTACACCCATTTGTTGTCTTAATGGCTCAAAGTTTGTAGCTTTGTGTGCATGTATGTTCAATTTCTAGGTTATAGAAACAGCAAGGAGTAAAGGAGAATACCCTGAAAGGATTGGTCAGCCTAAATGCGAGGTAAATTATGTCCTTTTTTATTATGTCTGCAGTTTTATCTTAAGACTTGAACTTGCAAATTTGGAGTGACTTGCAGGTTTCATCATCCTAGGAACAAAGCTGGGTTTGCTGGAAGAATATCGCATAATGTCTTAGGCTATCCTCTACGCCCGGTATGTACCTTTTAACTCTCTAATTTTTCATCACTAGTTTGTAGAAAAACTTTCCATTCACAAGATTAGGGAATATTGTTTTTACTAAAGTCATTACACAATTTCTCCTACAGATTAAGAGGGGTTTTATGTGATTATATTAGAACGAGCTGTGCCATCCATTCAGCAATCTGGAAGTTGTTTGAAGGCAAATAGAAGCCAAAAGTCATTGAAATGGGCATTATGATGATGGTGGTGATGAAGAGATGCATAACTAGAAGAGTTCTATGATTACAATATGAAGTCTCAAATCTTCTTTCTTTCACCTCGGTTGACAGTGCTTTGACATACTACTTTTTGAATGTGTGTTTGTAAAGCTATGTCACTGAAGAGAAAGAAAAAAAACAAATGGTTGTATCCGGCAAATCAGTTAACACCGTAAAACTCTTTGGTGGGTATGAGCTTGTGATCATCAAAAGAGTGGATAACAAAATAACGTCTAGGACTCACGAGATGATGAATCAAGAAACAGACAGTGACAGCTAGTCTAATTAAAAGTAAACTTCACACTATAAAACTCACATAGAAACATTAAAGTTTCAGGAAAGCTTTCTAAATATTCATGAACGCCTTCCTAAAAGATTAGAAAGTGTTTTTGAAAAACTTAGAAAAAAACTTTTTAAAACATTAGAAAGGCTGATAAAATCTCAAAACATCTTTTAGAAGAATATTTAGTGAAACAAAAATAAGAACTTTAAACAAATTATGAAGGTCTTACAAATTTAGGAAAGTGTTCATATATTTGGAAGGCCTTCCTAAACTTAGAAATGGTTCCTATATTTGGAGGGTTCGGAAACTCTTCCTTAATGTTAGAAAAATCTTAAAAAAAATTATGAAGACCTCGAATTGTTTATGAATGCTTTCTAAACGTTTTGAAAATTCTATTAAATATAAAACTTGCTTGCCTTTGTCTAAAATACATACCAAAGAGTTATAAAGACTTCAAGATTCTGAGAGCGTTTAGCTTTTTGTTTATTAGTTGTACCTTTTATGCTATGAATTGATATTTCTCTGCCATAATGAATTTTTACTTATAGGGCTCCAAGCTTGCCAAGATTCCACCACCAAAAGAATGTTCTTGAAGTAGTCTTGATTAGCTGGTACTTTGAATTGCTTCTATTTTGTAAAAGGTTTATTCATTGTAGAATAAAAACACAAAGCGACAGTTGAAAAAGGTTTTTAATAACCTATTCAAACTTTTTAGGAAGCGTTTCATACTATTTAGGAAGTCCTTCCTAAATATTGTTTATTAAATGTTATTCAGTCATCTTAAACACAATTATTTTTCATTTTGATTGTTCTTCTTATTTTTTTTTATTTATATATTTGCTGAGAATTTGGTTATTCTAAGTTTTACCAACAAACAATACACTACACTAGTTCAATTATTTGAGATCAATTAGGAAGCCTTCCTACAAATTTAGGAACATTTTCCGAAAACTCGATTTTGATTCTAAAGATTGAAAATTAATTGGGATATATTTGTCTGTTTGTACAAGTACTCAAATTTATGAAGTCGTCTTACACATTATGAAGTCTTTCCTAAAATATATAAATAAGAATTTTTTTGTCTATTTATACAACAACTTACACATGAAAACACAATGTGACAATAATCGTTTTCTGTTTAGTTTAAAATAAACACAATGTGACAATATTCATTTTTTGTTTAGTTTATAATCATTTTCTGTTTAGTTTAAAATAAATTTAGGAAGCCGTTCTACATGTTTTGGAAGGTCTTCCTAAAACGTCTGTTTATACATCCACTCAAATTTAAAATGAATTTTTTTGTGTCTGTTTATATATCCACTCAAATTTAGAAAGTCGTCATACACATTTAGAAAGATCTTCCGTTAAACATTTAAAATACTTTTTAAAGACTTTATGAATGTATTATATTAGTCAATGAAAATCTCTTAAAATTCTAAAAAGTTTAAGAAGCTTCTCAATAATTTAGAAAGTATTATAATATTTTAGCAAATCTTTCTAAAATTTTAGGAAGTCTTTCTAAACGTTTAGTAAATCTTTCTTATTTTTTTTTTTTATTTTTTTTTATTAAAATTTGAATGCTTTCTAAAATTTTAGGAAAACCTTTGACAATTTTAAAAGGTTTACAAAACATTTCTAATATGTTTGGAAACTTTTCAAATGTTTTAGTTTTGCTTTCATACAAATTTAAGAAGACATTTCAAAACAAGTATGAAGTATTCCTAAATAAAACGTTTTCTTAAATATTTTAGAAAGCCTTGGTGAAACGAATGTGAACTGCTTTTGTATCAAAATGAACTTGTAAAAGAAGCTAAATCATTAAAGACATTTTTTTATTCTTAGAATGACAAACAAGTGACAAACTAAAAAATAAAATAAAATAATATCTCGGAAGCCCTTCCTAAACATGTAGGAATCCTTACTAAACATGTATATATACACCGATTAACTGCACAAATGTTCTTGAATGTAACGTTCCTTGTTAGAAATGTCCAATCTTGAACAAATGGAACACAATGGCAATGGGAATGGCCTGTTGAACTATGAAGTCTCGGCTACGCAGTGTCAGCAACTGTACCGCTGCAGCCTTCCAAAGCATTGTGAAGCAAGATAAAGGCTTCTTGTCTCACAAAATCCTGAAAACATGGGAAACGACACCAAATTATAATTTTTTCTAAATATTTCATCTGTGCCAATGATAAAATAAGATACGATCCATTGACATTACATATAATTCTGCTAAACCAATCAAATTTACTCTTCCAAATGACACCAAGAAATTAGATTTGAAAACTTGAACCACAATACCTCGTTAAACTTCACTAGTTTTGTCACAATAACTGTTTTTTCGATCAAGCAAGAAGTAATTTTTCTCCCAAAATGACGATACATATCCCCCAAGCATTGGGCAACACCTACTACCTAGAAAATAAATGTATCTATAAATTTAGGAACGTAAGACCAAATAAACATAAAGTAGTAGCCAAACCCATGGATGAACTTCATGAAATGTATGGATGCTTGATGTGCTCAATAGAATGCATACCAACCAGCAAAAAGAGAAAACCAAAATTTCAGTTCTCCTCAGGAGAGTGACCAATTTTATTAATCTGTATTCTAAAACATCTCTGTAACCTACAATATTTGAAATCCAGCCTACCTGCAACTCGCTGAGGATCACTCCTCTTCCCATCAGAAAGAAACCCTTGTAAACTGCTAGCTCTAGAGTATATCGATATATTATCACCATTTGATATAATTTTCCCATAGCCATTGACGCAAGATGCCGTACCGGTCGGCGAGCACCGAGAGTAACCGGAGAATACAAAGACCTTCGCATTTTCTTTCCCATACTAATATAGACTCTTGACACACATGATCGTTGAAAACCCATCAGATAGAACATCCCAAGTATCAATCAAATGCCAAAAATATATATACAGCGATTAACTCCAGAAACGTTCTTGAATGTAACGTTCCTAATTAGAAATGTCTACTAATTGACCTCAGATCAATGCTTATGATAAGGCTCATATAGCAATGACNAAAATATATATACAGCGATTAACTCCAGAAACGTTCTTGAATGTAACGTTCCTAATTAGAAATGTCTACTAATTGACCTCAGATCAATGCTTATGATAAGGCTCATATAGCAATGACTAATCTTTCCAGATTATTCTAATTTTCATATGCGAAGATGATGACACTGAGCATTGTAAAGCAAAATGGACAAATATAATAAAACTTGGGTTTGAGAAACTGGAAGAAAGACTTGGGCTCTTCATCGAGTGCGGAAATGAGATCAGAAAAGATCTCGAAACAGAGGAGAGGGTCAGGGTTTTTCTCTGATGCTGACACCACAATCGACTCCAATTGAGCGACCAGGACGCCGAATCGCGAGAGAGGAGCGCTGTCGCTCACATTATTCTTCGCCATAACTGTTTTGAAGTCGATTTTACATACTGATCGAAATAACTGTTTATTGATTCTTAAATCGAATCTATTTGTTGGGATGAAGAACATATAGTCGCAGAAATGTGGTTACCTAACTGATAGATGTCGCTGCCACCACCGTCGTCGTCAGAGATGTTTGCGTTCGTCAGGAAATTAGGGTTTAAGTTGTCGCCGTCGCGAGAGAGTGAGCGAGTTTTGTTTTTTTAGGACGCATGGGCAAAATCGGCTAATCAATATTAAAAATGTTAATCTTGGCCATTTTTAAGCGTGTGTGGTATTTTTGTCCCAAAACTTGATTTGGTGGTATATTTGAGAATTGCCCTTCATTTTAACTGCATTGATTTAATGGAATGTTACGGTTGTTATTATTTTCTATTTTTTTAGGAATATACTAATAAGTCAAAAACAAAATATTAAAGTTTTTGAAAATTTTAAAAATGTTTCTAGAAAATTCTAAATTAAACATTCCTATAAAAAATCTTAACAATTACAAAACTTAAGTTCAAATCTTTTAAATTTGATGTATATCAATATATCATTCCTAAATTATGTATGGCACAAATCCTATTAATTTTTAATCACCTATAACACGCATTATATCGTATTATCAATCAACACTATAATAACAGATAGGAATGTCAATTAGGGTCAAAATATCGGGTTCGGGCTTAGATATATAAGCCCAAAAAACATCAGGTCTTTTTGGCTGAGCCCATTTGGGCTAATGGCTTTTTGAGCTTAAGCCCGACCGGGCTCGGACTTACCCGAAAAGTCCTATATTTTTTACCAATGTATGTTGAAACATTATTTATACACGCAATTGGTTGCTCCAAGTAACAATATTTAAAACATTCAATATTTTTTTTATATATTATGTTAAAACCTAATAAAATTTTCCTTTTATCTTTTATAAGTAGTTTTTGATGACGATAAGAATTTAAAAAATGTAAAAGAAACTTCCAACCTTAAAGATTCTCTTCTCGATTCTACATTATTTACTACCTAAATTAAACATTTATTTATTTATTTGATATATTAGACTTTATTTTAATTTTTAAGTCAATTTTATGTTTTTAATTTAAATTGGATTTCAAAATCATATTGATGATTGTTTCAATTTAGATTTATTTAAAATAAATACATTTACTTTTAGTTTATTTTACATTTGAAATTTATTTTTATTTTTACGGAAAAGCCCGAAAAATCCAAAATAACCCGTTAACTCTGTTAGGACCGGACCGAGCTTATATATATACGAGTTTTATGGGTTTTGGGTCGAGCCAGGCCGGGCCAGCCCGATTGACATGCCTAATAACATAAAGTCTTTCTTTGTGTTGGCGCATCAGCTTTTTCAATTTCTAGAAGATGACACGTCAATAAATGAAAAAACTAAACAACCAATAAAAAATATTTCGTTAATACACATCACTAACTAATTTTTCAATTATTTTTTTCTTTTTAATAATAAAAATACTATTTTCAATTATTTTTTTCTTTTTAATAATAAAAATAAATAAAGAATTGGCTACAATAACGAAACATCCACTTCTCTCACCCTCTCTATCTCTTCGCCTTCTCACAAAAATCAAAAGGGCTTCGTAAGAAAAGAATCTGAAATCCATAAGCGGCTTATTTAGAGTCGGAAAATAATTATTTTTTGGATTTGCAGCAACGGCGGTGTAAGTCATGGCTAATGAAAAACCAAAAGCATTCAATTTCGAGATGATGGATGAATGCAGTAGGAGAGTCGGAGTTGCTGATGCCTCAGTGTCATGGGTTCCACGATGATATAGAGACACTAATCGGTAATGACTCCTCTTCCATGAAATTTTGAATCACTAAATTTTGACAATGATGCTCATCTATATTGATCCATTGAGGAGTGATGTTTTTTTCTGCCACATAAGTTCTTGGAATTTCTGTTTCGCAATGGTTTCCAACAGCACTGACTAGAACGAAAGCCAGCAAAACAACAAGCAGATGATGTTTCTGTTGATGTATTGCTGACTGGTTAGAGAACCTGCTGAAACAAGACATCGGTACAGACTCTGAGACAGTAGAAGTATGTGATACAGAGGCTGAGACAAAACAGAATCGACATACATATTGTGGCAATTCCGACAGAGACACTGAGGCAGAACTGGCACATATGCTGAGGGAGTACTTGAAAGCAGATGCTAAAGAAGTACTTGATGTGAGTGTTGATACAACTATCGACACAGAACATAAATATGTTGTGGAGATCAAAAGAATACAGGTTGATGCATCAGAGGATGTATCAGACGTCGTATCAGAAGGATGATGTACCAGACGTCGTATCAGGAGGCTGGTGTATCAGACATCGTATCAGGAGGCTGATGCATCAGACGTCATACCAGGAGGCTGATGCATCAGAGGATGAATCAGATGATGTATCAGAAGGCAAGGATTTGGCATGGCACAGAAGGTGACGTGACAAGTGGCTTGCTGAGCTGGATGAAGTTGCTGGGATTTAATATATTCGCTGCAACAGATTTGGTAAGTAGATATACTTGGGGAGCAAGTTGTATCCATCCGAGATCGCGTGAGGATCCTAAGTTCTAGGGTTTAGCGTGGTATAAATACCAAGAGGCCGTCTCATGAAGAGTTGATGTGCCTATGGTATCATGGAGGAGGCACACTTGTGTGTGGCGTTGTCCCACCAGATAGACAAGATGTAGGGATCTGTAGGTTCTATTGGTGATGTTTATGTGAATCTCGTAATTGTCAAAGAAGATAGAAGTGCGAGGATTAACAATTGGTTTCCATGTAGAAAATATTTCATACAATCATGTAATTGTTATCTTTTTCTAATGGAATCATTATGAATTAGGTCCCGGAGATGTAGGGAAACCGAACCTCGTTAAAAAACTTCGTGTCTTATTTACTTTATGCACTTGTCATGATTGCTCATATCGAATGAATGTAGATCTAGCCTGAATCCAAACTTACAATTGGTATCAGAGTGGGCGCTTGTAAATTACGGGCGAAGTCTTACGGAAAGTTTGGACATTATAGAGGGAGCATGTTCTAATGTTGAGACGATGAAGTCTTAAATTCAGGTATGATCATCTGTTTGTGGTATAAAACAGAAAAGTTAAAGTAGTTGAAAAGGAAGATGATTGCAAAAATGCATATAGGAATCTAATTGGGAACGTGATAGAGAATTTTGCTATGTTCGCCTTGATATTGTCATGGAATAGGGTTACAATGAAGATTCTCGATAAAAGAGGCGTTTCTCAAAGTGGAGCCCTTTGTGGGCCTGTTTGCTTTCATCAGTTTTTTATGGGCTTTCCAGACTGTTTTGGTATATTGTGTGGGATTTGACGGCAGAAGTCAGTTCTGGAAAAGTAGAGGCTTCACGGTCATATCGCGTTGTAAGAATTATCAAGGACAAGAGAAAAGTTGGAGTTGTGAGCTACTAGATGCTTGAACCTAAAACAGAAATGTAAGCACATGAGGTTGTTGAAGCTTGGTTAATTGGTGGAGCTAAGTATTTTGTTGAGCTAAGTCGACTTAAGAAGTAACTGTTTATGAAGACCGAAAAGTCGATTTTAGTTCAGAGTTTTTTTTTGGATTATAAGAAAAGTTGAATTGTTGAGAAGGCTACGGTGAAGACTTTTACAGACAAAGAGTTTGATTCATGTGGTTTGCTACTTTGGATTCCGAATTTTTTTCTCGATTCGCAGTTGGTGTAATAAACGTGATGATTCACTTTTAAATACAAAGATGAGACAATCTCAGAATTAACTAAGTATAGCTATGTCACCACATCAAAGGTTGACAGACTGCATCACAAGAAGTCAGAGATTTTGGTGAAGTGTATTTGGGTTTATTGACCTAGTTAAGGTTCACAGTCATGATGAGATGACCGAAGGATGGAGTCGCAAACTTCAACGAGTAAGGAAAAGAGTCACACCGTATCTGCCAAAAATTTTGAAACTATTTCAATCGAAAGTGCTCAGTCGCCGGAGTTGGAGCGAGATTAAACAACGAGAAATGGCAGTGCTTTATTCTGAAAATAAAATTGGGGTCTTTACGCAGCTATAGAAGAAAAGAAATCAAGGATTTGGGGTGATTGTGGCATCGTGATTTCAAGAAGAAGAGATTGAAACAAGGGGAAAAAGGTCTTAAAAGGAGTTTCACACGGAGAAGATTCTCATGGTCTGAACTTTCAGAGCTAAATAAAGTGTGACGATGGTGGAGTCATTTTTATTTGGGTTCAGAAATCAAAATCAACAAAAGCAAGATGGATAATCAAAATGAGCTTGGAAAGATAGAGTTTGAGTCAAAGAAGCAATCACTAGGAAATGCAGAGACTGTGGTAAGCATTACATCGGATGTATCTATTAGAAGATAAAGTTTGCATATGTTTCTTGTGTCTTGAACTGCTTAAGAAGGATCTAGAGCTTTGCAAGGTGTAACATTAGCAGCTGGCAATGAGAACGTTGTATCTGTTTGATAGCTGGATTGGCTGAGATGGATTGACCGTACGTCAAGCACAAGTTTGGTGTGGGCTTGTTCTGCTTTTGAACGTTGGAGGAGTTGCAGGTTTGACTGCATATTGGGCTTCTGAATTTGTATGTAGTCGATTGTTTCATTTCGGTCTGGGCCTCCATTATGCACTTGGGCTGACTTGATTGTGTTGTGTTGAGGTAGCAATTTTGCTGAGATAGTGTTGATTCCCCCTCGTAAACTCGTGGTGGGAGAAAGATCAACACCGAGTTTGTGTCTCAAAGTGAAGTAGCTGTCTTGAGGAAGTGACTTTGTGAAAAGGTTAGCTACCTGAAGCGCAGACGGAATGTGCTTGACAATGAGAGACCCATTTGCCACCTTTTCCCGAGCATAATGGAAGTAAGTTTCAAAGTGCTTTGATCTGTTGTGCAAGAGTACTGGATTGGCTGTAAGATGAACATCAGTCAACCACCGGAAACTGCAAACTCCAGATGGGAAAGGCTTGTCGTTGGAATAGAAAGCTGTCTTGATTTTGTATTATGACAAAGCAATTCAAGAGTTGTGAACCGGGTGGAAAGTCAGCGAAAGGATACTCATCACAGTATGATCAACCATCGTAATTGCTTTGTGCTCTTTTGCTATCGAGGAGAGTAATCATCAGAATGGAGTGATTTTGTAGTTAAATTGAAGAATTTTGACATTGTTTATAAGGGTCTGTCTTTGGAGTTGGTTTGTTTTTATCTTCTGGTTCAGTGTCCTTTGTTGTGCTACAGTTTCCTGTGATGCTATATGAGGTGCAGTTTTTTACAGCAAAGTTCGTTCTTGGCGGGCTCTCTGGCGTTAAATGACTGCAGGAGATGGTTGAGTGTCATAAGTGCTGAAGTTTATCTTAGAGTGGAAGCTCTGTTTCGACAGGTTGTTGAGAATATGAAGTCTTAATGACACTGGGATTTTTGAAGTCACCGCAAGAAAAATCGTAAATGGTTGGCTTAAGCATCTGATCTACAAAGAGGATCTTGATTGAAGAAAGTATGAGAAGCTGAAGCAAGATGTTGGTTCTGCTTTACGTTGTAGGAATCAGTCTGAAGTTGATGTGAGTAGGAAGTTCTCACCTGCAAAGGTGCATGTCTGATTCAAAGAAGATCCTTGATTTTGGTTACAATGAGATGTCGTAGGAGGTTAATCTGGTTGTTATTGGATGTCAATTTATCTGATTAAGGTGTTGAGTTTCAAGTGATGATAATGTGTAGGAACACGGGAAATCTACGGGTAAATCAAGGCTGCATCTGAAGATGCTTGCGAATCATGATAATACGAGTAGTCTGAAACGGGTCTGTGAGTGTGATGCAGCGTGATATTTGAAATCTTTATTATTGTTTATTTGTATATTTAGATAATTTCCATATTTATTTATATTTCTATTTTAATGTTTATCTAAGTTTTCTAGAATATTCTAGGGTTTTTAAGATCTATTATAAATAAGCCGTTTAGGCCTCATATTGTATGGAGACTTTGATGAATTAATAAAAAGGAGATTTCCTAAAATAGGTTTTGATAAACCACTGTGAAGAGTATTCACAAACCCTAGTTTCTGGGTATTCTTAGAATCAACGGATCTAGTTCTATCCGTAGTAGCTTCCGCTCCATCAGAGTGGCTACTTTTGAAGATTGGTTGGTTTGTTATGGTTGGCAGATTGTCATTGTACCATTAAAAAAAAAAAGATGAGTGTTCACTCAGGTCGATCATGATCTTACAACATCAGAAAAAGGAGAATTTTTAGAATCTCATATTCAGTAGCCAAGTGAGTTGTCTTTGATTACAGAACATGAAAGTAACAAGTGATAGTTGGTGTGTTCAAGAGAAAGACGTATGCATGGGATACAAGTGGTGACTGATGTTGGAGATTCAAGTTTTCAGGGTTGACGTTGAAGAAAGGCATCGTTGTTGAATATAATTCATGTTGTGTAAATGTCTGGAGAAGACAGATTTGTTAGACCAATGCCATAGCAACGATTGGAGACTCTAAAGTGGTCTGATCACCTGAGATAATCTACAGTAGAAAAGCAATCTGGTTTGAGCTTGGAAACTAGTTCTGAACGCAGAAAATCTTGCAAAATTTTAAGAAGCATCTCAGAGGTTGTCTCAATTTTGACCGATCGCAGATGAGTTTATGTGTTGCTATAGAGAACTGCCTTGGGATGTATGATGAGACGTTGGTCACAGCTTACATCTAGTATCAAGTTCACGTGAGACGAAGAGGAAGAGAGGAGATGAAGTTAATTTGTGTGGGCCAAAGTGTCATCGGTCTTCTTCTCACAATTGGTGTCTGCTTGGCCTTATTTGTTTAAATCAGAAACAAGGCCCAGTCTTCTAACAAAGCCCATAACTAAAAGAAGGATAAGATAACTCACCTACTAGTGTCAACGTGAAGAATTTGTGTGGTGAGGGGCATTCCGAGAAATATGACTTCTGGTCAAGATGAAGAGTTTTTATTTTTCTATGACAAAAGAATTATCTGGTTAGTGAGTGAAGAAGCATGTTAGTTCGGGCTACTAGAGGAGCCACAGGAAAATCCATGCCGTGGCAAGGTTGGCACAAGATTCTGTAATCACCACACCAATTAGGGACGGTGACAAAGATGTTGTCAGAAAGTGCATAGATTCTCTTCAGAGTTGTCTAGAAATCGAAATCAACAGGAACAACACAAATAAATTGATGATGTTGTGTGGCAGTTTCATACTTGTCTCTAATGACAAATACAAAGTTGAAACAAGGAATCTGGGTCTACGGTTTTTGGTGTTGGCTGGAAATTTGAGAAAGGCAGGGAGTATGATATGTGTCTTGTTTTTTGGATTTTCAGGGTATACTCAGATGAAAAGGTGTGTTTTTGGGAAGCTCTTTGTTAACATGATGTGAACCTGGTCTTGCTCAATTTCAAAATTGATGTCAAAGAGTTGTTGGTGAAGAATTAGTCTCGTGATAATTCTTTCTTCAAGGTTTAGTGGATGAACTTTCACCAGCAATGAGTTAGACTTCTGCCCGACTAAAGTGAAATTCAAAGTTCAGATTATAATTTGATGGAAGGTTCTCTGGAGAATTCTGTGTCATGAAAAAAAACAAAGCAGATTCATGTGCTATGTGGTTCAAGTCAAGAGTTAAAAGGGTGTAAGAATGTTCTTCATATATGAAAAAAAAATCAATCAAGGTGTCTGGTACGTAGAGGTTTTGCAGAGATTGTCTTAAAGAGCATCAGTGCAAGATAGTTTAAATGTTGGTGCTTAGGAAAGAGATTTGTGTTCTGCATGGAATCAGAAGATGGTGCGTTGCAGGGAGTGTTCCGGAGAAAATCTGAAGTAAGATTACTGTCATTTCACTGAGAATTCATGCTGGGCAAAAGTGTGTAGAAGATAAACATTTAAATGCAGAAGTCAACAGTTCCAAGACTTATCAGTGACAGAGCAAGGAATTCAGTGGTCTTTTCCCACCTGAACAAACTGTGCGGTGTATTTTCCTATCCAAACAAAGACTTGGTGTCTTTTCCTACCTAAACGCCTTGAAAATTTAAAAATTCAACCCATACTCCGACTTTTGTGCGTAAAAACAAGTTGACCGTAATAGCAGTTAGTCAACCGTTAAGTTTGCTGACTCAGCTAACACGCGTGACATTAAAACTATGTTGTGACATTAAAAAATAAAAAAAATCATAAAATAGAAAAAAATCTTAAAATTGCAAAAATATTAAAGAATCAAAAAAAAATTTAAAATCAAAAAATTTAAAATAATATAACTTAAAAAGGGAAATTTGGCAGAATAGCCTAATTAAGATTTTGGATTTGAAAAATACCATGATTTTTTGATTTTTTTGGTAATTACACTTATTGATATGTAATAAGACTATTTTTGGTTTTTCAATTCAGTTTTTTTTTCTTCATTTAATCAGGCTTTTGATCGATGTTAATGTTCAATAATTACTGATCAGCAAAATTCTGATTTTGAGTAATAGATGAAGATGTTCCAAAGTCAAAAATTTATAAAACTTAATAGTAATATATGTGTCTGATTGTCTGATAGAAGAAATATAATTGGTTTTAGAAGATTGTATCGAAAAAGAATGAATCAGAATTTACTTGGAAACATTGCAATTGCTGTGAAACTAAAAAGAAGGCGATGAAAAGGAGAGAAGAATGGTAGAATGATGTATTCATATATTTTATACATTTAGCTTGCATTTAGGACATAAATTGCATACATATTGCATTCATACTTAGGGAATTTGTAATTTTTGTTCCATTTTAGGTCCTAAGGTATTTTGCATTAGCATTTGCATGTTTCTTGCATTCTTGCATCATATTCAAGTTGTTTTGGATACACTGGAGTTTTGGAGAACGCGTGGACAAGCTGAGGATAAAAATGGAGTCCATGGACACTTGGGAGAACTCGTGCATGAAGAGGAAGATCCGAGATCGAGACAGGTAGGTCGATCTTGAGAAGATCGACCACAAGATCGAGTCACGAGGCCATTCGGTGGAAGAAGATCGAGGTCAAAGATCGACCAAGATGATCGAGCTCAAGCACGGACGCGAATATAGAATGAGAGGCAGATCGAGCCCAAGACTTGATCATCCGAAAATCGAGTAGACGATCGACAGAGATACCCGATCTCCACGATTCGAACGACAAGGCGATCGAGCAAAGGAAGGAGTTCTACTGCCAAGATCGAGTAAGAGATCGACGACCAAGGTCGATCTCTAACCTTATCTGGACAGCTCGCATTTTGGAGTTTAGTGAGGGGACCATTACCCTTTTTGTATAAAAGGGCCTTGACTTATTTTTGGGAAAGGATCCGAAATTTGCGTTTTGTCTCCTCCTTCTTTGAGCAAAACCACCATTGTTAGTCTTTTAAGCTTTTTATATTTTAGAAAACCTTAATCTTTCAAGTTATCTTAAGTACTTTGTTTAATCGTGTTTAACTCATGTTTAGCTTTCCTTCTTTTACGTTTTCAAGCGTTTTGATTATGCTTAGTGAGTAGTAATCTTGTGGGTTTTTGGTTTGGGGTGATTAAGGGTTTGAAAGGTTTTAAGCTTTGGACTTTTCTTGTTCTTAAAACCATTCTCTTCTTGGATTTGGGCGTTTAAGGCCTAGAGGATCTCGAGAGAGACATCTTTGATCCAGGGATTTCCTTGTCCTAGACAGATTTA
>JAHZTW010000001.1:377542268-377592097 GCA_020283515.1 Alliaria petiolata
GTGGTGGGAAGGTCGTCATCTGATGCTGAACTTATGGCTCCGAGCACATGTCCTTGAAGTTCCCGTTTTGCTCCAAAATGTGTCCTTTTTGTCCAATTTTCCTGAAATGACTTTTAAAACTAGGAAACGTGGAAATCACTTTAAAACCGTTGAAAACCGGGTTAAAACACTTATAAATGATCTTGAAATAATAGGTTTTAGGAGTAAAATATGAGTGTTATCAACTCCCCCAGACTTAAAGCCATGCTCGTGCGGCCAGCCTCCTTCTGAGGCTCCTCTTCATATTTTTGGGTTTTTCTTGGCTTTTCTCCTTTTTTTTTAATATATATATATATTTTTATTCCAAAGTACAGAAAACTTGCAAAAACTAGATGTTAGAAATGAAAGAAAGAAAAGAAATCAAAAACACGTACCGGATGGGTTGCCTCCCACCAAGCGCTTTTATTTAAGTCGTTTAGCTCGACTCTGTTTGAAGCTTAGGCAGTTTGGGAAAGTGCTTCGGGAGTTGTATCTCCTGAAGCTTCTCCTTGGTTCCGTATCAGCAGCGTCCCTCCGTTTCCCTTCCTTAGAATTTTAGCTTCTAAGAATACCGGCTTTGTCTTTTCAACTGACTTCGAAACTTCCTCTTCACCCAACTCTTCTAGCTCGGGAGGAATTAGAATTTCGATTCGGGAGAAGGGTCTCGAGTTGAGCTGGCCTGCCCTTAATATCATCCCCTTTTTCTCCTTCTTAGTCGCGTGGCTCTTCGTTTCCGGAGGCGGAGTGCTCAACTCCTTTGGGTAGTATCTCTTCTGTCTTATATGTTGGAAGACTACGAAGTTGCTTACATGGTCGATCCTTGCTCCTACCGTGGCCAAGAAGGGTCTTCCAAGTATCAGTGGTTTGTCTTTGTCTTTCCCCATGTCGAGCACATGGAAGTCAGTAGGTACTATCTTATACCCGACAAGAAGCTGAACGTTGTTGATTACGCCATTCGATTTCTTCCTAGACGAGTCTCCGAACAATAGCTGCGTAGGTGAGGGGAAATAAGTCGTGACTCCTAACCTTTCAGCGATTGCAATCGGCATGACATTGACATTGGCTCCTGTGTCGCATAGACAATCCTTGAAGTTGATTCCCGTGATCGAGTATGGGAAAGTAAATGCGCCTGGATCTTCTTCTTTCTTTAGTCTTTCGAACCACGGTTCTCTGGGGTATCGAAAGGTGAACTGGCAGTTCCTTTCTTTATCGTTGGGAAGAGTGGGACGAACCTGCACTTTTCTCTCATGGCTAGTTCTGGCTCCTTAGCCTCGTCGGCGACTGCTGAGATCGCGTTACAGAATCCTTTAGGGTTATCCTCTACTTTTCCGGGAAAGATCCCTGCTTGCCTCTTGATGGCTTCGGCGGTTTGAGAGACTTGCATATCTAATTTCTTCACGTGGGAAGAAAGGGTTTCGAACTTGCCGTTCAGGTCGTTGTATATGCAATCTACCTTGATGTTGAGATCCTTGACCGATTTTTGTTGAGATAACAGCAGTTGGCATCAGTACTTCGAGTTTGTCTTCTCGAGACGGGTAGGGTGCGTTTGGTGCAGCTTGCGGCGTTCCTTGCTGATTGTTGTAGGGCGTGAGCTGAGAGTTGTAGGTTTGCTTCGCCTAGTAGCTTCCATTGTTTCCGTAATTCACGTTCTGGAACTTGTTCTGGAAGGGTCTTCCTTGAGGTGGATACACTTGATCTCGCGGGTTCTCCACGTTTGGGTTTCGGTATGATAAGTTGTTGTTGTTCCTGAAGTTGTTGTTGAATCCATTGTTGAAGTTTCTGTTTGGATATGAATTTTGTCCTCCTATGAAGTTAATTTCTTCTTCCCGCGTGTAGGACTCGTCTCCATCGTCTCCCGGGCTAGATTCTTCTCTTTCCGCCGCGGTCTCACACGCACTGATATTGCGCTGCTGTCCTTTGAGCAGCTGGCTCATCATATTCTTCAGCTCGGCTATTTGCTTAGAATCAGAGTCTCCGGTTCTTGGATTCCTATCATAATCCGGACAGTTATTGCTGTTGCTTACAGCGAGGTTCTCGATGAGTGCGCGTCCTTGTCGCTCCGTCTTTGTTGTAAAATCTCCATTACTGGCCGTGTCGAGCGAAAGTTGGTATCTAGCTTGCAGTCCGCGGTAGAACGTGTTTAGCAAGCTGGCTCCGGAGAAACCATGGTGAGGACAGTCGCGTTCATAGTCCTTGAATCGCTCCCACGCCTCAAAGAATGATTCGACCGGTCCTTGTTGAAAGCCTTGGATCTTGTTTCTCAGCAGGTTGGATCGGGACTTAGTGTAGAAGTGATTGAGGAAGGCAGACTTGCATTCCACCCAGTTAGTGATCGATCCTGGTGGTAGAGTCTTCAGCCATCTATGAGCTTTGTCGCTCAAAGAAAATGGGAATAGCTTACACTTCAGATAGTCGGGAGGGATTCGGTTCGTCTTTGTGGTGCTGCAGATTTCCTCGAATAACTCGATGTGGTCCATCGGGTGCTCGTTTGATAGTCCGTGAAACTGATTTTGCTTCACCAAAGAGATGATCCGCGGTTTGATCTCCAACTCGTCCTCATGGGGGACGTTAACTTGAATCGCTGCTCGATTCTAGAAGTGCTGATCAGGAGTATCGTGATCGGCTATGGTGCGGTTCCTAGCTCGCCTGGGAAGGTTGGCTGGCAGAACAGGTCGGATGGCGTCTCGGTCATCCGGCTGGATGATAGGGTTTGCTTGGTTCGCTCCATTTCCGATGATCGGATTGTGTCCTCCTTGTCGTAGGGCAGGATCGCGTTCTTCTCCGTCCGAGTCAGCCTCGGGATTGGGGTTGATAGGGTTTCCATTGTTGTCGAGCTGTGGCTCCCCATCTTGTAACTCGTTAGGTGCTCGACCAGTGTTGCGAAGAACTTCTTCGCGGTTTCGTTGAACTCCAAGAGCGGCCTCGTTCTCGGCCATGCTGATCTGTCTTCTTAACCTTCGGATTTCTTTTTCGTGCCTGTCGATCTCGATGTGGCGGGGTAAGACGTTGGAAGCGTTCCTCCTAGTGGTCATACACCTGAAACATGAGAAGTAAACACAAGAAAATCGTGAGCAATGAACGGAAAAGCTTGAAAATCAACGTGGTCTAAAAGACAAATTAGAAACTGAAAATTCGCAAAAGCAAACAATCCCCGGCAACGGCGCCAAAAACTTGATGCGGGGTTTATTTTACTTCAAGTTTTACCCCTAAGATAGCTGCAAGTGCACAGCAATCACAGTAGTATATTAAGGGATCGAATCCACAGAGATTGTTGTTTTGCGAAAGTCCTAAGATTTCTAACTTCTTTAAACCAAATGGGAGCTTGGGGGATGCAGTGTGTCACGATTTGCAGTAATGATATCAAGCAGCAGAAAAGAATTAAACGGTTGTAAATCAATGAATAAAAGGCGTTGGGTTCAGGGACATTCTCCGGGGTTCATGGATCGGATCTAACAAGCAACATGATAGGTTCTAGATGATTTAATAGGTTAGGTTCTTAAGCTGAAACGGTCGACTATGACTACCCCGCCTTCACGGATCTAGCCACCTGCGTTTGTCTTTCACTGCGGATATGATTTCTCATCCCACGATGCAAGACAACCGCGCATACATATCATTCACCTATTTGTAAACACTCGCGGTGCGGTCCGTCGATATGCCTAAACATCCTACGGTGCGATCCGCTCGTTAACTTCTAGATCCAGACGATAGACCACATGTTCATGTATCTAGTCGTCCTGGAATCAGTTGCTAATTGATCAGAGAAGCAAACATGCAATAAGAACAAGACATCAACGAAGATACCTAAAAGAAACTCTATCTCTATCAACCTAGCGAAATCAATCCATGATTAAACCCCTTCGAAAATCCCCTTAAAAACCCAACTAGATGACTACTCGTTCATGGGAACGAGAGACATCTTTAAGATATGAAAGGTGCGAATTGTATTAATAAAAAGAACAAAGTGAGAAAACTTCTTCAAGGGAAATCGATTGAAGAGAGGTTTTCTTAAAGTATTGAAAAGCAAAGAACTAAGAACAAAAGATGAAAGGGAAAAGAAGGAGGAGTAGGCGGCTGCAGAAGAATTCTCTCTCGAGGTCTTCAACTCCGGGGCCGTCGAACTCTCTCTCTCTCTCTCTCTCTCTCTCTCTCTCTCTCTGTGCGGCGCAGAAGTGTTTCTGGAAAAGCTCTCTGTGTAGTCACGCCTCTTCTGAAACCCTAAGGTTCCTTTATATAGGCTCCCGGTCTTCAGAAAGTGGGCTTCGCGTTTTAACCTCGGGAAAATATCGGATAAGTGCAAACGGGCTCGGGATGGGCCGGAGTGGTGTGGCCGCGCGAGCGACCAGGCGTGGCGCGGCCACTGGTCTTCTGAGGATCTGTGGCGCGGCCATCCTTCTTCTGGGAATGTGTCTGACGGGCCTTCTTGCTTCCTTCGTAACTTGAGATCCAACCGTGGGATTGAACTCAAATCACCTTGGCATAAAAGACAGCTGGGAGGGCTATCTTGTCTCCAAATATGAGCTTGATCTTGTGGTGAGAAGGTCGTCATCTGATGCTGAACTTATGGCTCCGAGCACATGTCCTTGAAGTTCCCGTTTTGCTCCAAAATGTGTCCTTTTTGTCCAATTTTCCTGAAATGACTTTTAAAACTAGGAAACGTGGAAATCACTTTAAACCCGTTGAAAATCGGGTTAAAACACTTATAAATGATCTTGAAATAATAGGTTTTAGGAGTAAAATATGAGTGTTATCAACTAGTATTATATTTCGCACCCTAGTAGAATTTGAGAGTCAGTAGATTTTTATTTTCATTTCTTAAAATTCGTCCCAAGGCTTAGGTAATTTCCTGTTTTGTCAGTCTTTAGTTTTGCATTTTCTAAAATTAGTAGTCGTGCTTTTTAATCCTTTAAAAATAGCTTTCTAACTGTTTAACCCCTTTGTCAGGATTTTAAAATAGTTTTTAGGTTCAGTAGATCATCCTAAGTTTTTTATTTCGGCTTATTCACCCATTTAATCCGATTCTGCTTAGCTTTACCAAAAGTTCTTGTATTCTTAGTATCCTTCAACTCTCCCAAATTGGATTGACCCTTAAGTACTGCAATGACATGAGCAAGCTTAAGGTTTGACAAACACAGCAAAAACGTGTTATCAAATGGCGCCGTTGCCGATTTGGGATTAAGTTTGAAGTATTAGGATTTGGAATTTAGTAAATACTAAGTCTTTGTTTTTCAATCTTTAGTTACTAATTTCTCTACCCTTTGATCTGTGTTTTCAGGTACATGAACTTGAGGTCTAGTGGTGATACCTACTTGATTCACCCACTAGACAACATTCATCAACTTGGAAGTGCAAGACATAGAAGAGAAAGAGGGCAAGCGCTTCTACAAGAGTTTGTTCAAGAGGCTGCACAAGAGGTCATGGCTGATCAAGACCACGCTGGAGAACCACCACAAAATGGTGCTGGAAGGGGGTAATGGAAACCCCATCAACGGCCAAAGACCACCACGCATCATAGGTGCGGGTGATGCACCAAACACTCACCACAATCGTTTTGGCATCACCCCTCCTCCGGTGCAAAAAAACAACTTTGAGATCAAGCCGGGCTTCATCTCAATGGTCCAGAACAGTAAGTTCCACGAACTTGCTTTGGAAGATCCCTTAGAGCAATTGGATAACTTCGAACAAGTGTGTGGCATGATCAAGATTAATGGGATTTCCGAAGACAGCTTCAAGCTTCGTTTATTCCCATTCTCTCTTGGAGACAAAGCTCGCCATTGGGAAAAGACCCTTCCTCAAGGTACAATCACATCTTGGGCAGATTGCAAGAAGGCCTTTCTCTCAAAGTTCTTCTCTTCTACAAGGACTGCTCGGCTAAGAAGCGAAATCAGTGGCTTTGCACAAAGGCAAAACGAGACCTTTAGTGAGGCCATGGAAAGATTCAAGGACTACACCATTGCTTGTCCTCATCATGATTTCACAGAGGAAACACTTCTTAGTACAATATACAGAGGAGCCTTGCCAAAGATCCGCCTACTACTTGATACCGCAAGCAAAGGAAACTTCCTTGGATAAGAAGTGACCGCGGGTATGGAGCTCATAGAGAACTTGGCGTTGAGCGACGGCAACTACTCTGAGGACTATGACCGAGCACCAAGAGGTACTGAGATGGAGTCACACAGAAAGGGTTAGTGGGGAAGCTCCGAAAGCACGTACACTTAGTGGGGAAGCTCCGAAAGTGTTTGAAGAGGGTTGTCAAGAGGACATTGAGGAAACAAATTGGGTAGACTACAACAAGTAACAAGGGTATGCTCCACGGTATCAAGGCAACAATAACCTTTCATACCGAAGCACCAATGTCGAGAACCCAAAAGACCAAGTCTACCCACCACAACAAGGAAAACCCTTTGTTCCTTTCAACAAGAGTGGGTTTCCACATAACAGTGGGTATCAAGGCCAGAGGCAAGGCAACTATCAAGGACAACAACAGCAAGGGACCAAGAGATATCCTCCTGGTTTTGGTCCACAGCAGCAACAAGTGCAACAACACCAACAAGATCCGGTCCAAGCTATGTTCCACCAATTGCTTCAAGGGCAAGCATTGCACAACCAAAAATTTGTCGAGCTTAATAATCGGATGGACTCTTCTTTTGCTGAAGTTTCTACACAGATATCCCAAATAAACACTCGGATTCGGGACCTAGAAAAAGGCAAGGCCAGTTCAAGCGGACAAAGCACCCTACCCGGGAAGTGCGGGATTAACCCTAAGGAGTATGCCAAGGCAATCACTTCAAGCTACGGAACACAACTAACACCACGATCTATGCGTGAACACAATGAGGACATTGTGATTCAAGAAGGGGAGAATGATTAAGAGATCACCTTTGACAATGTCTACATTGCAAGGCCAAAGAAAGTGGGAGAAGCGGTATTGGAGAAGAAAGTGGAGGAAGTTAGCAAGGAGAAAGAAATTTTCATTCCTCCACCGTACAAACCCAAGCTCCCCTTCCATGGACGTCTCAAGAAGCAGCTGATTGAGAAGCAAAAGGCCTTGATAGAAAAGCACTTGACGAACGTTGAGCTAAGATTGCCATTGATTGATTGCTTGGCCATGGTACCAAAATATGCTAAGCTTCTGAAAGATACTCTTGCTAAGAGGGTAAACGAACGGGAGGAAGTCTTGGCGTTGTGTCAAGAGCATGCTGTCACCACTCCCCAGGAGCCAACACCAAAGAAACTTGGAGACCCCGGCTCTTTCACGCTTCCTTGTGCTATAGGAAACTTGAAGTTTGAAAACAGTCTTTGTGATTTGGGAGCGAGCATTAACCTTATGCCATATTCAACTGCGAAGAAGCTGGGCCTCACAGATTTCAAAGACAGCCACATGTCCCTAGTCCTTGAGGATAGAAGCATATGGCTGCCAAAAGGAGTACTTGAAGACCTCCCTTTGAAGATCAACAATGTCACCGTTCCTACTGATTTTGTTGTCTTGGATATGGATGAAGAGGATGAAAATCCCCTTGTATTGGGGAGGCCATTCTTGGCCACTGCTGGAGCTTTGATTGACGTGAAGCACAGAAAAATCTCCCTACGCTTAGGAAAGGGCGCGAAGTTCAAATTTACCACTAAGGATGGCATGAGAAATCCGACGATCAACGGTCAAGTTTTTCAAGTGAGCATCACGAAATTGCTGAAATCAGAAAAAGGAAAGGATGTCTTCGTAGTCCAAGAGGCGTATGTTGGAAAGGAGGGTGGCATGAAAGCCAACTCAGTAAGAGAAAAAGCGCAAACCGCTACCTTGGTCACGAAGGATGAGTTTAAGATGGGTACTTGTTCCTCAGTTTCAACAAAGAGAGAAGATCGCCTCGAAGATGGGACTTTGCTAACCCTGTTCGGTAGTGAGAAGGAAGTATGTCAACCGGAGACTGTGCTAGGGGAAAGAAGAAGGAAGGCGAACATTCGCAAGGTTCTCTTCAAAACCGATAAGGAGGCACCCGGCTATGGTCGCATCCAACACGAGAGCATCCCAAGCCTGCATCCATTGGAGCTCAGGGATGACTCTATGATCTGCAAGTTCACGAGAAAGGAGGGCGCGAAGCCGTTTGCAAAGGCAAGATTCATACTTCCCCCGGGGATGATCGAAAAAGATAAGGGTAAGGTGATGGAGATGTTAAACACACTCTACACCGTAGAGATCCAACCGAGATTAAGCTCCGCCAAATCTCCTTCCACTCCAACCGACCGAGCTCCACGCTAAAGGGAGTAAGAAAAGTCGAGCTAAACGACGTTAAACAAAAGCGCACTTGGGAGGCAATCCCATGACTATCTTTGTATATATTCCTTTTTTCTATTTTATGCTGGTGTGTTTTTGTTTGTAGGAAAAGGGTAACGAGAACCAATGATCATGATCCTAGACCTATCGAGGACAAGAAAAAGGGGAGGAAAAGAATTAGATCGAGTGTTGAATCGATTAGATTTCTCGATCTTTGTCCAAGGATCGATGAGACGATCGACCAACCTCCCCGATCTAGACGAGATCGAGTAAAGCGATCGAGTGAAACAGTCGATTTCGAGAGGATGACCCGCCAGCGTGTTCAGCTTGGATTATGAACGAAGGGTGGATCGACTGGCCTCACTCGATCTTCAAACTCTGAACGACTGCAAGATCGATCTGACTTCTCGATCCCTATGAAGCGATCGAGTTGACGATCGATCAAGGCACTCGATCTCGATCCGAACGACCCCGCAATCGACCGACAGAGCATGACCATAGCGCCAGGAATCCTAAAACAAGGAAGGCACTCGATCCGAAGCTCGATCCGCGAAGGATCGAGCCTTCAATCGACCGAACAATGCGATCTGGGACAAAATAGGCATGAGATCGAGGTCAAGATCGACCAATTTGACTCGATTTCATGCCGAGGTAAGTTTTTAAATTTCCCTCTTTTTCTCCTTCCCTCCCATTTTGAATTTGAATTCCGGTCAAGGCTGACACATTTGACCTTGGTGATTGAGCTTTGACCACGATTCACGAGATCTCTTGCATGCTTAGCTCTAAATGCTTTTTCCTCTTTATAAAACCTTTCCTCCACACCCTATTCCTCTATACTTTGAAAACCTTTTCGCATTAAAAGATAGAAAGTGTGATCTGCAGAAGAATCTCTTTCCTTTTCTTTCATCTTGCATCAAGGTTTCATAAGGTATTTCCATAGTGCATTAAAAATCTTTTTGAAATCCCTAGTTAATAGGATTGTGGAGGAAAGATTTAGAGTTTGAGCTTTAATTTTTGATAAAAAATATTTAAGTTTGGAGGAAATTTCAGAAGAATTTTCTTATCTTGAGTAAAGACACCCCCAAATTTAAAAATATTTTCTAATTTAATCCCAAAAAATTTTGAATTAGGATTTATGAGCTTATTTTGCTTTGTTTATCTCAATCCTCTCCTCATTCTTTCTCCGAGTTTTTTGCATCTCAGGGACAATGGCGTCAAGAAGGTTCGGGTACTCACCCCAGGCAGGCCTGTTAGTGTGGACTGAAGAGGAAAGAAGAACCCGCATGAGACTCGCGAATAGGAGCGTTGAGCCTACAAGGTTCGCAAGCCGACCCTTCTTGCAAGAGATCGGGTTGCTTGGCTCCTTCGATGAGCTGCTCGACAACATGGAGCTCGGCATTCTAGCGACCTTGGATTGTCCTACTTACCTGGAGGCGACGTTGCACTTCCTATCAACAGTGGAGTTCTCCTACGACAATCCAAGCTTGCCAACACCATCAACCGGGGGCATGACATTCAAGGTCCGGGGAACGTGTTTAACCTAACCGCGGCCGATATATGCGAGGCATACCACTTCAATGCCGAGGCTCACTTAACCGAGTTCCCATAATTCGAGTCGGCAAAAGCATTATGGAACTTGATCGGTGAAGGACCCTTTAAGAGCAACGAGTCAAAGATTGAAGGGGTTAGGAACCCTTTGCTACGGTATACACTGCAACTCCTCACCAACACTATGGCGGGAAAGACTTCGGATTCAACCGTGGGGAGGAACGAGATGAGTTTTCTCTTTGGAGGCTTAAAGGAAATTATGTGGGATGAGGGGTGGCTCACGGGGAATGTAGGAGATCCGGTGGATGATAACTTTGACGAAAATGTCAACTATGGATGCATCCTAGCTGCCTCATTGGTCAACTACAAGAGGATGGTCCGTAGATCAAGCTCCAGCCCTATCATCATAGGAGGATTCCTAACTCCCCTCTTCGAGAAAGCGGGAGTAGACCTCACGTTCTTCCAAGCGTGCCCGGAAAGAGTCTATATGGACCACGCTTACATGCTCGCGAAAGAGTTCTTCGGCTCACCCCCAGCCCCAAACACTTTCGCATACTACTTCAAGAACAAGCAAAATGAAGGAAAGGCATATATCCTCCCAAGCCCGAACGGCGTGCTAATAGACTGCCTCGAAGGACTTGAGTTCTTGCCACCGGATGAGGCATGCTACTTGGCGTTTGGAAGCACATCTACGATTCCAATCTCCATCGATTCATCCTCACCGACCTCCTCCTCCTCGCAAGATTGAGGTACCAAAACACCAACCATTGTAAATACCACGCATCCTTTTATTTTTGCTTTGGAATTTGGTCTCCTCTTGGACTTGTTTGACACCGAGACGTTGTCATTCAAGTTTGGGGGAGAATGTGTGCTTTAACATGTTTTATTTGAATCTTATTTTGTGTTTCCATCTTGAGTCTTCATGCATCCATCTAAGTGCATAGAAAAATACAAAAAAATCAGAAAAATTTGAAAAAATTTGAAAAAAATTCATGTAGCTTGCATTTACAGTGTAGAATATTTTAGGATTGAGTCTAGAATTTTTATCATTTAGGATTGCATTAATTTGCATAGGGAGCAATGATGAGCTAATCCAAGTAGGTTGTTAACTTTTGTGATCAATTCAACACCCTAGTTCTTAATTGTTTGATGCTTGTGAATGGAATTGAAAGTAAGGAAGAACCATGCTTGGACCACCTCATTTGTCACTAGTCTTTAGTCGAAAATAGGTCTTGAAATTGAAATCCAACTCTACTCACTTAAACCGAATTTTGACATTTAATTATCATGCTTGCATTGAAAGTAATTCATGTATTTAAAATACTTGAGCTTTCTTATCCACTTTGCCACCCTCTTGCTAGCTCAAGTAGCACCCCTACCTTAAACCAACCTCCTTTGAAGCCAAACGTTCTTGTGTGATTACTTGTGAGGCCATATTTTAATTGAACCTAGCATAAATTGTTAGGTTTGGGACGACAAGTATAGGTTTTCATGTAGATTCTAGCCTTGCATTTTTGGGGCTAGCTTTAGACTTAGGATTTGCTATTTTGTGGAAGATTTGGAAAGAAAGAGGCGTTGGATAAGGGAATGGTGAAACTAAGGGGAAGACTTGGTTTGGAGTCTTGGATTTTAAAAAGAATAGCTCTATGTAATTAAAGAAAAAAAAAATTGCTAGGTGGTCTTAAGAAAAAGAGAAGAAAATCAAAAGAGCCAAAAGGCCAAGTTAGAAGAGAAAGAAGGCCACCTAGAGTTAAGAAAAAGAGCTAAGTTATTGAGATGAGACTACTCCATTCGCCGAGAGTAATAGGTTGAAGAAGTTCCCCTTAGAGCTTTGAAAAGGAGAAAGTGTGTTTGAAATTCAAAGGGCTTAGCCAGGCACAAAGAGCCTTGGGGAAAGGGTAGATTCTAGAGGGTTGAGTGAGCAAAAAGAAAATGAAAGAGAGGGGTATAGGATCATTGATAGCATTTCGGGTAGATGAAAATCTATGCTTGTATGCATCACTTGTTTCTTACCTCTCGCATTATGCATATGGTTCAATCCTTTTTGAGTGTTACCCTTACTTAAATGGAAAACCGGATGAATTGAGATCATTTTTATCTCAAAAACCCAGTCCCTTAGCCAAATGAATTTACTTTCCTTGCAATGTCATGATTCACTGTTTCACACTTAATGAATGTTAAAGAGTTGGCTTGATAAGGAGACTTGTTTAGATTGAATTCTTAGTGCATTTGAATGTTGGAATGAGCATGGCTAACTCTTTTGGAGTAGAATAGATTCACATGCATCTTAGAATTAGTAACTAGGATGTTGAGTTGATCATTATTGTTAGCAACCTTAGATATTGAGCTCCCACTTGTAAACCCTCTCCCTAGCTCGGATTTTGTTTGCTTGAGGGCAAGCAAAATGCAAGTTTGGGGGAGTTGATGTATTCATATATTTCATACATTTAGCTTGCATTTAGGACATAAATAGCATACATATTGCATTCATACTTAGGGAATTTGTAGCTTTTGTTCCATTTTAGGTCCTAAGGCATTTTTTTGCATTAGCATTTGCATGTTTCTTGCATTCTTGCATCATATTCAGGTTGTTTTGGATACACTGGAGTTTTGGAGAACGCGTGGACAAGCTGAGGATAAAAATGGAGTCCATGGACACTTGGGAGAACTCGTGCATCAAGAGGAAGATCCGAGATCGAGCTAAAGATCGAGTCAGGCAGGTCGATCTTGAGAAGATCGACCACAAGATCGAGTCACGAGGCCATTCGGTGGAAGAAGATCGAGGTCAAAGATCGACCAAGATGATCGAGCTCAAGCACGGACACGAATATAGAATGAGAGCCAGATCGAGCCCAAGACTCGATCATCCGAAGATCGAGTAGACGATCGACAGAGATACCCGATCTCCACGATTGGAACGACAAGGCGATCGAACAAAGGAAGGAGTTCTACTGCCAAGATCGAGTAAGAGATCGACGACCAAGGTCGATCTCTAACCTTATCTAGACAGCTCGCATTTTGGAGTTTGGTGAGGGGACCATTACCTTTTTTGTATAAAAGGGCCTTGACCTATTTTTGGCAAAGGATCCGAAATTTGCGTTTTGTCTCCTCCTTCTTTGAGCAAAACCACCATTGTTAGTCTTTTAAGCTTTTTATGTTTTAGAAAACCTTAATCTTTCAAGTTATCTTAAGTACTTTGTTTAATCGTGTTTAACTCATGTTTAGCTTTCCTTCTTTTACGTTTTCAAGCGTTTTGATTATGTTTAGTGAGTAGTAATCTTGTGGGTTTTCGGTTTGGGGTGATTAAGGGTTTGAAAGGTTTAAGCTTTGGACTTTTCTTGTTCTTATAACCATTCTCTTCTTGGATTTGAGCGTTTAAGGCCTAGAGGATCTCGAGAGAGACATCTTTGATCCAGGGATTTCCTTGTCCTAGACAGATTTAGGAGATCCCTTAAATCCAAATCCAAGAGACTAATCTATCTTTTCCCAAACGCCATGGTTGCTTAGGGGATTAGTTAAGCCAATATTTGAGATCTTTGCATCATGCTTCTCATCCTTTCTTTCCACCACGATCAATGGGTTAGGAGGAAGGGATGAGGAAGGTTTCATACCACACGCCATGGAATAAGCTAGCTTAAGCTTCTCAAGGCTTAGAGAAAGCACAAAAGTGTAGATCTATGTTTTTAAGACCCAAAGCTTGAATCTTGAATCCTCTAAGTTGATCTCCAAACCGTGAATCCATTTCTTATCATCTGAAAACATAAAAATCATCCTCCTTTAGTTTAAAGTTTCAGTCTTTTAGATTAAAACCATTTAGTTGTTTATTTCTTGCATTAAAGCTTTTTAATTTCATAAAGTTGTGTTCTTGCTCTTGCTAGTATTTTAGAAATTCCCTAGTATTATATTTCGCACCCTGGTAGAATTTGAGAGTCAGTAGATTTTATTTACATTTCTTAAAATTCGTCCCAAGTCTTAGGCAATTTCCTGTTTTGTGAGTCTTTAGTTTTGCATTTTCTAAAATTAGTAGTCGTGCTTTTTAATCCTTTATAAGTAGCTTTCTAACTGTTTAACCCCTTGGTCGGGATTTTAAAATAGTTTTTAGGTTCAGTAGATCATCCTAAGTTTTTTTATTACGGCTTATTCACCCATTTAATCCGATTCTGCTTAGCTTTACTAAAGGTTCTTGTATTCTTAGTATCCTTCAACTCTCACAAATTGGATTGACCCTTAAGTGCTGCAATGACATGAGCAAGCTTAAGGTTTGACAAACACAGCAAAAACGTGTTATCATAGAACTACACGTAGAAGACGATATCATAAGTTTTTTTGCGTTTTTTCTCTGTCGGCCAAAAATATATATTTTAATAGTATATGTTTTAGATAAATTTAAAACTAAGAATTATTATTTACAAATAAAATAAAATCAAAATAGATATCATTCGGTTTTAAAAGATTTATTTTTTATTTTTATGAAATAATTTTAACGTTAATCGAACGACATACAAAAAATCAGATTTTTAAAAGAGAAGAGACGGTTGTAGAAGAAAGCGAGGTTTTATTCGCTAATCTAATGTCGTTGAACTGATTATACTGTCCAGATAAAATATTAACAGCTGTCAAAGCTGCACGAGCCATGGATGTTGGCATGCCATTGTTTTCTCGATGACATCTTTGTTTTTTTTACACAACTTCAAGATAATGAAATGTCACATAAATTGAGTTTGTTACTCCAAGTTATAAACTTTATAAATTAGAGGTTATTTTTTAAAATTATTTTACTTTAAAAAAATTTTGATTATTTTTTTTTGGATTTTTTGGATTTTTGGAATTTTTTGTGATTTTTTATTTATTTTTTATTTTTTAATGCCACATCATCGTTTTAATGGCACGTGTGTCAGCTGAGTCAGCAAACTTAACGGTTGACTAACTGCTGTTACAGTCAACTTGGTTTTACGCACAAAAGTCGAAGTATGGGTTGGGTTTTTGAATTTTTAAAGCGTTTAGGTAGGAAAAGGCACCAAGTATTTGTTTGGATAGGAAAATACACCGCGCAGTTTGATCAGGTGGAAAAAGACCATTTCCCCGAATTCAGTGAGGTCGAAGCTGAGATCCCGATGGTGGTTTGCAATTATTTATGAAGTTTTTCAATTGTGAGAAGAATTGATGATAATTTGACTCATGTTCAGACCATCTTCAGAGCAACGGTTTGAGACTCAAAAATCTTCTGATCAGACTGAAATTTGGTGGAATTCTTCTTGGCACTATTGTGTTTGAAATCAACGGTGGGATTGAGATTTCAACGGTTACTTCAAGATTTTTTTCGTGCATCTCTGACACAGGTCTGTGGAGATTAGGATGTGACCAGTCTGACGAGAATGTGTGTTTGGAAGGTGAAACAAAATACGTTCGATATGAATTTTTGCAGGAGCATTCTTGACATATCTGGTTATGCATCTGTCCTAAGGAGAGCTACCTTGGAGTTTGGTTCAAAGGTGGGTGTTTTTGCTGAAAAAGATAGAAACTTAAAGGCTTGATCAATCTCTAAGGGTTTCAGATTTACAGAGAAGTTTGAGGGAAGGTGTTTGAAGTCTTCAGTCTATGGTTTATCTGCTTTACAGAATGTTTCTGATTGCATGCAAGGAAAAATTGATGTATGGGTTATGGTTTTCAAGTCAAGAGTCAAGATGAAAGTTATATGTGGTTCCATTATTCACAAACCTGCAAGTTTCAAGCGCTTCTGCGTTTAAGAAATGACGGAGCAGTCACGAGTGTGGAGGAGACGCTTGTTGATTTCAGATAATCGGAATGAGGTTTCAAATGTCAAGAAAGTAAAGTGTATCTGAGACACTCAGAAATTTGAGTATGGTGTTGTACAGATTTGTGGTTCAACTGAAATTGAAGTGTTTAACAGGCTGCATTCAAGAGTATAGTTTATGTTCTCGTGCCTGTGAAATTGAAGTTGAGCTATTGTTAAGGATTTCAGTAAGACTGAAGTATGTGCTTAATGTCTCAACTGCAAAGGAGCTTTCGTGAAAGCCATGAGACTAATTTATTTCTCGTCAGATAACGATTGTATCTGATTGTATCTTTTTCTGAAGAAAAATCAGTAATAGAGGCTCAACAACTTGGAACATGGTGCTGATTTTGATGATGGTAAGCTTGAGTTGGTGATGGATTTGATGATTGGTGCTGGTTTTGATGCTCGCAACTGAGTTGCAGAGAGAGCTTAATTGTGCTGATACATTGATAACACTCATATTTTACTTCTAAAACCTATTATTTCAAGATCGTTTACAAGTGTTTTAACTCGGTTTTCAACGGTTTTTAAGTGATTTCCACGTTTCCTAGTCTTAAGAGTCATTTCAGGGAAATTGGACAAAAAGAATGCATTTTGGAGCAAAACGGGAACTTCTAGGACATGTGCTCAGAGCCATAAGTTCAGCATTAAATGACGACTTTTCCACCACAAGATCAAGCTCATATTTGGAGTTGAGATAGCCCTTTCAGCCGTCTTTCATGCCGAGGATGTTTTAATTCAATCCCACAGTTGGATCTCAAAGTAAGAAGGAAGCAAGAAGGCCCGTCAGACACATCCCCAGAAGAAGGACGGCCGCGCCACATATCCTCAGAAGACCAGTGGCCGCGCCACGCCTGGTCGCTCGCTCGGCTAGACCATTCCGGCCCATCCCGAGCCCGTTTGCACTTATCTGATATTTCCCGAGGTTAAAACGCAAAGCCCACTTTCTGAAGACATGAGAGCCTATATAAAGGGACCTTAGGGTTTCAGAAGGGGCGTGACCTTACACACATCTTCCCAAAAACACTTTCACGCCGCAGAGAGAGAGAGAGAGAGAGAGAGAGAGAGAGAGAGAGAGAGAGAGAGAGAGAGAGAGAGAGAGAGAGCGAGAGAGAGAGCTCGACGGCCCCGGAGTTGAAGACCTCGAGAGAGAATTCTTCTTCAGCCGCCCACTCTTTCCTCCTTTCCTTCTCATCTTTTGTTCTTAGTTCTTTACTTTTCAATACTTTAAGAAGATCTCTCCAATCGATTTCCTTTGAAGAAGTTTTCTCACTTTGTTTCTTATTCAATATAAATCGCACCTTTTATATCTCAAAGATGTCTCTCGTTCCCATGAACGAGTAGTCATCTAGTTGGGTTTTTAAAGGGGGCTTTCGAAGGGGTTAAACAGTTATTACGAGCAGGCCAACTCCACTCGAGACCTTTCTCCAGAATCAAAATCTTGATCCCTCCCGAGCTGGAAGAATTGGGGGAAGAGGAAATGTCAAGGGCAATTGAAAAGACAAAGCAAGTGATCCTGGAGGCTAAAATTCTAAGGAACAGAAACGGAGGCACACTGCTGATACGTAAGCAAGGAGAAGCTTGGGGAGAAACGACTCGTGAAGCACTTTCCTCAACTGTCTGAGCTTCGAACAAGTCGAGCTAAACGACTTAAACAAAAGCGCTTGGTGGGAGGCAACCCATCTTGTACGTGTTTTTAACTTTCCTTTCTTTCATTTCTAACACCTAGTTTTTGCAAGTTTTCTGTACTTAGGCAAAATAAAAAAAATAAAAAAATATAAAAGCAAGAAAGACCCAAAATATGAAGAGGAGCCTCAGAAGGAAGCTGGCCGCATGAGCGCCGGCCCGTGCCGCGGCGAGACAGACCGTGGCCGCGCGACGGACCACGACCGCACGGAGAGGACAAGCCTGGCCGCGGCCGCGACGGGTCATGGCGCGGCCAGCGGTCGTCCGAGCGACCAAGTTTTCCTCCTGAACCGAACTTCCTGCGTTTTGGTACAATCCCGCACCGAAAGTTATTCCCGTTAATGGAAAATAACGGATTTCATAGATTCGTGGCCAACACGCAAGGTAAGTTTTCTCGTTTTGAAATTTTTGAAAAAAAGGTTTTGGTGATAAAAACACCTTTTTAAAAGCAAAAGAAGAAATTTAGGATCAAACTCTCTTTTCTTCTTCTCTTCCAAGAGACTTGGGGATTTTTGGGAGATTCTAAATTTTTCAAATCCGAACCGTTTTCAAAAATTCTTTGGTCTAAGCTCATCTATTTTCAAGGAAGATTCAATTTTTAAAGTTCATTCATCTTCATCTACAAGGTATGGTCTCTAATTCTACAAATTCCTCTAGAACTCAATTTTGAGATCTCTCTTGCTTGACTATAAAATTGTCTAGGATGCTTGGATAATGGTAGGGAACCTTGGATTGATGATTTAGGTTGCGTAGATTTCGATTTTTGCAACCCAATTCCGAAAAGTTGAAATCTTTGGAGATTAGAAATTAGAACATGCCCTAGAATTCGAATTTTGTTGGTAATATTTGACAATTTGCTTAGTTTGGACTTGATTCATACTAGGTACTACTTGTGAACCAAAGTTTGATGAGAATAAGTTGGCAAAATCGATTTATTGGAAAGTTTTTGTGTGGAAATCCAAAATTCCGAAAATAGAGCATGAGTACCGATTTGATCTTGAATATTAGTGCATAAACTCGATTTTTACTAGTCTTGGAAGCTCTTGATATATGTCTTGTGTATCATTGCACTTGAGAATCCATATGACACATCAAATTCACATGTTAGGTCGAGTTTTTGTTTTTGTTTTGCAAGGTACAATGAGCTACGATCGAAACTTCGAAATACGTTCGAAGGACAGAGAGCAACTAAGCTCTTCTAGGAGTTCTTCGCACTAGCAAGAACACGTTACACTGCTAGGAAACCCGAGTCTCAACACCACTCTAGGGAGAGGAAGGAAATCACATCCGAAAGACGGTATTCTCTACTTCAACATTGGCTCTCGGGATTATGAGCTGAGTATCCCTAGACTCTGCGAGGTATTTGGTTTTGACTTGAGGAGCGAGACGAGCATTGAAGAAGAATGGAGTGCCGACCTTTGAAGACTCATGGGCCGAGGCATTTACGACAAGGGAAGGCATCCGTCCGCTTTTCTTTCACATCCAGCAGTGCATTTTGTGCACCGCCTCATAGCACACCGACTTTACTCTAGCAGCAACCAATCATGCATCCTCATTCCGGAGCTCGTCCTACTTCAGTCCGCCTTTAGGGACGAGCCATTCTCAGCATGTTTTGAGTGCATCCTAGCAGAGAGACTCGTGCGAGTGAAGCACGACGTCACCGCACCTAGATGCGAGACTGCCTTCACGACTTATGGAGGCATCATCACAGCGATTATGGAGGCCGCAGGAGTAGACACCAGCATTGAGATGCCCTTAGATGAGGCTTGGTTTGACTTGTCCCAGTTTCAGACGGACAAGAACTTGAAAGGCGCAGCCATGGATCCAGACAGGTTCGGATACCGTTACTGACTAGGGAAGGGAGACAACAGCACGGTCTATTTACCATCTCCCACAGTCCCGCGCCTTTCAGAGGGTTCACCATAGTGGATCCCGAGCCATGATGAGTTCCGCACAGAGTTCTCACGTCTACCGCTTACCATTGGAGAGTATGTAGCCACTAAGGCTAAGAGAGAGGCGATCCGTCAGAGAACCCACCAGCACACATCATACCCCTCCATGCGCAGTACCTCACGATCCGCTGCACCGTCCACCTCGACTGATCCCGCGATCACCGTACTTCAGGAGCAGCTGGCACGCCAGAATGAGATGCTTGAGAAGATGGCGCGACTGCTTCGAGAGAGAGGACATATAGATGGCGACCTTTAGACCTGAGTTCAGATTCCTAGAAGACTTCGCGTCTCGGTCTACACTCTTTCTGCTTACGAGCCTGGTTCCATCTATTCTACCCTTATCATTTACCCTTGCTTTATTTTCTATTATTATTTTTTTTTCTGTCATTTCCCGACCTGTCACCACTATTTCACACTGGGGACAGTGTGATTTAAGTCTGGGGGGAGTTCATACTAATGACTTTGCTTTGTTTTGGTTTTACTTGAGTCTTTTCTATTTATTTAGAACTAAGAACGATGTATCCCGATATATATAATATGGTTTTAGGGATTATGATGCAAAACCAAGGATGATTATTGACCAGTGTGCTTCTACGCTATTTCTAGTGACAGATCTTTCAAGCTTTAGTACTAGACTAGGCGGTAGCTTTCTAGCCGGAGAGATGCGAAATCCTATAGAATGCCGATCTATAGAAATTTCAAGGGAAGGAATACACTAGCTCTATTTTTATTGGAATTTAAACTGACTTTTAATTTACTTGTCAACAGATTTAAGCATTCAACGAAAAAGCCATAACGTTCGGGACATCTTTTTCCATTTTTACACACTCTCTTGTTGTTCCCGAACGGCCAACACATCAATAGTTGGTACCATACCCGAAACCCTTACCATCTTTTCATACCTCATGCAACTCTCTTATTATCAGCATATGCAGATATGTGCAAAAACGCCGAAGAGGGAGGAACAACACAATTTCTAGTCACTCGAGACGAAGGATCGAATGGTTAAGGAACAGTGGTGTTAGCTACAAAAGAAGGATGACTCATGCCTCGGAAAAAATGAAGAAATGGTAATGTTCTCGTGATCCTTAAGACTCTTAGATCAAGGCACTTCCCGTTTCAAAAAAAAAATGAAGAGAGAGAAAAGAAAAGTAACTCGGATAAAGGACCCGAGCTCCTTGGAGTAATGACGGTACTTATCCGCTAAAAGAGAGAGTTACAATAAAAAAAAGAGAGAAAGAAAAAGAAACGGGAAGAAAATGCCTAAGGGCCTTAAGAGGATCGGAACATCCACAGAGGCGGAGTCTGGTCGATATGGTGAAAAGTCTTAAACGCCACCCAATCCGAACCAGCATCAAGAAACTAAGTCTGGGGGGGATGGCGGTAACAAGGAGAGCTCGCGGATATGTACGCGCGAAGAGTGATTGGAAATCGTGGATCTCAACAGTTCCACCTTCTCCTGTTGTTTTGCATAATATCTCGCACCTTCCGGAGATCTCTACGGTAACCCGAAACACTCTAAACCTCACCAATAAAGACCTTTATACACCTAACCTCGTTGAATCTAGCTTAATATCCCTTGACAAGGATCACGCCATTCTTAATACTACTTAGAGAGCTAGTTGACCGAAACTTGGAGTTTAGATAGTGAAAGCTTCATAAAGGACTAGTGTTGAAGGAACTATAGTGAGAATTTTTGAGGCTAAGCTTGGATAGACTTGTTCGATGACTTATGGTTTAGAAGGACGGTCGCTGAGATTTTGCTAGTTCCTATATTTTCAAACCTCTTTCCAAGTCTTTTTCGGCGTTTTGTTTGAGGAAAAACAAAGATTTAAGTCTGGGGGAGTTGATAACACTCATATTTTACTCCTAAAACCTATTATTTCAAGATCGTTTACAAGTGTTTTAACCCGGTTTTCAACGGTTTTTAAGTGATTTCCACGTTTCCTAGTCTTAAGAGTCATTTCAGAGAAATTGGACAAAAAGAATGCATTTTGGAGCAAAACGGGAACTTCTAGGACATGTGCTCGGAGCCATAAGTTCAGCATCAGATGACGACCTTTCCACCACAAGATCGAGCTCATATTTGGAGATGAGATAGCCCTTTCACCTGTCTTTCATGCCGAGGTGGTTTGAATTCAATCCCACGGTTGGATCTCAAAGTAAGAAGGAAGCGAGAAGGCCCGTCAGACACATCCCCAGAAGAAGGACGGCCGCGCCACAGATCCTCAGAAGACCAGTGGCCGCGCCACGCCTGTTCGCTCGCTCGGCCAGACCATTTCGGCCCATCCCGAGTCCGTTTGCACTTATCTGATATTTTCCGAGGTTAAAACGCAAAGCTCACTTTCTGAAGACAGGAGAGCCTATATAAAGGGACCTTAGGGTTTCAGAAGGGGCGTGACCTCACACACATCTTCCCGAATACACTTTCACGCCGCAGAGAGAGAGAGAGAGAGAGAGAGAGAGAGAGAGAGAGAGAGAGAGAGAGAGAGAGAGAGAGAGAGAGAGAAATAGAGGCTGAGAAAAACCCTGTGCATCGGGTTCTGGTTTTTNCAAAACATTATTTTGATGAGGTTCCCAAACTATTTTACTCCAACTTCCAGATTAATAGCAAAGAATGAAAATAATAAAGAAACTCATTGAGTGGTAAAAAAGAAGATCACAAAAAGGTAAACAAATTAGCAAAAGTTAAAGAAATTTTGATGTCAAAGAAAATACTAACACGTGGATTCGTATTTTATAAATTTTATATAATTCATGATCATAATCTACAATTACCATTTATATTTAGTAAAATTAGTTTAATAAAAAGTGAATTTATGTATAAAAAATTTTGTGATACGAAAATTCATATATTTAAGTAAAAGTTTCTCAAATATTTACAATAAAATAAAAATAGAATATAGATTATATTTTTTGTTTATCTTAAAACAAAAATTTTCTAATTTTTTTATCGAATTCTAAATAATTATTTTGGATTTTTCTAGTATTTTTAGTAAATTTAATATATTTTAATATTTTAGTATTATTTTTTCAATTAAAATTTTCAAAATTTGACGAAGTTAACATTCCGTTAAAAGTCTGTGATGATGGGGTAAAATCCATACATTTTAAATTTTAATATGTTATAATGGAAGCAAAATTAATTAAGATTTTCCTGTACATTAAAAAAGTTTGTGTATTAAAATGATAATAAAAATTTAGTGGAAGTATTTTTGTGGAATTTTCTCGAATGACAAAAGACCGGTAAGAAGTTATTATCCCACCTATTTATACTACTCCTTGTCAACACATTCTAATATCATCACTCGTATTAAACTTGGACTATCAACACACATTCTAGTGCCTCTCTCTCACTCGATCTATATATTCACTTCACCTCTCCATTTTCTTTCTTTGTTTCTTGAGGACTTCTCAAGCTCTATACCTTTTCACAAGACTCTTAACAAATGAACAAGATGAGAAAATTCTATTAGAGGAGAACAAGAGGAGTTAAGATGCGTGAAGTTACTGAACAAGATATTGAAAAAGGTGAACAATCAATCACGCTTGAAAGCACCCGAAAAGATGTTGAAAAAGCTGATAGTTTAACCGAGCCCAAACTTACCGAACAAGATATTGATGAAGCTGAGAGTTCAACCAAGCCTGAAATCAATGGATAATTTGATGAGGAGTTTGCAGAAATAGTAGCGAAGATGCATACGCTCAAAGATAATGGTGCAGAATCTCCAAAGCTTCTAAGAAAAGGTGAAGGTTCTTGTTGCATCTTCAGGATTCCCCAAAGCCTAAAAAGGATCCATCAAAAAGGCTATGAGCCTAAGATAGTGTCAATAGGTCCTTACCATCATGGGAAAGAGCATCTCCAAATGATCGAGGAGCATAAACATCGTTATTTGAAGCTTCTCATAGCTGAGGCAAATGATGGTGTCGATATGATCAACCTTTTAGGCAGAAAAATATTGAAAATGGAGACCGCTATCTGGAAATCTTATTCTGAGAATCTTGCTGTTGAACAACGACCAGAGCTCCTCAACATGATGCTTCTCGATGGTTGTTTCATTCTTATGTTGTTCTTTTTCATATCAAGAAAGGTTGATGCAAGTAAGAAGTCACCACATGATCCGATTCTAACGACGCCATGGATCCTCGCGACCATCCGGAGTGATCTTCTGCTTTTGGAAAACCAGGTCCCTTTCATTCTTCTCAAAACTCTTTTGGAAGAATATTCAAAGATATCATCTTTAGGTCCAGGCAGTAATCTGGAGGAACTTGCATTTAAGTTTTTTAAACATTCAATGGTCTAGAAAAAAAGATCACATGACCTTGAAGCAGAACATTTACTTGATCTGATTCGTAAGAACTTCATAAATGGTAGTTCTCACTCTCCTACGAGAACATCACCAAGTTCTAAGTGTTATTCGTGATTTATCCTCTCAGCAAAGAGACTTCGCCTCCAGGGAATAAAATTCAAGGCTTCTCATGGTCATTCTTCTTCAAAGGTGTGTTATAAGAAAATTATTGATTATTTATCTAATGAGTCTAATGCATTTGTCCCAAGAAGCCGGGAGGGAAAAACAATGTTGGAGATAACACTAAATGGAAATGAGCTTCACATACCGCCAATATTGTTCGATGGATTCATCAGTTCGGTGTTGCTAAACTGTGTTGCGTTTGAGCAGTTATCTATAAATTGTTCCAGCAATATAACCAGCTATGTTGTTTTCATGGGATGTCTAATGAATGACGAGGCAGACGCTACCTATCTTACTGAGAAAGGAATCATAGAAAGCTATTTTGGGAATGGGAGTGATGTTTCTCAGTTCTTCAAACTCATTTGCAAAGATGTTGCCTTTGACCAGAGTGAGAGCTACTTGAAAGAAGAGTTCGAAGGGATTAATAAGTACACTTCAAACTGATGGAATGTGGAGTGGGCAAGGTTCAAGCACCTTCACTTTGACTCTCCTTGGACTCTTCTATCATCTTTAGCTGTTTTGGCAGCTATTTTGCTTTCACTAGCCCAGACTATTTTCGGAGGTCTGAGTTATAGTAGTAAATTGTGATCCGTCGCAGTAAAGAATCATAGTCTGTGTTCTTGTTTTTTTTTTTTTTATGTATGTGTGTGTGTGTGTGTGTGTGTGTGTGGGTGTGTGTGTGTGTGTGTGTGTGTGTGTTTGTGTTTTTATAAACATGAATTGTAATTTTGTAAACATGAATTGTAGTTGCAAATTTATTATTTGTGTTCTTGTTTTATTTTACCGCTTTCTTTTTGCGTGAATGATCTTGGGCTCCTACTAACTTTGATTTGTTGTCTCATTTATATATAAGTGATTTGAGTTCAAGAACTCATATGTTAGATTATTATTGCTAGATTCTTTTAATGAAATAATCTATGATTCATTGCGAATTTCCTGATGTCCAATTCTCGTTTTTTTTTTTCTGATCTCGTATGGCGTTTATTTGCTTTCTTGTATTCTGTTCCATTCGATCCTACTACAATCTCATATTATCTTCTTAGCTATTTTCTACTCTCAGAGGTTTAAAATGCAGCTCCTCAACTCTTGGTGGATTCAACACCGAATTATCACTATAATTGCCTATGCACTTGTACGAATATTAAAAGAGATCTTGGAAGAGATATGCTTAACCATATATTAGTTTAGAAAAGTTACCGTTATATATATATGCTTAACAATATTAGTTTAGAAAAGTTACCGTTATTTGTGAATACGTTATTTTTATTTGTATTTGTTTTATTTAAAAAATTATGTTTACTTCTTTCTATCTTTATATAAGTTTATGTATTTCGTACCGCGCGTATTGAGATTTTATTTTTGTTTTTTCCTGTGCTTATAATCAGTGGCGGATCTAGGAGACTTTTTAATCGGGGGCATTATCATAAGATTTGATTAGTCGAGAGGCATTATCATGGAACTACTCGAAAAAAATAAAAAATTAGCCGGGGGCACGTGACCCCGTAAGTCGTACCGTAGCTCCGCCCCTGCTTATAATAACACATTTAAATCGGGCCGTTGAAATAATTAATATGGGAAAACTATTGACAACGAAAGAGTGTAAAATGTCCCAAGTATTAAATTACTTAGCAGTCAAGTATTAAATAAGGGCAATTCTTGCCACCTAAGTTTTTTTTTTTTTTTTGTCTTTTGGGGTGGGGAGCGTAGGAGAGTTATTATTGGGACATTTTACAAGTTGGGATCTTTACTAAATTTTGAATTTTTTTAGTAATTTTGTATACTTAAAAAAAATTCATTATGGCATTTTACTGTCCCACGAAAATATGGCATTTTTTGTAGGTCATTTTGGAATATCTTTCGATCACAACAAAGTTAAGTACGAAAGGGATTAATTTTGATGAACGATATGCATGTTGTGGAGCGAATGTAGAAATTCAGAAACTATAAATCATGCATGTTTTTTTGGCGTGTCCTCAGGCTTTACAAACTTGGATGGTCTCACCTTCCATAATCTTTCCAATGTCATCAATTTTTTTCCGATATTTTTTATCACTTTTTGCGGCTTCCGAAGAACATTATGACAGAAAATTCTCTTAGATTTTTTATTATATTTAGAAAACAAGAAACAATTAAAAAAAAAAATTGGATAGAGATCCACGATAAATACTTCAACTTGTGGAAATCAAAGCTATGGCATGGCAGTCGGCACAAATTAGTGATCCAGACATAAATTTCCCACGATGCTATCCATCCTCATGCAATTTTTGGTTATACATGGTCTTGGTGTTATGTTGATGGCTCATGAAATGAGATATATAAGCTTTTCAGGCTGGGTTGGTTTCTTATTTTAGGGCTTTTAGGATTTTTATGTTTTCTTATAAATAGCCTCATAAAGTTAATGTATTATTCAGTTGTTGATTATTGATTAGAAATGCTTTTACTTTTGAGAGAAGAGTATTCTATATTCTTTGTTTTCGGCAGATCTATCAAGATCTCAACAAGTTTAAAAAACATCTCACAAGCGAAGATATTCTCTTGAATTTCTTGGTTGAGCTAGCAAGTCACAATCTATTCCTTTGAATTCATTGGTTGGGATATTTATTGTTTGCTACCGATCTATCAGATATTAGAGGATGAGTTGTCCAACAGGGACGACCAGACAATTACACAACCACAACTGCCCAACAACTTTAGGCAACCGGGCAAGTAATTAGACGGCCTCACACTCCCTTTAAAATGACTATATGGAAAGGTAGGGTACATTTTTCCTAAAAGCGTTATGGAATAGAAGACGCCGGCCCATTTAAACTTTCAAATTTCTTTGCACCCTTGTACTAAGGTTAACATAACCCCATAAATGTTATCTCTAACATATGATAGGTGAAAGTGACTAGTCCCTATTCCTTGAAAAGATAAATGTATGGGACATTGAGATAACCAAGCAGTCCATATCCGCCGGAACAAGACGAATACAGCATCAGCCTAATGCCTCAAGATAACCTTTGGTATCAGCTTACAAACACAAGAAGAAAAATAGGAAAAGCACTCGAGTATTCCGTACATGATCCTGATGCGTCTTTTTGGGACTCTCGAGTTTTAAATTTATAAAACCAACATGCAAGTGCACATGTGCGATTGTAGTACTTAGAGGTCAAACCACGGTGGATTATTTTTCTGCAAAATCAAGAAACGATTAAAAGGAATCAAAGACAAATAAAACTTGGTGGTTTTTTGGGGGTTTGTCACGGTTTTGTAGTATTGAAAACGGAAATTGAAAACTATGGAATTAAATGAAAAAGGCAAAGCAAGAAAAGTAAATCAAAGCAAGCAAAGTAAATCGAGTGCAGGAAAGGTAAAAGAACTAAAACTAGTAAAACAAAACATTGGATTGTTTAGGAAAATCTTCGGGGTTCTAACTAAAAAGGTTTCAAGAATAGACCTGTCTCCCTTGAACAAAAAACAAAGAAACTAAAAGCATTTGGTGGTTAACCTAGATAATGGAGGCACAAGGTAGCACACAAAATAAAGCCCTAAAACTAGAATATATATAGGTCTTGAGGTGTTCTTTGGTCTTCCTTAGGGGTTTGTAAACGGGTTTGGTCCGGAACGAATTGAGCTGTCCGCGATTTCGAGTGTCCAGGATGTGGTGGATAGCGTTTTGACGTGCGTCTGTGAACTGAAGCACGGTAGATCTACTCTGGCCGTGAGATGAGCTTGTCCTGCTTCTGCTTCACTTACCTTCTTTTGCTTTATGTAACTTGAGATCTAACTGTTGAATCATTCTCAAATCATTTTAGCGTGAAAGGTAGTAAATTAACCTATCTTGTGTAGAAAAATCAGTTTGATCAAATTGTGAAAAGGTATTCGTTTGATGTTGAACTTGTGCTATCTCGCACATGTTCCACATGGTATTAAGAGATTCGTCAAAACCAAAAGATGATATTTATCCCTAACAATTTAAATGGACACTTTTTTTTTGGTACATCCATCAAACCAATTTTGAATTTTAACCAAACCGGAAAAAATAATAATTTAATTCATATATTATTTTAAAATTAAAATTCGAAACTAAAACAATATGAGACCATCCATACTAAATGTATGTTTTCATTGAATATTGCTGATATTTACAAACAAAAATCCATAATAGTCAAAGATTTCGGATTGAACTAGTAGACTAGCAATATTCAACTATGAAATAAATATTTATAAATTATTTCATATTTAAAATATTTAATCCTTGCTCTGCATCTTACAAAAAATGACAACGAAGATGGGCTCCTTTGATATATATGGGACCTTAATTTGTTTGGGATGATTGAGGCTGCGTCATCTCAGATGAAAACCTCATCAGGTTAGAAATTTCCTCCTACTTTTCTCCTTTTAGATATACCAAATTTATGTCTCTCTTCCTACCCAAAAACATCTAGCTTGTGGTTTGAAAACCCTAAATAAAAAAAAATAAAAAAAGTTATTGCAGAGGAAATCATTTAGATGGACACTGAAGCGAATCGAAGTGTACTCTCGAAACGTGTTATGCCAAAGATTCTAAAGGAATCAGCCGGTAACCAATCTTGTTGCATCTTCAGAATGAGTCATGGCCATCGTCGAATCAATAGCGAAGCCTATGACCCAAAACTCCTTTCAATAGGACCTTACCATCACGGAAATTATAAACTCCGGATGCTTGAAGAGCACAAGCCTCGATTTCTTGGTCTTTTCGTTGAGGAAGCTGGAAAAAACGGTGTGGCTTATGAAGAACTGTTCGCGGCGGTATCTAAAAAGGAGGATGCTATAAGGAGTTCTTATTCCGAGGATCTTGTTGAGTTCGACCGAAAGAAACTCATCGATATGATGCTTCTTGATGGTTGTTTCATTCTTATGTTGTTCTTCATCATCTCAAGGAAAGTTGATCTCACTACAAAACACGATCCAATTTTCAAGATGCCATGGATTCTCCCGACTATTCACAGCGATCTTCTACTTTTGGAAAATCAGGTACCTCTCTTTCTTCTTGAAACTCTCTTTGTAACCTCGAAAATAAGCCCTGCTGGTGGTTTGAACAAGATGGCCTTCAAATTCTTCCGCTATTCAAAACAATTACCAGAAACATCGAAGCCAAGAAACTACAATATCGAAGCAAAACATCTTCTTGATCTCATTCGTCAAACTTTCATCCCTTATCCTTCCAAGAAGGACAAAACCCTAAATCACATTAGTCTGTCTATTCCATGTTGGCGTAGACAGAAAACTCAAACGGGGACTTGGGGATTTGATTCAGATCCTTTCCTCCGATTGATTACATCGTCCATGAGACTCCATAACAAGGGAATAGTATTTAAGCCGAGGGTAGAAGCAGACACATGGTTGGATATAAAACTCAAGAAAGGTGTTCTTGAGATACCACCATTAGTCTTGGGCGACTTCATCGGCCAAGTCTTTCTCAACTTTGTTGCTTTTGAGCAGTTCTACGGTTATTGTCCGGACCACATAACCAGCTACGTAGCTTTTATGGGTTGCCTCATGAACGATGAAGCCGACGCAAGGCTCCTAAGGGAAAAAGGGATCATGGAGAACTATTTCGAGACCGATCAACAAGTCTCTCGGTTCTTCAAGAACATAGGCAAAGACGCTGCTTTCGACATATCTAAGAGTTATCTAGCGGAAGTGTTTGTAGGAGTTAACAAGGAAACTTCAAAAGGGTACCGCTTGCGTTGGAATGAATTGACCCACGCCTTCTTCTGTTCTCCATGGACCTCGGTAGCTTCTTGTGCTGCTCTATTGCTTCTAGGTCTCACTGTAATCCAGACTTTCTTCATAGTCTATAGTTACTTCCGTATCTATCAGTAAAATGAACCGGAACTATTGGCACAATGCATTATAATTGCATTATAATTTCATATATTTTTAGTACGTTTATGTTGGGACAAGTTTGTTGTATGGATGCTGTGTTTTGTATGTTTGTATGTATGTAGGAGTGTTTATTCCTAGACAAAGGCTAGTCTTCTTTTTCTTGCTATTACATTCAATCGAAGCGGAAGATTAAATTATAACTATTACATTCCTTGGAAGCCCAGCTATCTCTCTTTTGTAATCTTTATCAAAAACTGTATGTGTCATAGCATGTAATCGGTATTATCGAATTTAAAAAGAAAAAAAAAACAAAAAAGACAGTCTCAAATCTTTTCCTCTCTCATGGTTGTTTGTTTGATCAGCAGTATGTTTGTATCTAATGGAACTTTTTTTTTGTTTTGGAATTGTAATGTTAAATTAATTCAAGACACTAGTGGAACGTTACTTTTCACGGACTATGGAAAATATTATTACACATAATTTGTTTTGTATTTATATATATGAGATGGAGGACCAGCCCTAAACACTTGATAAGAATCGTTTTTATCTTAATTAACTTAAATGCATAAAGTTAAATTTCCCTTAAAGACGTGGCCTTGGGCACTAGTACAATTTTGAAACTCAGCTTGTAGGGGACCAGAATTAGGTAAGAAGTTAATGAGAGACTTGTGACCAGACACCAGTGTAAATGAAAAGGTGGTCGTTGGATGTTGCTATTGGAGTATTGACGACGTCGTTGTTGCTATGCATGCAGAACCAACTACCAAGTCAGAAAAATGGTTTATTCATTCAAAACTTTTAATTAGTAATAAAAAAAAAAGAATGACTTATTGATGTCCAAACTATGGGTTTTCTTAATGCTACGTTCATCTACTAACAATACATTGATCGTTACTCACTTCAACTCATTATGTCATTCGACCATTCTAATACAATTTAAAAAAACGATGCATTACTCTGGTATGTACAATTCCACGTATCATAATTACTCTAGTACATTCTATGTATCCAAAAAATTATATTTATTCTCAACCTTTTCCATGATTAGATTTGCTCTATATAATAGATTTCATATTTTTTTTTTTTTGTAACTCAGGGTAAATCCCAGACCTATGGAGGGGCCCAGACTAATCCCTGGGGGTAGTACAGCCTACGGATAGACCCTCACCTCCGGGTATTCAAATGGGCCGAAAGCATGGGTCCATATCCGTGTGGGTGTCCAAAGCATGTGTTTTAGTTTCGCGCAGCAGGGGCATCGAACCTGAAACGTGTTGGCGTCTCAATCCCGACTCCTACCACTTGACCACGATGCCTTGGACGATTTCATATTTTCCTTCCTTTTGCCAGTCTATTGTGAGAGGATTGTTTTTATTAATTTAGGTTATTTGATATTTCTCTAGTTTCGGTGTTCGGCTTTGTTGTAAAGGCGTGGTTGTTGTTGGCTTTTCTCCATTGTGAAGTTGAGCAGTGTTTTCCCGGCATGTTTTAAAACGGGTTGTGCTTTTCATAATCGTTAAATGCTTCTCCGATGTTGGAGCTATATCTTTGAAGGTTTGGAACCTGGCGGCTTCGTATTTCATTTGTATCCCACCGATGTATCTATCTTGTACTAGGTATTTTATCCGCTACACGCGTATCTTTGTTAATGATTTAGTTTAATATTGTTTTTTGTTAGTAACTTTTAAATTATCGAATGGTTAATAGATTTACAGAATTTTGTTTTTATAAAAATATATTAAACATACAATGTATCATTTTTTCCTACTTGTATTTGTTTATAAGATTGTAAATTTTGTTAAATAAAATAATAATAAATCGCTGTAAAAAAAAATTAATAATAAGTCAATTGATTTTTATATTAAATAACTAATTTGTTTTTTTTAACACATTGAGTTATATGTCATGTGTGTAGAAATAATAATAGAAGAAGAATAATTTGACATTTTATAACCCTGAACAAAATATTTCTTTAATATATATGTTTATATCGTATCTTTCAACATATTTTTCTATTTTTTGTTAAAAACCATGTAACTCTGACAACATATAGATGACATATAGTTTAATTGCTAATATGCATACTGAGATTCGTACAAATTTATCTGAGACAATCAAAGAAGAAGATCGAGATATCGCAAACAAAAAGGTGCCTATAGCTTTGATGGAAGTTTCAATGATCATGCAAGACAGCTTCTTGCTTCTCCGTCGGGTTTTTCATATGTTTTATCTTATTTTTTTGTTTTTTATTTTTTTTTATCTTCTAGAACAGTTTTATTTGCAGCCTGCTATTAAATAATACTTTTTCAACTTTTTAGGTTAGTGTGGAGTCTTTAACCCATTTATCATTGTATTAACTTATGCATGTTTTCTCAATGTTATGATTTGCATATCATGTCTAGGTTTGACAATTTGTTTTTGATTCATAACATTGTCACACTTTATTATCTAAATAGAATTCTATGAGGTGTTACTCATGTATTGTTTATGTGGGTTTAAATATCGGTAGTAGCTATGTATATGTAATCAGACTTTTATACTTGTTGTGTTTTAAGTGAAGAGTTACTTGTGTAGTGTTTTCAAATATTACTTATATACTAGGAGAGAACCCGCGCGATGCGCGGATTTTCTTTCAATTTTAGTTTTAAATAATATGTTTTTAAATCTATATTTTGACTATTGATTTTATCTTTTTTTTAAAAAAATTTAATTTTTACTATTTTTTAATGATCGGTGCAATCTCATATATTATTTAACGAATCTTTATTTATTATTCAATTTTCATACTCTTTTCCATTTTCTAAATCTTAATATTATAATAATTTTTATATTTTCAATTTATCATTTTAAGGATTTTTTTTTACATATCTTGCATTGAATCCATGTCTTTGTCTATGTTTTAAATTTTTGTATATTTTTGTATCCATTTTTTTTTTCTTCTCTATATTTTTTATATCATTTGTTATCTTCTCAATTGTTTATTGAATATTTTGTTGTGTCTCAAAATTTTATAGGTTGGAGTTAACTTCTCAATTTATTTAATATCATAATTTCTTTTTCATTTTTACCAAAGTTTAATAATAAATAAAATATAATAATATATTTAAAATTATGTATTATATTAAATTTATTTATTTATTATTTTTAAAATTAAATTTGAATTTTTTCTACTTATAATAATTTTTAAATAGTTGAATTTAAATTTAATAGTTTTTATGTATATTTAATTGTACATATGTTAGTATTTTTTTTTGTTACTTGATGTTTTAAAAAAAAATAATTGCTTTATTCAATTTATCATTTTGAGAATATCTTTATTTATTCATTTTGGGCATTCTACGAAGTATGTAATTGATATACATATAATTTATTTTTAAAAGTGCGTTCAATTTAATATGTAAAACATATGTAGAATATCACATGAGAGGGTTATAGGTCCAATTTTTTTTTAGAGAGGGTTGTCAAAGAATACCCATGACATAATGAAAAAAGCGATTGTCTTTTATTGAGAGGGTTATAGGTTCGAATCACCATGAGTACAAATAAGAAAATAAAAATATTTTATTTGGTTCAGATTTAATACAAATAATATAATTCTTTGAAAATAAAATAATGAATGACACGTGTCACACTCTGAGATGCTGACGTGGCAAAAGCAGGAGAGTGTCCTTCCTCTTTCATATAGTAGATTTTTGGTTGCATATAAACTGCTAATATACTATTGTGGATGTTTTTACTATACCTTTTAACTATATATTTGCTTGAATGGCATGAAAAAGTTAATTTGTCTGCATAGTATTCAATTTTTTTCTGTATAAGTAATGACTCACTATGAGTCTATGGTTTTATATCTTTTATTTTTTATATTCTGTGTCTAATAGACTGTTTTTATCTTTTTAAAATGTCTATCTGATAACTTAATATTGGAATTATGAATTTACCGCAAGTTAACATTGAATTCATTAATTTTTATGTTAGCCTCATAACATAATAGCTTATAACTATGAAGACATAGATTGTAGTTGACTAAAAAAATTGTGTTAAAACATAATATATGTGTTGATGAAATATTCATTTGGTGATGAGTAGATAGATTTGCTAGTACCTTTTAATAGATAATAAACAATTTGAAATCCATCTATAAACAACTTTATTGTTGTTTCGTTTCTCTTAATAATTTTTTTAAAGTTCGTTGAAACCCAAAAGCGGAAGTGACTGAGTAGAAAAAAAAAATGAAGCAACCAATATTTTAGTAAGCTCTCTGTATTTTTTGAAGAATATGTTTGGTTTGTATACTTTTGTAACCTATAGCAACTTTATATTATTATTTATAGTCGATGCCAATACTTTAGAAATAATAAATTTCCTCAACTAAATTTTTTTAAAAAATCTTTTTGTTTGTTAGTTAGTTTTGATCTTTTGGTATTAATTTCTATTTTATTTTGACATTTTACTATCCTTACTATGTTTTGATATACTTAAGACATAATTTGTTATATTTTTTTGTTTTTAGTTAAGCTCTTTATTGTTGATTTACTAAAGAGGTAGCTTATAAATATCAAGTTAAATTTGTTTTTAGATAAATTTTCCTTTGCTTGTTTAGCTTTGTTAATATTGATTCCATTTTATTTTACATATATTGGTATTTTGATGTATTAATTGACATTCTTTAAGATATAATTTACTTTTTCTTTTTTGTTCGTTAGCTTTTTTTTAAGTTGATTTTACCAAAAGTTAGCATAGATATGAAGTTGGTTTCCTTTTACATGTTTTTTCTAAATTAGCTTTTATTTTATATAGATTGTTATTTTATTTTGAAAAATACAATTATTATATTTTTTATATTTTAATACTGATTTTTGTTTTATTTTGACATATACTATTCTGTGAATGTATTGACATTTGTGTAAGACATAGTTTCATTTTTTTTTTATCGTCTGAAATATTATGAGGACAATTACAAGGATAATTTTTAACGGACAATTTATCTATTTCACAAAGATCTGCAATGCATATGCATGCCCACCACGAATAGCTCTACTTGCACCGTTTTGGAAATTTTCCTTATCTGATTTGCCTCCTCCAATAACCTGCAGAAATCGCATCTCCTCGGAATCGAAACCCAGACCTTCTGGTGTAGAAGCATTAATGAACCGTTTAGTCAACCACTGGACTAAGGGGGCTTCCACTTCCTATCTTTTGTTAGTTAGCTTTTTATGTTGCTTTTCCAAAAAATTAGTTTACACATCAAGTTAATTTCCATTTTTTAATATTTTTAACATTGATATCTATTTTATTTTGAAATATAATATTCTATGAAGTTATTGACATTTTGTTTTTATTTTTTAAGATATTTCCTTACTTTTTTGTTATTTAGATTTTATATGTTGATTTTCCAAAAAAATTATTTATATATCAAGTTCTTTTATATTTTTGTTTTTTAATTTAACTAAAATGTTAATCATATTGAACATTTTTGTATTTTTTTTGTTAGTGATCTTTTTATGTTGGTTTTCCAAAAAATTAGTCTACACTTCAAGTTAATTTCTATTTTTTAAATGTTTATAACATTGATTTACATTTTATTTTGACATATACTATTTTATGGAGTTATTGACATTTTTAAAGATATACTTTCCTTATTTTTTGCTATTTAGCTTTTCTATGTCAATTTTCCAAAACAAAAATTGTAATATATCAAGTTAATTTTTTTGTGTTTTAATTTAATTAAAAAGTTAATCATATTTAACATTTTTGTGTTTAATGAGAACAATGATTTGAACCAATGAGATTGAGTTTCTTCTTCCTATGTGGATGTCCTCAAAGGCATAATGCATCAACTTTTATATAGTATAGATTCGACTTTGATTTTTTTTTAATCGAAATTTCATTCTCATTCAAATTTTAAATTGGATCTAGTTCATACAAACTTAAAGCATGTTTTCCCAGTCTATCAGCTACAATGTTAAATCCACCGGCGAGAGTCACGATGTCTGAGACCACGCCAAGGAGCTCTGAAAATTAGATTTCAGTCGTTATCGCCTGCATAGATTAGCTTGAATAAGATTCCAGTTGAAGTCTTGTGTATCCGCGATGCATAGGTTCCTTCAAGAGCATGTCGAATCGCTAAGCATTCCGCCAAGACGATCTCATGAAGGTAGCAATTTTAGAGTATCGAGAGATCACGCGATCCTGGCCTGACACTACAAAAAAGCATTTCTTATTCCGACGGACTTTCCGAAATTTCCGACGGGCTGTTGTCTATCAGAGATTTCCAATGAATTTCCGAGGGAATATGATACCTATCAAAAATCCATTAGGAAAATAGCCATTTAAATATAATAGGCTAGCATTTTAGCAGATTCACATATTTCTTCAGATTTGGAATAGTATTTCGAAATATGTAAAATAAACAATTCTTTTTATAATGTAAAGTAATACGTGTTTGAAATTTATTTTGTGTTTTGTTAAAAGTTATGTTGTCTTGAACAAGAAAAAATTAAAATTAAAAAACAAAGAACACTTAATCCGTCGGGAATATGTCAGGAATTTCCTTCCGCCGGGCTATTAAATATAGATATGTATTTGGTTACGGCAAATACGTTTCAGTCGTGTAACATATTATTTCTACTACCCGTCAGAAATCCGTAAGAAATTTTCTGACGGATTTCCAACGGGTTGGAGATTTAAGGTTTAAAATAACAAAACATTGGGTTTTTATTAATCTTTATGTGATACCATAAACAATTTCAAAATACTCTCACATATTATTCTCATTTTTGTGGTTTTAGTAAAGTTTTTATGATTTTATGTATTTGTAGTTTAAGCTATATTTTAAGTTATAGTATATTTATGTTTAAGTGTGGTAGTTATTTTGAAATTTTGGAAAATTTGATATAGATTGATGTAGATAATGAGAATTATTAAGATAACTATAGAATAATGATCAAATAAAGAAAGGATGAGTTTAACACAAATTTAAATCGGTTTTTTAACAATAAACCCCAAACCCGTCGTCAATCCACCAGAAATTTCTGACGGGTAATAGATAAACCATATCGACACGATATTTGACTGGCGAATAAGAACGTACTTTCCATTGGGTTTTCGACAGATCAAAATATTTTGCCTGCAAATTTTTTTGAGAAGGCGCGACATTAACGCTCCTGGGAAAATTGGAAAAATTAAATATACAAATCTGACGGATTTCCGACAGATATGCCCGTCAGAAATGTTATTTATAAACAATCAACTTATATCTCCTTCCTTCTCCACACTTAGTCGAAAATTCCAAAAAAACTTCCTTTCTCGCATTCAATATTCTCTCTGCCGAATCCGCAGATCATCTCCTCTCCTCTTGCCGATCCTCTCTCATCTTGCCTTCATCTCTCTCAACTCGCCGAGCATGTGTTAGTTTTCAAGATATTTGTTAGTTATTGTTTAGATGTTAAATTGGTTGGATTGTTAGCTTTAGGATTCATATATTTATTTAGGATTGTAAGAATTGTTAAAACTTAGAATTGATAGGTTTAGGATTGTTTTTTTTTGGTCGAAACATTTAGGATAGTTTTTTTTTGGTCGAAACATTTAGGATAGTTAGATTTAGGATTTTGTTAAGATTGTTAGATTTAGGGTTTTCAGATTTTGTAAATTTATTAGAGTTGTTAGTTTAATTTGGTAATTATAAATTGTGTCAATACATAATAATATAATTTATAGTTCAATAATTTATTTTTAAATTTAGCATTAAAATTTCTAACTAAAAAATAGTCATCTATTTATAAAAAAAATTATGCATATATTATAATTTCCATAGTAAATCCATCCAAAATAGCTCGTCGGATAATCTGTCATAACAATGGCCGTCAGAAATCCGTCATAAATTTCTGAAGAATTTTAAGTTTTCGACAATCTAGATCCGAATGATGATTTTCGTCGAAATCTCATCAGAAATAGCCTTTCCAACAGAATTCTGACATATTGTCCGTCTAAAACGAGCTAATTTCTTGTAGTGTGAAGTGAATACCCATCATAGTCGGCGACTTTGCAGTCAGCTCTCCAAGCAGTGTCGGATATGCATGTAACACATGTATCATCCATGGTTCTTAGTATTCCAGATCTATGGATTTGGATTTTTGATTTTAATGGTTGAGCTCCGATCCATTCATTGGCATTTGAGATTGCTTTGAGGAATACTTCTTCCACCGTGAAGTTTTTGTCACTGAAGATCTTGTTGTTTCTTGTTGTTCGTAGGTTCCAAGCGATCCAAGGAGCCAGCCGTGCCGATGTTATGCATGATGGATAGAGGCAGATGAGTGTTCGCATGATTGGCCATCCTGTGACAAAATCCCACTCTGGATCTAGCGTGAAAGAATCTGGGAAAGCCGTTGCTTCCCACACTTGTTTGGCGAAATGAAAATGGAGGAGAGTGTGGGCGATTGATTCCAGCTGTCCACATCGGATGCAAATCGGGTTTAGGAGAATCTGTCTCGAAGCTAGTCTTTCACCAACATTGATGGCTGCTTTTGTTGCTTTCTAGAGGAAGAGTTGGAGTTTTGGGGCTGTTGGCAAAGCCCAAATATCTGATATCCATCTTAATCCATCATGATTTCAATGGTTGATTTGTCTTCTAGAGCTGTTTAGTATCCAATTTTTGTAGATTAGATTGCAGAGGTTATTTTCAGCCAACTTAGTTTTACCTGCTGGTCTTGTTTTGCTAGGCTTTAGATCCAGAATTTCCTTCGCATGAAAGGAGATTGTCTCTTGGATTTTTGGTATGTCCCACTCTGTGGAGTTAGGGAAGAACATATCAGAGACCAGGAGATGGGAGGAGCATTCAGGGGCTGGTCCCATGGAGGCTTGCCTCTATGAAAGGGAGAGCTAGGGGTCTTGCCACATTTTCACTGATTCACCGTCGCCTATTGCCCATCTCAGCTGCTCGACAAATAGGTCTCTTCCTACTAATATTCCACGACATCCATAGGAGGAGGATGATGGCCGAGCACACTCAAAGAAGGTGGACTCATGATAATATTTTCCAAATAAGATCCAAGCAAGTACGCATTATGGCTTGTAGAGCAATCTCCAGCTTAATTTTGCAAGCAGAGAGTCACTGAAGCACAATATATCTCTAAATCCCAGTCAACCCACTTCTTTTGATTGTGTTAACTTCTCCTAGGCTATCCAAGCCATCTTTATCACATCAGGTTTTGCATCCTACTAGAATCGCGTCAATGCCGATTGGATACGCTTGCAGAGAGAGCCTGAAAGTTTGAAGCACGTCATAGAATGAGATGGCATGGAGGAGAGAACGCTCTTCAGCATGGTCATTTTCCCTGCAGGAGACATGAAATTTGAGGACTAGCTGATGGTTTTTTTGTGAATCTTGTCCACTATAGTAGTGAAAAGATTTCTTTTCCTTCTACCAAAGTTCTCATGTAAGCCTAGATACTTGCCAACTCCACCCTCTTTTAAGATTTCTAGATCTTGCTTTATGCGATCTCTTAGCTTACTAAGAGGTTTAAAATATTATATTTTTTATATTTTAATACTGATTTTTGTTTTATTTTGACATATACTATTATGTGAATGTATTGACATTTGTGTAAGACATAGTTTCATTTTTTTATATCGTCTGAAATATTATGAGGACAATTACAAGGATAATTTTTAACGAACAATTTATCTATTTCAAAAAGATCTGCAATGCATATGCATGCCCACCACGAATAGCTCTACTTGCACCGTTTTGGAAATTTTCCTCATCTGATTTGCCTCCTCCAATAACCTGCAGAAATCGCATCTCCTGGGAGTCGAAACTCAGACCTCCTGGTGTAAAAGTATTAATGAACTGTTTAGTCAACCACTGGACTAAGGGGGCTTCCACTTCCTTTCTTTTGTTAGTTAGCTTTTTATGTTGCTTTTCCAAAAAGTTAGTCTACACATCAAGTTAATTTCCATTTTTTAATATTTTGAACATTGATATCTATTTTATTTTTAAATATAATATTCTATGGAGTTATTGACATTTTGTTTTTATTTTTTAAGATATTTCCTTACTTTTTTGTTATTTAGATTTTATATGTTGATTTTCCAAAACAATTATTTATATATCAAGTTTATTTTTATATTTTTGTTTTTTAATTTAACTAAAATGTTAATCATATTGAACATTTTTGTATTTTTTTTGTTAGTGATCTTTTTATGTTGATTTTCCAAAAAATTAGTCTACACTTCAAGTTAATTTCTATTTTTTAAATGTTTATAACATTGATTTACATTTTATTTTGGCATATACTATTTTATGGAGTTATTGACATTTTTAAAGATATACTTTCCTTATTTTTTGCTATTTAGCTTTTCTAAGTCAATTTTCCAAAACAAAAATTGCAATATATCAAGTTAATTTTTTTTGTGTTTTAATTTAATTAAAAAGTTAATCATATTTAACATTTTTGTGTTTAATGAGAACAATGATTTGAACCAATGAGATTGAGTTTCTTCTTCCTATGTGGACGTCCTCAAAGGCATAATGCATTAACTTTTATATAGTATAGATTCGACTTTGATTTTTTTTAATCGAAATTTCATTCTCATTCAAATTTTAAATTGGATCTAGTTCATACAAACTTAAAACATGTTTGCCCAGCCTATCAGCTACAATGTTAAATCCACCGGCGAGAGTCACGATGTCTGAGACCACGCCAAGGAGCTCTGAAAATCAGATTTCAGTCGTTATCGCCTGCATAGATTAGCTTGAATCAGATTCCAGTTGAAGTTTTGTGTATCCGCGATGCATAGGTTCCTTCAAGAGCATCTCGAATCGCTAAGGATTCCGCCAAGGCAATCTCATGAAGGTAGCAATTTTAGGGTATCGAGAGATCACGCGATCCTGGCCCGACACTACAAAAAGCATTTCTTATTCCGACGGACTTTCCGAAATTTCCGACGGGCTGTTGTCTATCAGAGATTTCCAATGAATTTCCGAGGGAATATGATACCTATCAAAAATCCATTAGGAAAATAGCCATTTAAATATAATAGGCTAGCATTTTAGCAGATTCACATATTTCTTCAGATTTGGAATAGTATTTCGAAATATGTAAAATAAACAATTCTTTTTATAATGTAAAGTAATACGTGTTTGAAATTTATTTTGTGTTTTGTTAAAAGTTATGTTGTCTTGAACAAGAAAAAATTAAAATTAAAAAACAAAGAACACTTAATCCGTCGGGAATATGTCAGGAATTTCCTTCCGCCGGGCTATTAAATATAGATATGTATTTGGTTACGGCAAATACGTTTCAGTCGTGTAACATATTATTTCTACTACCCGTCAGAAATCCGTAAGAAATTTTCTGACGGATTTCCAACGGGTTGGAGATTTAAGGTTTAAAATAACAAAACATTGGGTTTTTATTAATCTTTATGTGATACCATAAACAATTTCAAAATACTCTCACATATTATTCTCATTTTTGTGGTTTTAGTAAAGTTTTTATGATTTTATGTATTTGTAGTTTAAGCTATATTTTAAGTTATAGTATATTTATGTTTAAGTGTGGTAGTTATTTTGAAATTTTGGAAAATTTGATATAGATTGATGTAGATAATGAGAATTATTAAGATAACTATAGAATAATGATCAAATAAAGAAAGGATGAGTTTAACACAAATTTAAATCGGTTTTTTAACAATAAACCCCAAACCCGTCGTCAATCCACCAGAAATTTCTGACGGGTAATAGATAAACCATATCGACACGATATTTGACTGGCGAATAAGAACGTACTTTCCATTGGGTTTTCGACAGATCAAAATATTTTGCCTGCAAATTTTTTTGAGAAGGCGCGACATTAACGCTCCTGGGAAAATTGGAAAAATTAAATATACAAATCTGACGGATTTCCGACAGATATGCCCGTCAGAAATGTTATTTATAAACAATCAACTTATATCTCCTTCCTTCTCCACACTTAGTCGAAAATTCCAAAAAAACTTCCTTTCTCGCATTCAATATTCTCTCTGCCGAATCCGCAGATCATCTCCTCTCCTCTTGCCGATCCTCTCTCATCTTGCCTTCATCTCTCTCAACTCGCCGAGCATGTGTTAGTTTTCAAGATATTTGTTAGTTATTGTTTAGATGTTAAATTGGTTGGATTGTTAGCTTTAGGATTCATATATTTATTTAGGATTGTAAGAATTGTTAAAACTTAGAATTGATAGGTTTAGGATTGTTTTTTTTTGGTCGAAACATTTAGGATAGTTTTTTTTTGGTCGAAACATTTAGGATAGTTAGATTTAGGATTTTGTTAAGATTGTTAGATTTAGGGTTTTCAGATTTTGTAAATTTATTAGAGTTGTTAGTTTAATTTGGTAATTATAAATTGTGTCAATACATAATAATATAATTTATAGTTCAATAATTTATTTTTAAATTTAGCATTAAAATTTCTAACTAAAAAATAGTCATCTATTTATAAAAAAAATTATGCATATATTATAATTTCCATAGTAAATCCATCCAAAATAGCTCGTCGGATAATCTGTCATAACAATGGCCGTCAGAAATCCGTCATAAATTTCTGAAGAATTTTAAGTTTTCGACAATCTAGATCCGAATGATGATTTTCGTCGAAATCTCATCAGAAATAGCCTTTCCAACAGAATTCTGACATATTGTCCGTCTAAAACGAGCTAATTTCTTGTAGTGTGAAGTGAATACCCATCATAGTCGGCGACTTTGCAGTCAGCTCTCCAAGCAGTGTCGGATATGCATGTAACACATGTATCATCCATGGTTCTTAGTATTCCAGATCTATGGATTTGGATTTTTGATTTTAATGGTTGAGCTCCGATCCATTCATTGGCATTTGAGATTGCTTTGAGGAATACTTCTTCCACCGTGAAGTTTTTGTCACTGAAGATCTTGTTGTTTCTTGTTGTTCGTAGGTTCCAAGCGATCCAAGGAGCCAGCCGTGCCGATGTTATGCATGATGGATAGAGGCAGATGAGTGTTCGCATGATTGGCCATCCTGTGACAAAATCCCACTCTGGATCTAGCGTGAAAGAATCTGGGAAAGCCGTTGCTTCCCACACTTGTTTGGCGAAATGAAAATGGAGGAGAGTGTGGGCGATTGATTCCAGCTGTCCACATCGGATGCAAATCGGGTTTAGGAGAATCTGTCTCGAAGCTAGTCTTTCACCAACATTGATGGCTGCTTTTGTTGCTTTCTAGAGGAAGAGTTGGAGTTTTGGGGCTGTTGGCAAAGCCCAAATATCTGATATCCATCTTAATCCATCATGATTTCAATGGTTGATTTGTCTTCTAGAGCTGTTTAGTATCCAATTTTTGTAGATTAGATTGCAGAGGTTATTTTCAGCCAACTTAGTTTTACCTGCTGGTCTTGTTTTGCTAGGCTTTAGATCCAGAATTTCCTTCGCATGAAAGGAGATTGTCTCTTGGATTTTTGGTATGTCCCACTCTGTGGAGTTAGGGAAGAACATATCAGAGACCAGGACATGGGAGGAGCATTCAGGGGCTGGTCCCATGGAGGCTTGCCTCTATGAAAGGGAGAGCCAGGGGTCTTGCCACATTTTCACTGATTCACCGTTGCCTATTGCCCATCTCAGCTGCTCGACAAATAGGTCTCTTCCTACTAATATTCCACAACATCCATAGGAGGAGGACGATGGCCGAGCACACTCAAGGAAGGTGGACTCATGATAATATTTTCCAAATAAGACCCGAGCAAGTACGCATTCTGGCTTGTAGAGCAATCTCTAGCTTAATTTTGCAAGCAGGGAGTCACTGAAGCACAATATATCTCTTAATCCCAGTCAACCCACTTCTTTTGATTGTGTTAACTTGTCCTAGGCTATCCAAGCCATCTTTATCACATCAGGTTTTGCATCCTACTAGAATCGCGTCAATGTCGATTGGATACGCTTGCAAAGAGAGCCTGGAAGTTTGAAGCACGTCATAGAATGAGATGGCATGGGGGAGAGAACGCTCTTCAGCATGGTCATTTTCCCTGCAGGAGACATGAAATTTGAGGACTAGCTGATTGTTTTTTTTTGTGAATCTTGTCCACTATAGTAGTGAAAAGATTTATTTTCCTTCTACCAAAGTTCTCATGTAAGCCTAGATACTTGCCAACTCCACTCTCTTTTAAGATTTCTAGATCTTACTTTATGCGATCTCTTAGCTCACTAGGAGCTTTATAGGAGAATGTAATCGCAGATTTTTCTTTGTTGATACATTGTCCTGAGGCTTTTTCATATTGGCTTAGAATCTCCTTTAGAGCTTGACTGTTTTTTGTATTTTCTTTGGAGAAAAACATGGTGTCGTCTGCAAGTAGAAGATGTTTGACTTGGGGGCTTTCTCGTGCAACCCTAATCCCTTTCATGCGTCCACTTATTTGAGCTTGGAAGCATAAACTCGAGAGAACCTTGCGGGTCACCTTGTATAATTTCACGCTTTAGGATGACTTTTCCGTATGGGGATCCATTAATCAGGTGATCCAGTTTGTCCATTTAGGATGGAAACCCAATCTTTTGAATAGGCCCACTCTAATCTGCCGTATGCCTTACTCATGTCGGTTTTAACCGCCATTGAGCAATATTTTTCATCTAAGGACGTTTTTAAGTAGTAGAGTACCTCGTGGGTTATCAAGGCGTGCTCCGAGATGGCACGACCGGGGAAAAACTCTGATTGGTTTTCAGAGATGATGTGAGGTAATACAGTTGCAGTCTTCTAGTGAGCAATTTAGATATCAGCTTGTAATAGACATTGCATAGTGATATAGGTCTATACTATGCCACCTTCCTCGGCCCATGCATTTTAGGTATTAGTCTCACATGTGTTGCTCCAATGGATGTCTAATTTGAGTGGAAAAAGCTAACAGAAAAACCATTGGGCCCTGGGGCCTTGTCTGCATGGATAGAGAAGACAAATTTCTTTAACTCTTCTGCTGACGGTTCCTTGATTAGTTGTTCATTAATCTCCTATGAGATTTTAGGTTGTAGTGCTTGGTTTATGATGCTTTCACTGTTTTCTCCCTTAGATGTGAATAGTGCTTGAAAATAATTATCAATGACCACTGTAATGTCGGATTCTTCTTATACAGCTTTTTCTTCGTCATCTTCTAATACTGATAAACTATTTACTGTGTTTCTTTCTTTAGTAATCGCATGTAAATAACCATAGTTTTTGTCTCCTAGGCTCAGCCATAGAGCCTTGGTTCTCTGTTTCCAATACTCTTCATCCTCTTTGTAGGCCTATTTTAATTATTCGTTGATTTTTGTCAGGAGGCCTTCATTATGATGCAGGTTGATCATTGCCTCTTTGAAGGCAAATTTTTTCCCTCTATCTACTTTTTGCTGTTGAGATGTTGTTGTTCCTTTCTCCACTGGATTATTGGCCATCTGACACGGACATTTCTTCTTTCAACAGATAAGTTCCTTGCCTCTCGCCAGGTCTCTTGCACTAGGAGTTTTACTTCTTCATTATCTCGTAATCTTTGGTCATACATAAACATGCCTTTACTTCTCTTTCCCTCAGATCACAACCAAGGAATCTCAGGTACTCGCATATGGCTGATGGAAATTTCTCTGCCCAGTTAGTGTTAACCATTGCTTTGTCCAGCCCACATCTCACCGTGTGATGATGCCTATTAATTTTCCACGATAGAGGATCTCCAGAGTGTTGCAAATCGTAAAGATCAGTTTCATAGAGAGAAGATCTGAAATCAATGAAGGATCCTTCTGGCCTAAGAACACCTCCCGATTTACCAAAACTGCTGAGGATGTCACTAAAATAGCCATATATGAGCCAAGGAGCATCTCGAGAGGCAGCTAGGGCTGACATGTGATTTCATGTATGTTTTCAACCTTTATCCGTGTCTCCATACCTCTATTCGACTTTGATTATTTGATGAAATTTATACCGAAATAAATGATTTGCTTAAAGATGAAAAACTTAATTTTCATTTAATTTATTTTATGTGGAATTACCTTTAATAAATAAATAAGTTCCATAAATAGGGGTAGGTCGAGCCGAACTGCAATTCATCAAATCCAACATGTACCAAATTTTGTTTTAATCCAAAAAATTAAATTTTGAGAATGTTATTAATTTATACTTAGACACATTTTTCTAAAGTATAAAGTATAATTACATTTCAACACACTTTAAACTCTCACACGACTATCGTCTATGTAAATATGCAAATTCTCTCTCTCTCTCTCTGTATAGATTCGTGAACAGCTTCAATTTGGAGAGATAACACTTATAGTTGTATGATAAATCAACTAAGAACCAAAGACCTATTCAAAGCGTTCGATGAAATGCATGAGAGATAAGTTTCTTGTAGGTTGTTTGGATGACAGTTGCATGGACATGTTTGTATGGACAAATTATCATGGACGTGATATAAATAAAAATAACTAATCGTGTATATGTATATGTGGATACATTATTGTGAATATGTTTCAGCTTCATGAAATTGGAACAACACTCACTAACAATTTACAGATAGAGTTAGAAACTTAGTTTGTTTGATATCAAAAAACTCGAAAAAATGAAAAACAATCAAGCCAAGATGATTAAATATTCAGCATGTAATATACCAGTATCCATATGAAATATATTGAGTGGACTAGGCTTCACGGACAACATTGTCTTCTCGTGATATACCTAACATAATATTTTTCCGTCCTCTCATCCAATTGCTAGCTGATCTGACTTCATATCAATGAATCAGAAATTGGTATATCTAAAGCCAAAAAAAAAATTCTCTTCAAAGCATATTGAATCAAAAAAAAAAAAATATTGAAACCAATCAAACCCACTAGTTTCACAATCCATACGTCCTTTCTCAAACCAACATCCTTTCTCTGTCTGCTTCTTTAAGAAATCCATTCTAAAAGAAAAGACTACATGATTTTCTTTGTCCCAAAGATCCTTCTGAAGTAATTCAATAGACTTGTTAAAATCATCGATTTGTTCTACAAATTTTGCTTTGCTCGTACGTAGCCCATCTGCTTTGTTCTGTTCTATAAATATTTTTTGACAAAATCAATGTGTTATGGACTAGTTTTGTATGGTTATATTATTTTTGGAGGAATTGTCCACGCTACCTAGTCCACAATAATTTATCCACACTACCTAGTTCATGACACTTTGTTTATGTTAACAACTCCATGGTATTTGTCTATGCTAACTAGTTCACGGTACTTGCGACTAAATATGAAACATAACCATGTTTTTCTTTTAGTTTTGTAGCCCATTGATTAGCTTTGTGATCTTGCATTATTACATGGGATTCTTCATCTATTGTTTTAGACAGGGATTGATGTTTTCTTAGGCATTTTTGGCGATCACTTTGGTAATTGCTAGACATAAGCCTTGACATGAGTTCAGCTTCTCATTCTAACACGGATGGCCAAACCAAGGTTACTAATCGTGCGCTAGATAACTTGTTACATTGTTTGGTAGGGGATTCAATGAAGCCATGGGATTCTAAGTTACCTCAGGCGAAACTCTGGTTTTACCCCCTTCCAAATTATTTGGCATTGCTCTCTCTCTCGCTCGGTATAGATTCGTTAACAGCTTTAATTTGGAGAGATAACACGTACAGTTGTGTGATAAATCAACTAAGAACCAAAGACCTATTCAAAGCGTTCCACGAAATGCATGAGAGATAAGTTTCTTGTAGGTTGTTTGGATGAGGTTGCGTGGACATGTTTGCGTGGACATGTTAATTATATCATGGACGTGATATAATTAAAAATAACTAATCGTGTATATGTATATGTTGATACATTATTGTGAATATGTTTCAGCTTCATGAAATTGGAACAACACTCACTAACAATTTACATATAGAGTTAGAAACTTAGTTTGTTTGATATCAAAAAACTCGAAAAAATGAAAAACAATCAAGCCAAGATGATTAAATATTCAGCATGTAATATACCACTATCCATATGAAATATATTGAGTGGACTAGGCTTCGCGGACAACACTGTCTTCTCGTGATATACCTAACATAATATTTTTCCGTCCTCTCATCCAATTGCTAGCTGATCTGACTTCATATCAATGAATCAGAAGTTTGTATATCTAAAGCCAAAAAAAAAATCTCTTTAAAGCATATTGAATCACAAAAAATATTGAAACCAATCAAACCCACTAGTTTCACAATCCATACATCCTTTCTCAAACCAACATCCTTTCCCTGTCTGCTTCTTTAAGAAATCCATTCTAAAAGAAAAGACTACATGATTTTCTTTGTCCCTAATATCCTTCTGAACTAATTCAATAGACTTGTTAAAATCATCGATTTGTTCTACAAATATTTCTTTGCTCGTACGTAGCCCATCTGCTTTGTTCTGTTCTATAAATATTTTTTGACAAAATCAATGTGTTATGGACTAGTTTTGTATGGTTATATTATTTTTGGAGGAATTGTCCACGCTACCTAGTCCACAATAATTTATCCACACTACCTAGTTCAACTTTGTTTATGTTAACAACTCCATGGTATTTGTCTATGCTAACTAGTTCACGGTACTTGCGACTAAATATGAAACATAACCATGTTTTTCTTTTAGTTTTGTAGCCCATTGATTAGCTTTATGATCTTGCATTATTACATGGGCTTTTTCATCTATTGTTTTAGACAGGGATTGATGTTTTTTTAGGCATTTTTGGCGATCACTTTGGTAATTGCTAGACATAAGCCTTGACATGAGTTCAGCTTATCATTCTCACACGGATGGCCAAACTAAGGTTACTAATCGTGCGCTAGATAACTTGTTACATTTTTTGGTAGGGGATTCAATTAAGCCATGGGATTCTAAGTTACCTCAGGCGAAACTCTGGTTTTACCCCCTTCCAAATTATTTGGCATTGCTCTCTCTCTCTCTCGGTATAGATTCGTTAACAGCTTCAATTTGGAGAGATAACACTTATAGTTGTGTGATAAATCAACTAAGAACCAAAGACCTATTTAAAGCGTTCGACGAAATGCATGAGAGATAAGTTTCTTGTAGGTTGTTTGGATGACGGTTGCATGGACATGTTTGTATGGACAAATTATCATGGACGTGATATAATTAAAAATAACTAATCGTGTATATGTATATGTGGATACATTATTGTGAATATGTTCCAGCTTCATGAAATTGGAACAACACTCACTAACAATTTACAGATATAGTTAGAAACTTAGTTTGTTTGATATCAAAAAACTCGATAAAATGAAAAACAATCAAGCCAAGATGATTAAATTTTCAGCATGTAATATACCAGTATCCATATGATATATATTGAGTGGACTAGGCTTCGCGGACAACATTCTCTTCTCGTGATATACCTAACATAATATTTTTCCGTCCTCTCATCCAATTGCTAGTTGATCCGACTTCATATCAATGAATAAGAAGTTTGTATATCTAAAGCCAAAAAAAAAATCTCTTCAAAGCATCTATATATATAAAGTTACATTTTCTCTCTTCTCCTTCCGCCACATCAGCAGCCACCTCATCCCTCACATCATCAATTATTTTTTATTTTTGTTTTAAAATTCACAACCTAACATTTATATTCAACTATAATGTTATAAATCAATAAATAAACTGAATTATAATTTTCGAAACAGAAAAAAAAATTAACAAACAGTTATAAAACGTTATAAAAAAAATAAACAATCAACAAAAATATGAGAAAATAAATAAACAAAAACCAAAAATATATATTAGTCATGATCATCTCAGAATTCATGATGTTAATTTATGGATGAGACGGAATTAGATAATTTGGTAGATGAAAAACAACTCCATAAGAAAATCTAATAAACAAAATCATTGAAAAATAAATAAACTAAAAACAAGGATATATGTTAGGCTTGGACATTTAGGGTTTCATAGCGGTAATTTATGGATATGGGACGGGAATTGATAAATTCGGAAGAGGAAAAACAATTCTCTAAGGGATTCCGATACAAATAGAACGGAAAATTGAGGTAACAAAGCGGGTTCGAGAAATTCTATTATCTAAAATCTCTTCCCAAACTCTGAATAATTTGGGTAAAGGTTAATTTTAGGACATATGTTTTGAGAAAATTCGGGAAAGTCCGAGAAATTTTGGAAAATGATATATATTTTTTAAATTTAAAATTTGTAAACGGGTCATCCGGATTTCGTCACCTAAGCGTCCTACTAAGCATTCAAAT
>JAHZTW010000001.1:377600136-377613422 GCA_020283515.1 Alliaria petiolata
TAAATAACCGGAACAGAAAATTCATAAATGGGACGGGTTTGGGAAAATTCTCTTCACAAACTCTCAATAATTTGGGTAATGATCAACTTGGAGACATATTTTGTGAAAATTCTAGAAAGTTCGAAAATTTTAGAAAATAATATATAATTTGAAAATATTAAATTTTTAAACGGGTAATTGAGATAATTTACCTCATATTATCTTCTTTTATGTACATGTTTGAATAAAATAATGATTTCGAATGGATAATATTTGAACGGAATTGGAAATAGGACAGTAAATTTTAAACGGATACGGATGAGAAAGGAAATCCCATCTCAAAAAGCTACAAGATACAACAAATGCAATACATAAAAATGGATAAAAATAAGTGGCACATCCGCGCGTAGCGCGGTTTACCAACTAGTTTGAATAAAAAAAAATATTGAAACCAATCAAACCCACTAGTTTCACAATCCATACGTCCTTTCTCAAACCAACATCCTTTTCCTGTCTGCTTCTTTAAGAAATCCATTCTAAAAGAAAAGACTACATGATTTTCTTTGTCACTAAGATCCTTCTGAAGTAATTCAATAGACTTGGTAAAATCATCGATTTGTTCTACAAATTTTTCGGTGCTCGTACGTAGCCCATCTGCTTTGTTCTGTTCTATAAAGATTTTTTGACAAAATCAATATGTTATGAACTAGTTTTGTATGGTTATATTATTTTTGGAGGAATTGTCCACGCTACCTAGTCCACAATAATTTATCCACACTACCTAGTTCATGACACTTTGTTTATGTTAACAACTCCATGGTATTTGTCTATGCTAACTAGTTCACGGTACTTGCGACTAAATATGAAACATAACCATGTTTTTCTTTTAGTTTTGTAGCCCATTGATTAGCTTTATGATCTTGCATTATTACATGGGCTTTTTCATCTATTGTTTTAGACAGGGACTGATGTTTTCTTAGGCATTTTTGGCGATCACTTTGGTAATTGCTAGACATAAGCCTTGACATGAGTTCAGCTTATCATTCTCACACGGATGGCCAAACAAGGTTATTAACCGTGCGCTAGATAACTTGTTACATTGTTTGGTAGCGATACAATGGCCCAAGTGCATGCCCAAATAACTTGAGAGGTGAGACCACTTTGATTTTAGACGCCCGCCCCCGACAGTGTGGACACACTTACGGGTGCAAGTTGCCGAGCTGTCTAAGCTGTCTGGCTGACGAGCTGTCGAAGCTGTCTGTCTGACGAGATATCTAAGCTGTCTGGCTTATGATCTGTCTAAGCTGACGAAGTTAATTCCGACGAAGTGAATATCGTCGAAGTGAATGCTGGCGAGGTGAATTCTGAAGAAGTGAATGTTGACGAAGTGAATTCTGACGAGGTGAATTCTGACGAGGTGAATTCTGACGAGTTGAATTCTGACGAGGTGAATTCGGACGAGGTGAATTTTTGACGAAGTGAATGATGACGAGGTTAATTTCGACGAGGTCAATTTCGACGAGGCTCTGACGAAGTGAATTCTGACGAGATGAATTCCGATGAGGTGAATTCCGACGAGGTCAATTCTGACGAGTTGAATTCTGACGATGTTAATTCTGACGAGGTAAATTCCGACAAGGTCAATTCTGACAAGGTGAATTCCGACATGGTCAATTTTGACAAGATGAATTCCGACGAGCTGGTTAAGCTGATGAGCTGTAAGTTCTTCGAGGGGGTTTCGTTAATGAGAGAGCTCGTCTCCGGGAGAGCTTGCTGAGAGAACTTGTTTAAAAGAGAGCTACTTTGTTTTTAATCTTCTAAGTCTTGAGGGAGATTGTGGTTTTAGGTAGAACTGATTTAGGTATGGATTGTTTATGGGAAAGCTGGTGTGGAGAGCTTTTGTTGGCTTTCTGTATTTAGGTTTAGAGGATGATTGCTTCTTGAGAGAGATTATCTCTAGGTCTTCAGAATGATTTCTCATCGAGAGAGATTGTCTCTTGATTTTTTAGAGTTGAATTCTGGATTGCGGATTTTTTCCTCCGGATTATGTTTTGTGTGTTCTGTATTCCGTCTCTCTTCTTCAAGTCGTGAAGGGTCTTCTATTTATAGTGGAGAGAATTCCTTTGACCTCCTTTTCCTTTTTTGTTTAGGAAATCTTGATGTTTATTTTCATCTTTTTCTTATTTATTGGAGATTTTTTTGTCTCAAATATTTTTCTTTTATTTGAGGAGGTTAACTTTGTGGACTTCAATCTTGATGGATTATTATTAATGGGAAGAGGGTGTTTTAAGGAATGTGCTCATTCCACCTCTAACAAACGCTTATCCACAAAGTCGACTTGCCAAACATATGAAAATAAGTACATAATCTTGGTCTATTCGGTCTTTGAAGAAAATAAGAATTTTTGGCCTACATGTTATTCCGAATATGCAGATTTTTAATTAGAAAAGTGGAAAATGGCCGATGGAGAAAGTTTCAAACAAACAAAAATGGCCAATAGAGAATTAATTAAGGAAAATTTGGTAAACTACGAATGCATGTTTCAAATAATAAAAGAATCAATGTTCAAAAAAAATTAAATAATAATAAACGAATCATTCGGACCTTTTTTTTATTTGTATCATGGATCCGTAAAAGCATCCAATACTCTGTTTATAAGACATGATTTAAGTGCTCTCCAGGCTGAAATCTCTCCAATCAAATCTAGTAATCACTCCTCAATCAAGAACCGGAAACAATTTCTGGTGGGAGATTATTCAAATCTGCTCTTATTTTTAATCCATAAATTATAGACTTCGGCCCGGAACTCAGGAAAAAAAACCTCCAAATTTTGGATGCATGATTCAAATAAAAAAGCTTGAATAGTTCGTTTATTATTTGAATAATGCATCTGTAGTTTACCAAATTTTCCATAAGTAGTCCTCAATCGGCCACTTTCTACTTTTTTTTATTGAAAACCTGCATAGGATAGATGAAACGTCCTAACCCAAAAATTATGTACCGCGGTACAGTTTAGCTCGGCCACTTCCTGGCCGGTCTTGAATAGTTCTAGCATTTTCCATATTTAGTGAAATTTTCGCATGTTTTTTCAACACTTGAAATTTTTTTAACAATTCAGACAAGTACTTTAGCATAAATAACTTAGATAGAAAACTGAGGTTTGAGTCATACAATGAACGTTTGCTAATAAGCTATTACATTGCATAAAAACGACCTATTCTACCCAAGTACATATCCATTCTTTCCTACCTGCCATCATCATGTCGGGGCTCCACAGATTAGTTCCCTTCACGAACTACTTCTTTACCTGCATCTACAAAGGAGGAATAAGCAAACGAATTGCTTAGTGAGGCGGTCATCCCGTCCCCACTTAGCCACATAAATCAAATCCCGTCCCCACTTAGCCACATAAATAAAATCGCATCCAGACATTCAATCCAATCAATCAGTCACGCTTAATCAATCATTATGGCTCACAAGCCTAACCATGGCGATCGAGCCTTATTTGGCTTCCGAGCCTTAAACCATGGCCATCGAGCCTTTACTATTTTCGCAGAGAATTAAAAAAAAACAGTAAACACTCACGGATTAAATCAAGCAATCAAAGATCAACGAATCTATGCATGAAAACGACCTTAAACATGAAGCCCACGGTCACACACTCACCTTACTCAATTTGATCGCATGATACTTGAAATTGATCAGCAGTTTCTCGATGATCTCTCGATCCAGTAACGGTTCTCTCGGGCGCAGACACGAACTCTCTCGGCGATAATCGGAATCATCCAGCTGTCTCCAGATCGGATCCGAAATCTCTCGATAATTCTCACGGTGAAATCTCTTTCTCTTGAACAAATCTCTCACGACGATTCTCTGTGTTTTCTCTCGAGTCTTTCTCTATTCGTTCTCGGTAAAAATGAATCTTTTCGACACTTAGACGGATTTTGTCGATAAACTGCTTCAGAAACCGCTCAATAATAAATTAATTCGCTGCGTTTTGCTTCACAATGCGCGTGCCAGGCTTAACCGTTCCCGCACTTTTACTCGCACGCGCTTCCTTGGCCCGAATAACCATTTCCGCTCGATAATTTCCGAGCAAACTTGTCGATTGATATGGGTCAAATTTACCCTAAGAAACTCTCTCAAATTAAGAGATCAGTTGTAGTACTTAGGGATCGAATCCACAGAGAAGGGATAGTCACACATCAGTTTTCTAAATTCAAATTAAGCTAAGCAGAAATAATAAAAAGTAAAGAAAGCAGGTAATTGAAAGCGATGTAAGTTCAGGAGACGAAACGCTAGGTTCAGGAAAATTCTCAGGTGATCTAAATTTCAGGTCTAGACAGAATGTTAGGATTTATTAAACACTGTTCTTAAACTTGAAACACTAATGTAAAATCAACCAACTCTCGCTGCGAAGATTATCTATGCCTAAATTCCAGAAAACCAAATCTCTTTGCGAATTCAAACAATTCAGACAAGCATTAATACCAGGTTCAATTGTTCACAAAATCCTAAACCAAATATCTTTGCGAATAAGTATTTTGCTCATCTAACATTAGTTCAGGCAATCAATAATACTCTCGCATCTATTAATTAACCTAAGATCAGATTCTAGGTCGCGAAGCTAGAATAAGCATTAAACACAAATCCAGATGAAGAACTCTAATGATTTTATCCTAACAATATAATTCGACCTAACAATTAATTAATCACCTTTGAAAAACCCTAAACCTAACAAGCAAACTACTCAGACATGATTAATGAAACAGAAATCATAACTTGAATAGAAAGCATAAAACAAATCAATAGAAGAAAATAAAGGAGTTCCAAATTTGCTCTAAAGGAGACAAATTCTTCTCTCCAAAAACCTAAACTTCTATGATTCTTAAAGTATGAGAATGTGCCTAAACAATGGCTGAAAAACTATATTTATAAGCCTAGGTACGAATCTTCAATTCCTTGGAAGATTAGGAAAAGTTTTGGAGATTTCATTTTCTTCAAAATATGGAAACTTCACGCTTCTGGAAACTGGAAAACTTTCATCGACACTGTTCATCACAACTTCATCTTTTCAGCCGCTTCTTCCACAATGCTCCAAATTGCTCCAAAATCTCAAATTATGCTCAAAACGTACCTGAACCTGTAAAGACTCTAATAGGACTCTAAAAAGACCAAAAGACTTTATAAAAACACTTATATCATGGTCTAAAAATGGGTAAAAACCATGATATATCATCGATAAACCAAGTAACCATTCCCGCCAAGCTTTAGCCGATCAGATAACATTTTCCCTCGGCAATAACCGCTCCCGCTCGGCCATTCGAATAACTTGGCGCATATTTTCGTTCCCGTTCGAATAAATCACGAAGACTCTCGGACATTCCAGCTTAGCTCAGACCATGCTAACTGTCATGTCCGAATTCCTACCAAGTGTTCCGAAAAACACGGACTGTCCGAAATTCACTTGTCAGAGCCACTCTCGCCCGGCTCAAGTCCAGCTCTGATCCGACCATTCTCCGATTTTCACGGCCAGCTCCGATTTTCACTCGGCAAACTTGCCCATTCACTCGGCTAATCTTCTAGACAGCTCAACATTCGGATATCCAGCTAACCCCCTGGTTTTTCTTAATCCTGGCCTTTAAACTTTGATTCCATGATCGAACCGCGCGACCATACCACGTCCGCACCGGGCGTCCGTACCACGCCCGTACCGCACTTGTACGACATTCGTACCATTCGATCCGAAGATCGCAGTTGTTACAACTCTCCCCCACTTAACTTAGACTTGTCCTCGAGTCTTCTTAGGACCACTTAACTCTGGATTTTTCCTTAAGTTTATCAAAGCACTTAGGAAATTCTGCCTTCATCCGTGCTTCTGGATCCCATGACACTTCTTCTTCACCATCACAGTCCAAAACGACTTGAATCATCTGAAATTTCTTAATACGGTCAGCCTTGACTTTCCTTCCCACAATCCGAACCGGTCTTCCCTCGATAGTCATGTTTTCTCTTAGGTCCGATGGTGGTTCAGGAATCACATTATCCCGGTCACTTATGCATTTCCTTAGCATAGACACGTGGAACACCTTATGGAATTGTTCCATGGTTGGCGGCAATTCCAATCAGTAAGCCACTGGACCGATCCTTTCCAAAATCTTATACGGTCCCATGTACCTCGGAATTAACTTCCCATTCAAAGATGCTCGACCTTTACCCTTGTAGGGGACTGTCTTGAGATAAACCATGTCACCCATGGAAAACTCTAACTTTTTACTGCGCTTATCTGCATAACTCTTCTGTCTGTTCTGAGCCTCTTTCATATTAAGCTTCAGAATCTGAATTCTTTCAGTAGTCTCTTCCCCAAAGTCTCGGCCAAAGATACTTCGCTCCCCCACTTGAGTCCAACACAAGGGAGTTCGGAAAGGCCGTCCTTACAAAGCCTCGTAAGGTGACATCCCAATGCTAGCTTGATAGCTATTGTTGTAAGACAACTCGGCCAAATACAGATAATATTCCCACTTGCCGCCCCAATCCAAGACACAAGCTCGCAACAAGTCCTCAAGTATCCGAATAGTCCTCTCTGACTGACCATCTGTCTGAGGATGATAAACCGTGCTCATATGTAACTTAGTCCCCATCGTCTTATGGAAAGCTCTTCAAAACGCCGAAGTAAACTTGGAGTCTCGGTCAGACACTATACTTGCAGGCACTCCATGCAACCGGACTATCTCTTCCACGTACCGCTTGGCCAAGACTGCAGCATTATCCATCTTGTTTTTGGCCAAGAAGTGTGCAGGCTTAGTCAATCTGTCCACGATAACCCACACCGCATCTTTCGTATCCACTGCAGGCAATCCAGTCACGAAGTCCATCGTGATCATATCCCACTTCCACTCGGGAATCGGTAAGCTTTGTAGTAACCCACTCGGCACTTGGTGCTCGGCCTTTACCATCTGACAAGTCGAACATCCGGCTACCCAATTAGCCACGTCTCTCTTCATTCCGACCCAATGATAATGGCGCTTAAGGTCACGGTACATCTTAGTTATTCCCGGATGGATAGAGAATCTCGACTGGTGTGCTTCCTTAAGAATTTCTTCTTGAAGCTGCTCATCATTCGGAACACACACTCGGCCATTCACCACGATCGTCCCGTTGTTCGAAGACTGATACTATGTCTGATTGTTCTTTGCCATCTTAATCAAATTCTCGTTCAACTCTTGAGCCAACCGAACCCTAGTCAGCAAATCCGCTTGATCAGCCGCGCCAAGACCCAACGGTTCCAAATAATCAGTCAAGGCAGCCAACCACAATGTCCCAACCATTCCGACTAACTCTTCCATGTCCCTTTTTTAATCCACAGCCACTCTCTTCCGGCTTAAAGCATCTGCGACTAGGTTAGCCTTTCCGGGATGGTAAGTTATGTCCAAGTCAAAGTCTGCGACTGTTTCCATCCAACGTCTCTGTCTCATGTTCAACTCTGGCTGAGTGAAGATGTACTTCAAGCTTTTATGATCCGTGAAAACCTGTACCTTCTCACCGTACAAGTAAGCCCGCAAAATTTTCAAAGCAAACACTACCGCAGCCATCTCTAAATCATGCGTCGGATAGTTCTGCGCGTGCTTCCTTAACTGTCTGGACGCGCAGGCTATCACGCTCCTTGCTGCATCAGAACACAACCCAACCCAGTCTTTGATGCATCTGTGTAAACCACGAACGGCTCATTGGGTTTTGGTAGAGCCAACATTGGGGTACTCGTAAGCATGTCCTTAAGCTTAGAGAAACTCTTCTCACACTCAGCTGACCATTCATATTGAACATCTTTCCCGGTCAGTCGAGTCATTGGCTGCGCCATGCTCACAAATCCCTTGATAAATCTCTTGTAGTAACCAGCTAATCCAAGAAAGTTTCTTATCTCGGATGCATTCCTAGGCCTCGGTCACTCTGCAATTGCATTGATCTTTTCTGGATCAACAAACACTCCTTTGTCCGAGACCACCTGGCCCAAGAAACCGATCTCCATTTGCCAAAAACTGCACTTACTAAGCTTGGCGAATAGTTTGTGCTCCCTTAATCTGGCCATCACCGTAGTCAATTGTCTTGTATGATCTTTCAAGTCCTTTGAGTAAACCAGGATGTCGTCTATAAAGATAATCACAAACTCGTCCAAGCAGTCCCTGAACACGCTGTTCATCAGCTTCATGAATGCAGCCGGTGCATTAGTCAATCCGGAGGGCATGACCACGAACTCATAATACCCATACCTTGTCCGAAAAGCTGTTTTCCGAACATCCGCCTCGGCTATTGGAATCTGATGATAGTCTGAAGCCAAATCGATCTTAGAGAACACAGTAGCACCTCGGAGTTGGTCCAACAACTCATCTATCCTTGGAAGAGGGTACTTGTTCTTCACAGTCACTCTGTTTAACCCACGGTAATCGATGCATAGCTGGAAGCTACCATCCTTCTTCTTGACGAACAGAACCGGTGCACCCCACGGTGAACTGCTCGGTTGAACAAAACCTTTCTCGGTGAGATCGTCCAATTGTTTATTCAACTCGGCCATCTCTGCCGGAGCCATCCGATACGATGCCTTAGAGATTGGAGCTGTCCCAGACTCAAGCTCGATAGTGAATGGGTCAGACCGTCCAGGAGGTAACCCACTTAGTGCCTGGAACACATCCGCAAACTCGCTCACAACTGGAATGCCACGTATCTCTGCGTCCGGACCAACTTCCACAGTATTGATCGCGGCCAGATAAGCTTTGCATTCTTTCTCGATCATCTTTTCTGCCTGAATAGCCGAGACTATCAGACTCCCATCAGTCGGTCGAATTCTTTGATACACCAACTTCCGTTTATCAGACTCAAACTTGACTCGGCCACGGTAACAGTCTAGATGTGCCTTGTACTTCCCAAGCCAATCCATACCAAGGATCACATCAAAAGACTTCACCTGGCAAATCACCAAGTCAGCCGGCAAGTTCACCTCTCCGATCATCACAGAGACGTTTCAGACATTTCACAAGGTAAACATCACTTGGCCACCAACTGCTTTAACCATCCCATAGTCGTGACCGGGTTCCCTCAGAAACTCGCCGGTTCCAACCATGTTCGGATTAACAAAGAAGTGTGATGCCCCTGAATCAAACAACACATGGGTCGCCACACCACCCATTGTCAAGGTCCCTACACATTCATCTGAATGCTAAGAGGCTAAACTAACCAACAACAAGCATTTTCACACAGAAAATACTAAGGTAAGGAATAGGGCTTACCAGTGATCGGGCGTGAAGTGCTTGCCCCGACATCATCCTCACCAATGGTGTAAATCCGCGGCATGACAGCCTGCCTCTTTGCCTGCGGGTTCTCACCATCACTCGCACGCTTCCCACTCTGATGTGCCAGCTTTGGACACTGGTTCTTGTAGTGCCCAGCTTCACCACAATTGTAAGAAACCCTCTGAACCACAGCCTGTTCCGAATTCTTAGCCCTCGTATCCGGCGCAAGACAATTGCGGATCATGTGGCCCAGGCTTCCACAACGGTGACATGCACCCAAAGCTCTCCTGCACTGACCATCCTGCATCTTCCCACAAGTCACGCACGCACGGCGTCCACCAGACGACTTGCCCGAAGGTGCACTCTTTCCAAACTTCTGATTCTTTCCAGCAACACTTCTGGTTTTAACTGGCACCACCTAACCGTGAAGTCTAGCTTCCTCGGCCATGCCAACTTTCTGCTCGGCAGCCTTCTCGACTAGCTTGGCCAAGTTACCAAAATCACGAATTTTACAGCGAGTGCTAATCTCAACTCGCAACTCGCGCATGAACCTGCGGACCTGGTTTTCATCATCTTCCAGATCACGCCCACCGTACCTCTTAAGCCTTTTAAACTCAGCTTCATATTCCCTCACGGTCATTGACCCATGCTGAAGGTCTATGAAAGCACTTTTCAGCCGAATGAAAGCTTCCCATGGGAAGTGATGCGGGGTTTCTTTTACTTCAAGTTTTACCCCTAAGATAGCTGCAAGTGCACATCAATCACAGTAGTATATTAAGGGATCGAATCCACAAAGATTGTTGTTTTGCGAAAGTTCTAAGATTTCTAACTTCTTTAAACCAAATGGGAACTTGGGGGATGCAGTGTGTCACGATTTGCAGTAATGATATCAAGCAGCAGAAAAGAATTAAACGGTTGTAAATCAATGAATAAAAGGCGTTGGGTTCAGGGACATTCTCCGGGGTTCATGGATCGAATTTAACAAGCAACAGGATAGGTTCTAAATGATTTAATAGGTTAGGTTCTTAAGCTGAAACGGTCGACTATGACTACCCCGCCTTCACGGATCTAGCCACCTGCGTTTGTCTTTCACTGCGGGTATGATTTCTCATCCCACGATGCAAGACAACCGCGCATACGTATCATTCACCTATTTGTAAACACTCGCGGTGCGGTCCGTCGATATGCCTAAACATCCTACGGTGCGATCCGCTCGTTAACTTCTAGATCCAGACGATAGACCACATGTTCATGTATCTAGTCGTCCTGGAATCAGTTGCTAATTGATCAGAGAAGCAAACATGCAATAAGAACAAGACATCAACGAAGATACCTAAAAGAAACTCTATCTCTATCAACCTAGCGAAATCAATCCATGATTAAACCCCTTCGAAAATCCCCTTAAAAACCCAACTAGATGACTACTCGTTCATGGGAACGAGAGACATCTTTAAGATATGAAAGGTGCGAATTGTATTAATAAAAAGAACAAAGTGAGAAAACTTCTTCAAGGGAAATCGATTGAAGAGAGGTTTTCTTAAAGTATTGAAAAGCAAAGAACTAAGAACAAAAGATGAAAGGGAAAAGAAGGAGGAGTAGGCGGCTGCAGAAGAATTCTCTCTCGAGGTCTTCAACTCCGGGGCCGTCGAACTTTCTCTCTCTCTCTCTCTCTCTGTGCGGCGCAGAAGTGTTTCTGGAAAAGCTCTCTGTGAAGTCACGCCTCTTCTGAAACCCTAAGGTTCCTTTATATAGGCTCCCGGTCTTCAGAAAGTGGGCTTCGCGTTTTAACCTCGGGAAAATATCGGATAAGTGCAAACGGGCTCGGGATGGGCCGGAATGGTGTGGCCGCGCGAGCGACCAGGCGTGGCGCGGCCACTGGTCTTCTGAGGATCTGTGGCGTGGCCATCCTTCTTCTGGGAATGTGTCTGACGGGCCTTCTTACTTCCTTCGTAACTTGAGATCCAACCGTGGGATTGAACTCAGATCACCTTGGCATAAAAAACAGCTGGAAGGGATATCCTGTCTCCGAATATGAGCTTGATCTTGTGGTGGGAAAGTCGTCATCTGATGCTGAACTTATGGCTCCGCGCACATGTCCTTAAAGTTCTCGTTTTGCACCAAAATGTGTCTTTTTTGTCCAATTTTTCTGAAATGACTCTTAAGACTAGGAAACGTGGAAATCACTTTAAAACCGTTGAAAACCGGGTTAAAACACTTTTAAATGATCTTGAAACAATAGGTTTTAGGAGTAAAATATGAGTGTTATCAACTCCCCCAGACTTAAACATTTGTTTGTCCTCAAACAAAACGCAGACAAAGCCTCGAAAAGAGGTTTGAAAATATAGGAACTAGCAAAAACTCAGCGACCGTCCTTCTAAGCCATAAGTCATCGAACAAGTCTATCCAAGCTCAGCCTAGAAAATTCTCACTATAGTTCCTTCAACACTAGTCCCTTGCTAAACTTTCACTATCTAAACTTCAAGTTTTAGTCAACTAGCTCTCTAAGTAGTATTAAGTTTGGCGTGATCCTTGTCAAGGGATATAAAGCTAGATTCAACGAGGTTAGGTATATAAAGGCCTTTATTGTTGAGGTTTAGAGTGTTTCGGGTTACCGTATATATCTCCGGAAGGTGCGAGATATTATACAAAACAGCAAGAGAAGGTGGAACTATTGATATCCACGATTTCCAATCACTCTCCGCACGTACACATCCGCAAGTTCTCCTTGATACAGCCATCCCCCCCAAACTTAGTTTCTTGTTTCTGGCTCGGATTGGATGGCTTAAAACTTCTCACCATATCGCCCAGGCTCTGCCTCTATGCATGTCACGATTCTCTTAAGGCTCTTAGGCATTTTCTTCCCGTTTTTTTTTTGTAACTCTCTTTTTTTGTGGATAAGTACGGTCATTACTCCAAAGAGTTCGGGTCCTCTATCCGAGTTATTTTTTTTTTTTTATGAAACGGGAAGTGCCTTGTTGTGAGAGTCTTAAGGATCGCAAGAATATTACCATTCTTTCGAGTTTTCAGAGGCATGAGTTGTCCTTCTTTTGTAGCTAACACTTCCGTTCCTTAACCATTCGATCCTTCGTCTTGAATAACTAGAAATCGTGTCGTTCCTCCCTCTCCGGCGTTTTTGCACATATCTCCATATGGTGAAAACAAGAGAGTTGCATGAGGTATGAAAAGATGGTAAGGGTTTCGGGTATGGTACCAACTATTGATGAGTTGGCCGTTCGGGAACAACAAGGGAGTGTGTTTAAATGGAATAAGATTTCCCGAACGTTCTGGCTTTTTCGTTGAATGTTTACATCTGTTGACAAGGAAATTAATAGTTAGTTTAAAGTCCAATAAAAATAGAGCTAGTGTATTCCTTCCCCTGAAGTCTCTATAGATCGTCATTCTCCAGGATTTCGCATCTCTGGCTTTCTAGCTACTGCCTAGTCTAGTACTAAAGTTTGGAAGATCTGTCACTAGAAATAGCGTAGAAGCACACTGGTCGAATATCATCCTTGGTTTTGCGTCATAATCCCTAAAACCATATTATATATATCGAAATACATCATTCTTAGTTCTTAAAAGAAAAAGACTCAAATAAAAACCAAAACAAAAGCAAAATCATTAGTACGAACTCCCCCAAGACTTAAATCACATTGTCCCCAGTGTGAAAAAGTGGGGACAGGTCGGGAATGACTGAAATAGATGAAAGATAAAGCATAAATGAAAATTAAAGGATAGGGGTGGAATAGATGGAACTAGGCTCGTAAGCAGGAAGAGTGTTGGCCGAGACGCGAATCTTCTAGACATCTGAACTCGGGGTCTAAAGGTTGCCATCTATGTGTCCTTTCTCTCGAAGCTGTCGCGCCATCTTCTCAAGCATCTTGCTCTGGCGTGCTAGTTGCTCCTGAAGTGCGGTGATCGCGGGATCAGTCGAGGTGGACGGTGCAGCGGATCGTGAGGTATTGCGCATGGAGGAGGATGAGGTGTGGTGAGTCCTCTGACGGATCGCTTCTCTCCTAGCCTTGG